>JBAFXK010000012.1:600000-762571 GCA_037113605.1 Calophaca sinica | reverse complement strand
TTCTTTTTCTTTCTTGTTTGGTAAGTTGATTCCTCTCCTTGCTTTAACACAGATTTGGTTTCCCTAAATTTTCTTAAGAACCCTAACTCTGATTTGGTTTCAATATTGAATGCTGTCCAAACTTCTTGTTCTAGATAATGGATGGAAGAGACATTGGCTTCTTGTTTTGTCATATTGATTATATAGTATATACTCTGGAGATCATTGTCTCCAGTGTGATTCCTCTATGTTGGAAGTCTATATGAAAATGTATTCTTGCTAAGTTATAAAAAGAAAAATGCTAATTTGCAATATTTGAGTTTAGTCTCCCCCAGCTATTTTTGTTTGCCTTTATTGATTACTACTTTCTAGTAGGGACTAGGTTAATTTATATTGTGGTGACTGATGGCATGCAGACCATTAAATTCTAAGTCACAAGGGTCTCTCTTTATTTTACCGTACATCTTGGACCATTTAAAATTTCACATATGATATATGCAATGAAGTTCAAAGTCGCTGTAACATGCCAAAATTCCTAAGCCTAATTATTAGGAATCCTAAGTGAAAAAGGAATTTAATCCCTAAGGAATAAAAATAGTTCATAGCCTTAATTTAGTAATTAAAAACCAAATTGGAACCAAAGAGGTAAAATAGTGATTGTACCCAATGATTTAGGAATTATGGGACTAATTAATTAGGAGTAGTTCTAATTGATTAAAATTACTCAAGATGTTATTAGAAACCAAAGGTTGAATTAAGAAGCTAATTAAGGGCTTGATTGCAATAGTTTTTAATTAATTTAAAACCCAAGGGACCACCATACACCACCTTTCATTTAAATCTACCCTAGCACCCCTTCTTTAACCCTAATACTCCCTCCCCACTCATTGATTCTCAAAGACCACAAGAAAGGAAAGGAGAAGCAAAAATCAGAAAAAGAGGGAAAAACAGAAAAAGAAGAAGAAAGGAGAAGAAGGAGAGAAGAGAAGAAGGAGTCGCGTGTGAGAGAAGAGGAAGGAGAGGCGGGCTGTTGCGAGCTCAAAGAGCGACGCAACTGGCTTTTGAATCAGGTTGGTGGGCGCACACCTCCCTCACGCCTTTATGCTTGTGCTCTGCGGAGAGAGAAAGAAGCAAAGCGGCGACCAGGAGCGAGAGAGAGAGAACCGAGAGAGGAAGTGGGCGATCGAGGGGAGAAGGGCGAAGGGTGGTGGTTGGTGGCTGGTGGTGGTGGCGCGGCGGTGTGTGGAGGTGGCCTCGCCACTGTTCACGACCGTGAGAGAGAGTTGGGCCGAGGGAGAGAAAGAAAGAGGTGGATGCCGAGAGTGAGAGAGAGATAGAGGCCGGGAGTGAAAAAGAGAACCAGAGGCTGAGAGAAATCAAGGGACTGAGAGATTGGAAGAAACAGAGGCTGAATAGAAGAAGAAGGTGAAGAGGAAGGCTTTGCATGTGGCTTCTAAGTGTTGAGGATGAAGATTCCGAACTCAAAGTGAAGGAAGAAAGGGAAAGAGGATTTTTGGAATTGAAATCCCTAACTTGGGATTGCTCAGGTAACATAGACTTCCCCCAAAACCTCTCTTAGAGTGTGCTAGGTTTTATTATTAATTTTATTAGCTCAATAATTAGCTTATTAGTTATAATGAATGGTCTTGTATGGGGTTTGACTGAAATAGGGTTGGACGGCTGCCCCCAACCCCCCTAAACCAATGTTTGATGTTTATTCTGTTGTGAGCTCCATCGAGCCTCACTCGGATTATTTATGTGATATAAAGAGATGTAGTAAATAAGTAAATTGCATTACGCAAAAAGAAAAGAAAAAAAAATCTATACAAGATAAATGTTGTGTGTATCAGTATTTGTGCAATAGTTAAATGTAAGGTTATTGAATAATGTTAAAGATATTTTCACGAAAAGTGCAGTGAAGTGTTGTAAGTAATAAATAAAACATATCTTTGATGTATGTTGTGTAATAATGTGTAAAATCTGTAAATGTGAGTAATTTTTGAATATTATTATAGAAAACTAGTTGTGCATGGTTGAAACTAGATGGTATGGTGTATAGTACAGTAAATCATGTTAGCTTATGTAAAGAAAGCTGTAATGTAATGTTGTCAACACTTTACTGATTGAATTATGTGTAATGAGCAGTTGCATTTGTGTTAAAATCTTGTATAATATAATAAAAGCAGTACCCAAGTACTACTTACCTGTAGTTCTTTGTCGTGTTGCTGTAAATTTGGATAATATTATAGCATATTAACAATTGATAAGTGATATGTTAAAGATTGTACTTGATAACAGTCTCGATACGGTGTTATATAAGAAGATTTCATAATTAACATTATGATGTGAATTGGTCATAATAAGTTGTTCATCACTGAATATACATACATCAACAATCATTTATATGATACTAGTTGATATGTACACACCATTTGCACTTTTTATTCATACATAAACATAATGCTATTTTATCAGTATCATAACATATGTCACATACATTATTAACTCCAATAGTAAATAATATTATTACACTAACATCACTATATTTATGTGTGTGTAGATCACGTGATTTATATCTATGCTTAAGCGCATATCTATATGATGTTGTGAAAAAGTGTTGTCCTAGGTGTGGGGATTATTGTTGATGTTCTTTGTTGAACCTAAAGAGTTTGATTCTGAATTTGTGAAATAACTTTGGTAAAGTTCTATTAGTTTGGTCCCTTTGTTGTGCCTTTGATTTATGGTGCATTTGTATGTAATAGCACTATGGCGTATATAGCTTTTGTTTCTCTGCGAGTCTCTTTACTATTACAAGCTCTTTATTTGTTCATGTTCAAGATTTTGTTATTATGAGAATTTGCTATATGATATTACCAATCATTATTACTTTTTTGGAAAATTGTTTGTTCAAACTAACATGAAGTAGATAGCGAAAAAATTTGCTATTAAATTAATTCTTGTTTTAGATTTTTGCATAGGTTTGATTCATTGTTAAACACATCTTTAATGAAAGGGAATGTAATTAAGGATTTTGCTGCCCATGTTTTGTTTTTGAATAAAATGCATTCTTGTGTGAGGATTTTTGACCTTTCTGGCTTTTATATTTTATTATTCATGTTCTATCTTTGTTTCCATTAATAAAGACCGCTATGTAATTGTTGTTACAAGAATATGTTAGAGGAAAGCAAAAATATATTGCCGTATTGTTTCTCTTTACGGAAGAATAGTGTTACAATATTTTAGAGGAAAGCAAAAATATGCATTTTTTAAATGCTATATTTAACCACTCTTGCTTTCGATCTCTGGATTTTCTGAGATGAAGTTTCACGTGTGTTTCTGATCTTGGGCAATGGCACTTAGTGAACAAATCATAAATCCGTTTGACATGATCAAAGATCTAAATGACACAAAACACTTATGGAAGGTTGCTATTTGAATTATAGACCATTGGTATGTCCAAAAACCCCTAAGCGGACATTTGGAAATGATATTGATGGATTGCACGTAGTTTTTTGTTGTTGTCCAATGTCTTTGCTGATTATTGCATATTTTATTTATATTTTTAACTATTGTTATATGTATATCTTTTATTGAACTAGGAGACAAGATACAAATAGTCATTAGAAAGGATGAGTTTATGGCATGGAGTGAAAAGGCGAAAAGAGCATCAAACTTTGTTAACATATTCAGGTTTGTTTTTGTTTGATCTTGGTTTGTAATTGTTGAAAAGTTTTGTTTGGATAATCATTTTGTTTTTAATGTTCTTACATATAACTTGCTTGCTCCCTTTTTTAATTTTTATTTCTAGATTTCTACTAGTGGTTTTCTGTTTACTTGAAAGAAGGATGTTAAACCAGTAGATTTTGAGCATGCCTTAAATCAAGTGGCATCAGCAAAACTGAGAATCATATCAGTACTTGAGCGAGGTAATATCCCTTTTCAAAATACTCTGCATGTTCCACCTCCTATTCACTCTTTACTAACCCAAGCATTGTGGTTTTTATTCTCTTTGTAAAGCAATGTTATTTTTCACTTTCAGTTCTTTGACTTGAGGTTCTTTGGAAGCTCAATAAATGTAGGCGTGTGGTTTTCCTTCTTATAGGTGAGTTTGTTTCCATTAGCTTGCTACAAATCATTTGTCTAGCTTTATAGGTTAGTGAGTTGAGCTTCTTTGAATCTTGCGACATTTCTTTTTTATGGAGCTTTCATTATAACATCTAATTTTATTCTTATTCCATTTCATTCCTCTCTATGGCTAGACATACATGATGGTTTATCATGATGTAGTTATCGGGACCATCAGAGACTTTCCAGGAAGGATGACTGTACTAGCTGGGCATAAATGAATATTAATATTAGTATATGTGTGTGTCAATTGTCAAGCGTACATGGTTAAATTAGGAGTTTTGATTTGTCAAATGACTTATCAAGGGAAACAACAATATAGCATTGAATGAGACTATGCAAACTATCAATAATTAGCAGTCATTTTTACACAAATCGATTAGTGGGATACTAGACTTCCAATACTGGTCGGCATATTAACTCAGGAACTACATTGATATTTTAGACTATACCATATATCAATGCACTATGTACACAATCTATATACATGCAATTAGTCTTTTCCTTCTTTTTCAACTTTTTTCTTTGGTTATTGCTTGATGGACCATAAAGTAATGGATAATTAGAAAATTATGAATTCGATCGAAGCCTAAATGTAGTTTTTCAACATGAAATTATTCTTTTGTAGAGTTAAAGCATAAAAGCTAGCATTCTATTTATTATGCCTTAATGGAACTCCACCACATTCTTTCAATCTTTGCAAGTGCTAGGATGTGCAACATGTAGGTGTGATTGGTTTTGCAGACAAGGAAATGTGGTTTAGTTGAATTCAAAAAAGCGAGATGTCTTTCAATTACATAGTGAAATAACAATGAGGTATAATGCTTCATTATTTGTCTCTTACATTTGATATTGTTGTGGATTATGTGATATCTAATTTTTATATTATATGGTTCAGTATTAAAAAATATTGAAGTTTATCTCGACTATTAAGAGTGAGGGTGCTTCCATTTTAACTGGTGGATCTCGCTTGAGGTATGATTACCAATATATTTAATCAAATGTTTATTGTTATTTAATTTTTAACACGTTAGCCTGCGTATGCACTGCACGTACTTTACTAGTTTTATTAAACCCTCACTCACTCATGGAATGACAAAATAATCCTTCTCATCCGACCGACACGTGTCCTAACCGAGGATAATTTGGTATCTTTCTTTTTCTATTCAGGTCAAAATCTGAGATCAAATTTCAAACCCAAACTCTATCTTCACCCAAACCAAAAACTATCTGATTCTCATCCCCCTCTCTCTATCTTCATCTCTCGATCTCGATCTCTCCACTATCAATCTCTCTGAACATCTCCTCTCTCTCTCTCCCCCTCATCTCCATTTCTCTCTGTTTCTCCTCCTCTCCTCTTCCGCCTCCTTCTGTCTCGAGCTTCCCCGTCTCACTCCATCTTAGGGTTTCAAATTCGATCAGAGAAAATACAAAGAAGAAGAAAAATATAGCCCATTTGGTTGGATCCTTGAGGCAATGAAACACATATGGTAATTGAGTTATTTAAGACTCAAGAAAGCCAAGTGGAGCCCAATTAAGGATTTTTATTGAGTTTGGCATGAAAAGTATCGATTCTTAGTGTTGTTGAATATTTTAAGTTTTGAAGGAGATGAAAATGGTCAGAAAGAGGTGTAAATTTTGGTGTTCATCTTTGGTATTACTGTTTTTAGTTTTCTTTTTTTGTTGTTTGGTGCATGATCTGAGGAGGATTGTTTTCTTTCTATAAAACTTTGAATCAAAGTGTTGACTCTTTATCCTATGACTATTCATGTGTGTTATATTATAGGTGAGAACCATAATAAGGAGTTCTTTGGAGAAGCTTGAGGTTAGTGAGAGTTTGATCAAGAATTTGCAGTCTCAGAATATAAAGCTCACTCAGGAGTCAGAACCTTGCTGTTGTTGAAGCTAAGATAGCAGCCGTTGGAAGTAGAGGACACAAACCAGCGAGTGATATGTGTGACGAATATGGATCCGGAAGACATACTTCTGCATGCAACTAGGCTAAGGAATGCATTGGGAAGGAGTAGTGAAACCTGAGGACAAGACACGTAACCAAACACACTAGTGTGCAAGGTTCTCATGTTGACATTGTACTATTTTTTGTAATATTTCAGTTTGAATGAAATTACTGTTATATTGTTTTGTAATAGTTCAGTTTGAATGAAATTACTGATGTATTGTAACATCTTACATGGTGATGAATTTTATTTTATTTTTATTCAAATAAAGTTATATCTAGGGTTTGGCCTTTAATTTATTTGATTATAAAAAAGGTGATAAAGTTTAAGGAATCTGATAAAATGTGTTGAAAAATAGATTTTTGAAAGTTTAATTTTTTTTTAAACTAAACATAAATTAGCGACCGATTTAGCGACCGATTTTAGAGACCGATTTTAGGGACCGATTTAGAGACCGGTTTATAAAAATTTAAAATCAAATTAGTCAAATTCGGTCTCTAAATCGGTCTCTAAAATCGTCGCTAAATCGGTCTCTAAAATCGGTCGCTAAATCAGTCTCTAAAATCGGTCTCTAAAACGGTCGCTATATATTCAGCCTCTAAATCGGTCTCTAAAATCAGTCGCTAAATCGGTCTCTAAAATCAGTCACTAAATCAGTCTCTAAAATCGGTCTCTAAATCGGTCGCTATATATTCAGTCTCTAAAATCGGTCTCTAAATCGGTCGCTATATATTCAGTCTCTAAATCAGTCTCTAAAATCGGTCGCTAAATCGGTCTTTAAAATCGGTCTCTAAATCGGTCGCTATATATTCAGTCACTAAATCGGTCGCTAAAATTAGCGACCAACGTTTTAGCTACTGATTTTTGTTGGTCTCTAAATCGGTCGCTAATTCGATTAGCGACCGATTTTAGAGGTTTAGCGACCGAAAAATCGGTCACTAAAAACTGATTTTTTTGTAGTGATAGGACTTTGGGAAGGCATACTGTGTGTAAGTATGGGGCAGTGTGAAAGTTGTGATAGGTGAAGGGTAGGCTTAGTTGATGTGACAGAAGCCCATTGACTGATAATGTATTGAAACCAATTGTACCCTAAACAAACATTTTATACAATTTTGTGATTTTTAATCATTTTTCATCAAAAAAATTATACTACTATAAGATTTATGATTACTGATTTTTTTAATTACTACTACTGATTTTTTTTATTACTACTATTGATTTTATATTCCTAATTTATGATTTTTATAGTTTTTTGAAGTATGAAATTTATATATGCCATGATTTTTTTTGTATTTTTTAATAGTAACCGAGTCTTGCAGTTCAACTAGTGACCCACTGACCCACTGCCCTGACCAAGTCGATGACCGGTCCGGGTTTAACAACATTGATTTAAATATTAATAGATTTTCATATGAAAGGTTTCAAAATTATAATAAAGTTTATTTTCAGTAGCAATTCATAGGTTGAGGTGATTTTATGTAAAACGTTTATCCTTATGTACTAAGTATAATTTACCCCTATGTGTAAATCTTTCTATTGGTTTCAGATAAAATGTACATTCTCATGTGTTATGTTTTTTCTATAACGTTTATATTGATCAATTTACATTTAGATATTACTACCTCCGGTCTATATTATTGAAACTAAACCATAATTCACATAGATTAAGAAATTGCATTAAAACTTGTTTTTCCTAATTAATACTTCTAAAAGTTGAATTTTTTTTCCAAAACTACCATTTCTATGAAATGATATATAATTAATGCATAAGAAGTATGTACATCTCGTTAATATAAGTATTGTATTAAATATGGGAGTAAAAATGAAAATTAACAATTAATACATTATAAAATTAATGTTTATTTCTTATAATTTGGACAAAAAAAACACACAGAGGGAGTATTTTGCAAAAGAAAATTCAAATTTGCTTAGACAAAAAAAATCTTTAATGAATTAATCAGGGGAGAAGAAGAATGCTGCTTTTTAATATGGACTATAATCTTCTTTACCTACTTCACTGCTGTACCAAGAGAAAAGCATTATTTTTGAGATTCAAACGTGATTCAACTTCTTATATTTTTACCATTTCTATTGGCAGTCAACTTCAATCAAAAGTTGATCTTGATTATTGTCATGCCAATAAATCAATTACCTAATGTAATGAATTATCCAATATCACTTGTAACAAACCTTAACCATACACAATATAACCATGATTATCAATTAATTGGTTCTTTATCGACATCAACCCAAAACACATACGATCTATTAGGAACCCAAATCAAAATAGAATAAAACCAAGAAAAATGTATTGATAACTCTCTTAATAGAGGATGAATCCTCTTTATAGGATAATGATGTATCTAAGAGCACTGAAAATAACAATGAAAAATAGAATAAAAGAGATAACCAACTTCTCTACTCAGCCCAAACCACCCAAACCGAATGGTAATTCCTCTCCCCCCTTCTGTTACACGTCCCCTTCTTATATGCCCCACCCTCCCTCATTTTCCTCAATTCTAGAATATTCTCCCCTCACATTAATAATGGGCCTATCATTAATAGTGGGCCTAACAATATTACCCCCACAAGTTTCACTTTGTCCTCAAGGTGAAGGCCTGGAAGACAGCCCATGAAGGAACTTTCTTCTCCCAGGATCCCACTGTTTGAAATCCAAGGACCATTTGCTACCTGACTCACAACAATAATCTCCACCAGGATCCCATTGTTTGGAGTATGTTGGCCGAATGACACTTGTGGTTGAAAACTCAATTTTCCTTGCAACAAGAAGTAACATTTCATGCCACCATCTCAGAATGTTGAATCTCCCTACGTCCCATAGTTGGACGGGTAAGGAACCTATCATATTTCCATTCCCAGAGTACCCCTTCTGATGATTCCTAGTCATCCCTTGCTGAATTTGAAGTTGTGAACTGGCCAATAGCTCATGTGACAGTGTGACCCAACATCCAGTAAATGATGAGGGTTTTATGCCTCTTTGAACTAATTCGTCCCCTATCACCAGTCCCATTTTACAACCTTGAAAGACCCATTTCTCCTTTCCAACATATTGGGCCTGGTCCATTTTAAAAGATGGGGAAAGAAAATATTCATTTTCTCTGTAATGTTCTAGAGCTATATTGTTGCAGTCATGTGATACCAACAAGGGTTTTTCTAAAATAGGTTGTGACCCATATATCACGAGGCCCATTTCCATTTCTTCATGAAACTTCTTCCCTTCATTAATAAATTGGGCAGAATTAGTAACAGATTTTTGGCCCTGGCCCATTAAGCAATAAATGTGATCCACTCCCTTTAGGATCCATTTCGCCCTAGATGTCTTCTCTCTCTCGTCCGTGTCATGTTCTTCAGCCGCAGGAAACACGACCAACCCGTGGGACGTCCCCATCTCTGCCATGGATGCGCCCCAATCTGGCAGATCTGGCGGCTCCGGCGGTGGCGGTACATGATGACCGCTTACGGTTGCCTTCCCCCCGTTTTCATTCCGAAATCTTAGGAAGCTCGAGGAGTACCTCTTCGATGGAGACCATGGTGAGGCCACCTCCGATGTCTTCATGAACGATGTCGCCAAACTTGGGCCAAGAGCATCGTTCGATCGCTGAATCATGAGTGTGGAACGGTGAATGGCGTTTCTGGTTGGACGGTGGCATCGCGGCTGAAAGTTGGTGCGTACCAAAATCTGGTGGCGGCGGCGGGTCATCCGGTAGTGGTGGGTTGTTCGGAGGTGGTGGGTTATCCAATCTGCTTAGGATCCACCCCTTACAGCTTGATGCTGGTTCACCCCTTTTCCACATCACTAACTTTATTTTGATGTCATCACCTTCACCGCGTGCGTTGATACTACGAATGCCCTCCACCAACGATTCTCCAAGTGAACTCTTGTTCTCCATCGTTGTATGTTCCTTTGTGCTTAAGATTTCTAAGTCTGGATCTAGATTCTCTGTTTCTCCTTCCTTGCTCTGGATCTTGGTCTTCAACCCTTCTTCATCTTCCCTTTTCTTTTCTTTCTCCTAGAATTCTCTCTTCAAACTTGCAATCTCTTTTCTCAATTTCTGCATATGCATTTCCAGCACCTGTTCCATTTTTCTTTTAAAGGTTTCGATCCTTCCCTCAAATTTTGGAATCGGTTTGCTGGGATTGTTTCTTACTCGTATCTCTTCCAATCTTTTCATCCACGACTCCATTTTTTTTTATAAATACCAAAAGCTCCAAGGATCTTAGCTTTGATACCAATTTGTTAGGAACCAAAATCAGAATAGAATAAAACAAAGAAAAATGTATTGATAACTCTCTTAATAGAGGATGAGTCCTCTTTACAGGATAATGATGTATCTAAGAGCACTAAAAATAACAATGGAAAATAGAATAAAAGAGATAACCAGCTTCTCTGTTCAGCCCAAACCACCCAAACCAAATGGTAATTCCTCTCCCCCTTTCTGTTATACGTCCCCTTCTTATATTCCCCACCATCCATTATTTTCCTCAATTCTAGAATATTCTCCCCTCACAATAATAATGGACCTATCATTAATAATGGGCTTAACACTATCCCATTCTATAAACAAAAATCCTAAATAGTTATCTCCTACTATCAAACATATCTAAACTCTAGGATGGAAACAAATAAAAAATCAACAACAATTTCAGAAAAAGAATAAAGATAAAACAAAACGTTTAATAAGAAGTAAAATAATTGCTACGTCAGTAACATAAACAATTTAGACAGAAAAAATGCATTCCTCAAATCCTAACCCCTAGTGTATAGATGTTAAAGATATCAAGATGTAAAAGTTTTGTCTTGCAATACTTTTTTGTTGGTACGAAAAGTCGCTTACTTCATTCAACAACCACAACGTGGAGGGAGACAAAAGGGCTAAAGCCCAAAACAATGGCCGAAGCCTAACACTGATCCAGTTACACGCCACACACTTATCGTGGTCCCTAAAGCAAAGAGTGACATCGAATCAAAACTAGAGATTAAATTGAAAACACCGGAAAGTGTTAAGTACAAGCTAAAGCACTTGCTGTACTTTCTCAAATCTAACCAAACAAACCCTAGAACCTTAATCAGAGCGAAGACAAGGTCTCCACCGAGTCTCAGTCAAAGGCATGATCCTCCACAGCTTCCATGACGGGGCCGCCCTTGGGTTGTGCAATCTGGTTTCGATACTATGCTTATCTGTATTCAAGGCAGCTAGGATGTCAGGATAGGGGAGGGTCGACCATGTAACCGGGTGCAAACGTTGAAGCGTCTTCTTTGCTACTAGGTGAGCCACCTAGTTACCAGATCTATTCACCCAAGTAAACCCACAACTCTCAAACCCATTGGATAAGTATTTGATGTCGTTGACAATTTGGATAATCTCACACAATTGGGTCTCTTGTCTACAACACTGGATGATTTGCAGGGCGTCACTTTCTTCCACAATGTTCTTCAAATCCAAGTTCCTAGAAAAGATAATGGCATCTCAGACAGTATAAGCTTTCGCTACTAAGGGAGAAGTGGAGGGGAACACCGGGAGTAACCAGTGAGAATATTGCCAAGGTAGAATCACGAAGTACAATCCCCACATTGCCAAAGTTTCTAGTTTTGTCAAACCCAACATCGTGATTGATTTTCAGTTTGTTTTGGCGGGAGGGGGTCTCTAGCATTGGTATGATAGAAAGGGGGGCTGCTGAGATCTGCCACAAGTAGAGTCTTTATAGGTGGATAAGAATTCATTTAGGAGGTAGTTGACTTGGCAGATAACATGTGATGGGTTGACCCTTTCTCCTTGAAAAACCGCAGTATTCCTAGGTTTCCAAATCAACTATAGAGTAAAGCAAATATTGGCAAAATCGTGGGCTTTGTAGTTTTGGTACTTATTAAGCTCTTCCACTCTTTGGTACAACTAGGCATTGAAATTAGTAACATTAAAGGGGTTTAGACTGCATTGAATTTGGGAACTAAACCACACAGGGGAAGTCCAAGGACATAGGAGAAAAAACATGCTTTATGGTTTCCGCATCTGCATTGTATATAGGGCAATCAGTATGTCTGAGGAGCTTCCTTTTTGTGGACGTTAACTTTAATAGGGATAATATTATGGCATAGTTTCCACATAAAGATCTTGATTTTCTGAGGTATAAGTGCTTGCCATATTTCCTTACAAAGAGACTCTGGGAATAAAATCGAAGTGGATAGGGTAGCTAGACCAATAGTGTCCTTAGAGCAGGCAATCCTGTAGCCCGATTGACATTATACTATCCTGATTTTGTGTGAGGCCACCAAAAGGTATCTGTTTTCTTGGTCTAGCTAATTGGGATCTGGATGGCTAGAATGACCGAGTTGTCAGTAAGAAAATCCTTTAGTGTACCTGGGTCCCAACCGTTTTCAAAAGGAAGGAGGAGATTAGAAACCTTAGAAGTTGTTGCATTAGGATGACATTCAGCTATAGAGCTATCAGCTAGCCATCTATCATCTCGCACATCAACTTGGCTACCACTACCAATAGCCCAACGCCCTTCAAGTTTGATAATATCTCTTCCTAGGGGCAAGCTAGCCCGTACCCATGATGACTTCCTCGATTTCTTAACCTGCAAAAAAGAAGAGTTAGGAAAATAAATGCCCTTAAGGGTTTTGACCCATAGGGCCTCAAGGTTATTAATAATTCTCCATGACTGCTTAGCAAGTAGGACAAGATTTATTTCTTCCATTCTCTTGAAACCTATACCTCCCTCGCACTTTCTACTAGTGAGGACCCTCCAATTCTTCCAATGAATGCCCCTGGATTTTCCTTTAGAAGACCACTAGAACCTAGCAATATCAGAACACAGTTTCTGACAGAAACCTTTGGGGAATTTAAGGATTGCCATAGAATAGGAGGGGATTGCTTGGATGACAGCTTTTATTAGAACTTCCTTACCCGCTTGGTTTAGAAGGTTCTCCTTCCACCCTTCAATCTTAGACATCACTCTATCTCTAATAAAAAGAGGTTCCTTTAGCATTATAATAATAACGCGTGAAGCAGCAAGCATATCTTTTGCCCAACCTGATAAGAAAACTCGGACAAAGGGAGAATGAAAACGCCAGAGATCTGAAACCAAAATAAAATTTTTCAAATCTTTACCGAATCCAAAAGCTAAAAAATTAAATTAAAATTAAAAGGCTAAATTACAAAATTAGTCCTCTATGTTTATTTTAGGTTTCAATTTGGTCCTCTATGTTTTATTTGTTTCGTTTTGGTCCCTTACGTTTTAAAAGTTACAACAGATTGGTCATTTTCGTCACTAAAAGCCAATTGTCCGTAGCTAAAAGCCAAATTCTACCTACGGACAATTGACTTTTAGTGACGGAAATGACCAAATTGAAAACTAAAATAAAACGTAGAGGACCAAAACGAAACAAATAAAACGTAGAGGACCAAATTAAAACCTAAAATAAACTTAAAGGACCAATTTTATAATTTAGCCAAATTAAAATCAATGACCTTTGATGCCTAATCTTAAAAGTATCAATTTTGTTTATGTATAGATGCATCAAACTTGAATAAATGAAGAAAGGAAAAAGCTTTCCGAATTTTTTTTTATCACCAAATCCTTAGAGTTATAATCTTTTTGTTTTCCTCGTCAAAAAAAAAAAATAATAATCTTTTTGTTTTAAATTTTTATCAAATTCTAAAAAAATAAAATTTGAATCTCCCCCGTAATTCATTTGGTTTTTAATTAATCTAAAAACATCAAATTTGAAATAGGGTAAAGAGAATATATTTTTAATTATTTTTTTAGAAAAAATATTTTTTGAAACAGTTGGTTAAATTTTAAAGAGTTTTGTAGTATATACATATTTTTATTTTTTTTTATTTTTTTTGTATATACATACTTGGAAGCAAAAAATAGTTCGATTCTTGAGAAGGCCACGTTACTGCCCGTGGTCCCGTTAGTTGGTCATAAACCCATGAAATAGAAATACTGGCATTCTGGAACTTATATCAAACATACTTCTTTAGCTCCAATGGAAATGGATTATCTTCTCAAACAGCCCTGTTGCCAATATTTAGATTATTTGAACTGATAAGACAATTCTAACAAAACTTGTCACAAGCCAGTAAGTTATACATTTGGCTTTATATTGACAAATTTTTATTGAATACCATAGTCTTGCCAAACTCATAAAAATTTGTAAGATTAAAAATATAATATATTATTTTTTAAAGAATTAACATACATCATAACCGTTCTCTACGAGTTTTATTGTTCTGAAAACAATTTGTGATTTTCTCATTTTCAGTCTTATAAAAAATATCTCTCTATATAAATAACTAAACAATCATTCAGCCATTCATCTCATGTATGATTTTGCATCAAATTCTTGATGATATTTCTAGCAGGGAAAACTCTTTCAATGGTTGAAGTTGTCACTGGTTGTATCAAAGATAGTTCTAAAAGCAAATATAACAACTGATAGACAACATATTTCCTAGTCTCCACAAGCTTTATAAAAAAATCACTAGTCTCCCTCATTTTCTGAAAATGCATTGTCTGAACATACATCTATGAAAGAATTGTCAAAGTGACTATCCAGTGTTAAAAGTTCAACAAAAGAAAATTCTTAAGGATGATATGGGGTTTTCCTCTTGGGAGATAAATTGGAGGGAGAAATAGAGAAAAATGGAGAAGAGTGCAGAATAGATGGTGTGACTGCAGTGATCTCAGGTCAATGATGTCACTGGCGGTGGTGTTGCGAAGAAGGGAAATGCTCCCTTGTTTCGAAGTCAGTGAATAAAATATGGAGAAAACTAGGTACTATACATGCTGTTCATCACTAAAATTAAGCTTAAATCACTGAAATAGTTTCTATGGGATGTGTCCCTTGAAAACTGGAGAGTGGCAATTATTTTACAAATTCGGTGCAAAACAACATAAACAGTATCAATGGTACTGCACCTAAATTTCCTCCATAAAATACACTATATCCACTGTTTCAAAATTTTGAAGTGCCCACCCTTTCTTTCTTGGGGAAGGCGCCTTGCCTTCGCTCTAAAACCTAAATTTTATATTATATTATTAATATCATTATTAATTATTAAAAAAATACCAGTAACACACTCTTTAACACCCACTTTTTAACACTCTCTCATCTATTGGATGAAATTTATATGGGTCCCACTAATTTTACATGGGACACACTTGATTTAGTGAAACTCGTTTGAATTTCAACCAAAATAAGAAGTGTGTTGGAAAGCGAGTGTTAGTGTGCTGCATCCTTGTCGCAGTATTGCTCTTTAAATATGTATAAATTTATAAATAAAATAAGCATTTAATATTATACATGTATATGCAAATTAAAGAAAACAAAAATCAAGTGGGGGCAAATGCCCCCAAATGCCCCCAAAGAAGGGGTAAGTTCATCTTTTATACTTGGCTCATAAAGCAAAAAGAACAAAGAACGAAATTAATATCAAGACAAGATTCCCCACTGCCAAGAAAAGTATGATATACAATTCCGAATTATTAACCTTCATTAAAAAATCAAAAGGCCTTTGTGTTCAAGAATAGTCAGAAGTGGTCTAAATGGGTCATTCGAGAAGTAGGAAACCAAATCTTTAGTTTCTTTCTACATTCAAAATTAAATTATATAAGTTAAAACTTATTTCTTAAGAAATGAAGATTCGAATTGCACTACAGACCCCAAATGAAATCAATCAGCTCATCCTTTCCTTTTGGTCTTTGCAACTATTTCTCATTCATTTTATCCACCTACATTACAACAGCTACATATATTCAATGGATTCATACAAACACATTTATTTATCTTTAAATCCAACTTTAAAGGAATTCAAATCAATTAGTGAACAATAATAATTGCCTGTGGCCTTTATGATAGCTGTAAGAATTCTAGGCTACACAATTGCAAAAGTACTAACTAGAAGTTCTGAACAAATGTTCTCTTGCTCTTCGGGAGTCATGAACGAAAGCTTCCATCATTTGATCTGATTATTTGTCATAATGGATCAGATATATGACTCGTTTCTTACTCACTGGAAACAAATCACAACAAATGAATAAAAAAAATACAGTTCCTACATAAACCTAACTGTTAGGAAAAACAGAAAAGACAAAATATAGAGGATATAAGAAAGACAAACTATGAGAGAAAAAGAGATGAAGAAAGAGACAAAAGACGGGAAAGCGGAAAAATCAAGAGATAAAAGATGGTGCCATGCATCACAAGTCGCAACTATAAGAAACTGGCAGCCTGTAAATGTTCAAGTTCAACAACAAACTTGAGGCAAGGAAACGAAATGCGATTATCACAGAAAAAGGTGTTATGCATTTATAAACCAAATACACCCGCAAATCAAATATTTGCTTACACCACTGTGATATACAACAAATATTTCGAGTGAAATTCATGCTATCGGACATCCAATTTTGAATGAATGCCAATCTGAGAATGACATCTCCATTGTTTTCGAGATCAACCGAACAGGATCCCTCGTTTGTATTGGAAATTATTGATTTGGCAAAACACACTGAAGAGGTGATTGTTGGCAAATGAAGACAAAATCGTACAAGCAATTGTGAAAAGCAATGTAGTACGAAAACGGTAATATGTACTACTGGGATATTCTCTGGAAAGGAAGAAAGAGACAGCTTTTTGAATTTACCTCACTCAATGGAAAGGAGCCATTTTTACCGTAACGGTAATATCCTTGGAACTCCTATATATACCTCATGGTATCTATTGAAGAGTGAGCCGAGATACTGTGAAAAAGCTTGCTGAAATTCTGCTGAAATACTACTTCATTTACTGAGAACAAGCACTGCTTCTGTGAGCAATCAAGTCTCGTGCTAAGTCTCTGGACTACAAGAACTGAACTCGTCCGACCCTTTCTTTTAGAAAGCTTTTCTATAGTTGAGCTTAATCTTTTATCCTCTCTGTGAGAGTTACTTTTAACTGTATTTCAACTCACTTGTAAAAGTTGTTTTGGCCTAGTGAAGGCTGTATCCTCAAAGGCTCAACTGTACTGAGTCGTTTTGAGAAGTTGAGAGTATTGTCAAGTTTTGACAGAAGAATACTCTTGAGGAAATTGTAATCAGGATTGATTATAGTGGAAAATCCTTCAGGAACGAAGGGACTAGACGTAGCTACCAGTTTGGTAGTGAACTAGTATAAATCTCTGTGTCTCTTGCTTTACTGCTTTCTATTCATTTCTATTTTGCTGTGTTAAAAACAAGTTTTCACAAACTGCTTTTCCAGCGTCCGATTTATTTCCACCGTCCGATAAACAAACAGTTTTTTAAAAACTTGTGTTCTAAGTGTTTCTAACTTAAAGTTTGCGAAAAGTTTTGAACACAATTCAACCCCCCCTTCTTGTGTTCACGTTTAGTTGGTACCAGAGCTCGGCCTCTTGGTTGAGCACTTAACAGTATCAAGAGAAAAGATCCTATATTGTGAACATGTCTACTGAAGGTGGTCATATGAACCGTCCTCCTCTATTTAATGGAGAAAAATTTGATTACTGGAATGATAAGATGAAAGCATTCCTTGAGGCACAAAATCTTGATTTGTGGGATATAGTTGAAAGCGGATACATCTTTCCCGCTAATGCCCTTGGCGTTGCAATACCTAGGGAAAACTGGTCTGATGATCAGAAAAAGAGATATCAAACCAATCGAGAGGCTAGATTTATTCTCATCCGTGCTATGACAGAAAGAGAATATGATAAATGTGGTAAGTTTGATAACGCCAAAGAAATGCAGGATTCTCTTGTGTTGTCTTATGAGGGTTACGCCAAGTAAGAGAAACAAAAGCTAGCATGATGGTACGCCAGTATGAGCTATTCAGAATGGAAGATGGAGAGAACATTGAAACTATGTTTGGAAGGTTCCAAACACTTGTTCATGGGTTGCAGGCCCTTGGAAAAAGTTATACTACACACGATCATGTGAGAAAGATTCGAGAAGCTTGACTAAGCAAAGTGGAGACCCAAAGTCCTTGCTATTCAAGAAGCAAAATATCTAAATGTTCTTCGGCTTGAAGATCTTATGAGTTCTTTGAAAGCTCATGAACTTGAGCTAAATGAAGAAGAACCTACCAAGAAGAGTAAGTCTATTGCTTTAAAAGTTAATCAACATAAACCTAGTACTTCTAAAGCTTTTCAGGCTGAAGAAGAAGAATCAGATGATGAAGCTTCAGAAGGAGATTCTGATGGATCAGACGATGAGCTAGCATTCATATCTAAGAAGATCCAGAGAATATGGAAGAAAAGAAACTTCATAAGGAAGTTTCAGAAGAAAGATTCAAAGGACAAGAAGGAGAGCAAAGACAAGGACAAGGCCCAAGTCATTTGCTATGAATGTAAGAAGCCTGGACATTTCAAATCCGAGTGTCCTAATCTTAAAGAAAAGCCCACAAGAAGCTCCTTCAAGAAAAAGAAGAAAGGTCTCATGGCAACATGGGAAGATCTTGACTTATCCTCCTCTGAGGAAGATAAAGAAGAAGAAGCTCACATTGCCCTCATGGCAGACACTGACATTGACTCAGAAGAAGAAGTTGAAGAGGTAATAGTATATGATTCCTACTCTGAACTTCAACTTGCTTTTGATGATCTTCTGAAGGACTCTGCCACTCTCTCATCGAGTATAAGAATTTGAAAAAGAAATTTTTAAAACTATCACAAGATTTTCATTCTTTACGTAATGAAAACTCAGTACTCGATGAAGAGAACGAAGCTAAAAGCGAAAATCGTGCGTCTGGTTGATAACCGGCGTCTGGAAGCTAACAAGCAACTGTGGTCGAGAGCTCTCAAGCTAAGAGTTCAGTAGTTACGTGCAATCCTAGCGCAAATCAAATGACTATGAACAAGCATTTCAAAAGTTTCTTGCAGAGAGAGTAACTCGTAGCAAGCAAGCTTCAATGATCTGGGGTGTCAGTAAAACGACAACTCATGGTCTTGGTTATATATCAGACGAAACCCTTTTGGAAAATGATTCAGCATCTGATAAATCCCATAGTCATAGTAAATGCTTACATTGTACTTACTGCAATAAATCTGGTCATTTGAAAAGTGCATGTAATGTTTTTAAAACTGCAAAGGATAAGCCTCCTTCAAGAACTAACAAGAAAGGACCCAAAAAGATATGGGTACCTAAAGATAAAATAGTCTATGTTGCAGATATGCTTAGCAACAAAGTCAACACACCAATCTTGGTACTTAGACAGTGGATGCTCGCGTCACATGACGGGAGAAAAGCATATGTTCCAAGAACTAAGACCTAGAGAATTGGATTCGTTGGTTTCGGAGGAAACGAGAAGGTAAAATAGTTGGAATTGGTCGCATAGGTAAAGGCTCTCTTCCTTCTATTGATAATGTTTTATATGTTGAAGGATGAAACATAATCTATTGAGCATAAGTCAATTATGTGACAATGGTTATGAAGTCATCTTCGTAAACTGGATGTTTAGTAAAAAGCAAAAGCGATGGATCTATATTCTTTACAAAGAAAGAGGAAACAAAATGTTTATAAAGTTGATCTTTACTGAACTTGAAAAACAAGATGTCAAGTGTCTTATATGCATTGAAGATGAGCAATGGATTTGGCACAAAATATTAGGTCATGCCAACTTGAGGTTAATCTCAAAATTAAACAAGCACAATCTTGTTAAAGGCTTACCAAATCTTAAGTACCAATCTGATGCCCTTTGTGAGGCTTGTCAAAAAGGAAAACAAGTTAAAACCTCCTTTCATTTAAAAAATGTTGTTTCAACTTCTAGACCACTTGAACTTTTACATCTTGATCTTTTTGGTCCCACAAGGACAGCCTCTTTAACTGGAAAGAAATATGGTTTAGTCATTGTTGATGAATTTACTAGATGGACATGGGTTAAATTCCTTGCCCACAAGGATGAGTCTTTTAAAGTATTTACTGTTTTCTGCAAATCAGTTCAAAATGAAAAAGGCATCTGTATTTCTTCTATTAGAAGTGATCATGGGGGAGAATTTGAAAATGAGAACTTTCAAAAAAATTTGTGAAGAAAATGGCATCTCCCACAATTTCTCCTCTCCTAGAACACCTCAACAAAATGGTGTTGTAGAAAGGAAAAATAGGTCCCTCCAGGAAATGGCCAGGACCATGATCAATGAAGCTGATATTGCAAAACATTTTTGGGCAGAAGCAGTAAACACAGCGTGTTATATTCAAAATAGAATTTATATAAGACCTATTTTGAATAAGACTCCCTATGAATTGTGGAAAGGTAGAAAACCAAACATTTCTTACTTTCATCCTTTTGGTTGTATTTGTTATATCTTGAATACTAAAGATCAACTTGGTAAGTTTGATTCCAAGGTCGACAAAGGAATCTTTGGGATATTCTCAAAGATCTAAAGCTTTTAGAATATACAACAAAGAAACTTTGACAATTGAAGAGTCCATTCATGTCAAGTTTGATGATAAGAAGCGACACTTGCCATGTCGAGCTAGATGAGTCATTTTCGTAATTAAACCTCGACAAGTCAGACGGTGAACATACATCTTCATCATCTGGTGGTGACGAGACGATGAATTCTACTCAGCGGAAGTGAAGCAAGAAAAAGTGGAAGTACAAGACCAATCATCCAAAAGATCAAATCATAGGAGAACCTGGTGACAAAGTACGAACCAGATCCTCTTTCAAGGAGCATGCTGATTTTGCACTTCTCTCTGAGATGGAACCTAAGACGATTGATCAAGCTTTGGAAGATGAAGGGTGGATTCTAGCTATGCAA
Source organism: Calophaca sinica (assembly GCA_037113605.1). Classification (NCBI taxonomy): domain Eukaryota; kingdom Viridiplantae; phylum Streptophyta; class Magnoliopsida; order Fabales; family Fabaceae; genus Calophaca; species Calophaca sinica. The sequence goes on along the minus strand of JBAFXK010000012.1, from coordinate 741,735 downwards.
GATGAGCTAAATCAGTTCCAAAGGAATGATGTATGGAAGCTAGTCACTCTACCAGAAGATAAGCAAGCTATTGGTACTAAATGGGTATTTAGAAATAAGCTTGATGAAGATGGTAAAATTGTGAGAAATAAAGCAAGGTTAGTTGCTCAAGGCTACTCACAAGAAGAAGGTATTAATTTCACTGAAACTTTTGCACCTGTTGCAAGACTAGAAGATATTCGCATTTTACTTTCATTTGCAGCACATCATGAGATAACACTATATCAAATGGATGTGAAAAGTGCTTTTCTAAATGGTTTTATAACTGAGGAAGTTTATGTTAAACAACCTCCTGGTTTTGAAGATATTGAATTTCCAGAACATGTTTTTAAACTTAAAAAGGCACTATATGGTCTTAAACAAGCTCCCGAGCATGGTATGATAGACTAAGTTCCTTTTTAATGGAAAATGGATTTACAAGAGGTTTAGTTGACACTACTCTTTTCAGAAAAACCTCAAACAAGCATTTCATACTTGTTCAAATCTATGTTGATGATATCATTTTTGGAGCCACTAATGAAAGCCTTTGCAAAGAATTTTCTAAGCTTATGCGGCTGAATTTGATATGAGCATGATGGGAGAATTAAAATTCTTCCTTGGAATACAAATCAAGCAATGCGTGATGGTATTTATATTCATCAAAGCAAATATATCAAAGAATTATTGAAGAAATTCAAGATCTTTGGATTGCAAGCCTATGTGTACACCCATGCATCCTACCCGCACTCTTAGTAAAGATGAAATTGGTAGAAGGTAGATCGAAAAGCATGCAGGTATGATTGGATCTCTACTTTATCTTACGGCTTCAAGACCTGATATTATGTTCGATGCACTTTGTGTGCTAGGTTTCAATCGGATCCTAGAGAATCACACCTAAGTCTTTGTTAAAAGAATATTTAGATATTTGCAAGGAACTACTAATCTTGGTTTGTTTTATAAGAAATCAAAAGATTACAAATTAGTAGGTTTACGTGATGCTGACTTTCTTTGGAGATCGAATTGAAAGAAAGAGCACAAGTGGAGGCCGCCAATTCCTTGGAGCTAATCTTGTGTCTTGGTCAAGCAAAGGCAAAGCACAATTGCACTCTCAACACAGGCTGAATACATCTCAATGACAAGTTGCGCTTCTCAACCACGTGGATGAAGTATCAACTTGAAGACTACTTAATAAAAGAGAGTAACATTCCTATCTTCTGTGATAATACATCTGCCATATGTCTTACTAAAAATCCTATATTGCATTCTAGAGCAAAGCATTTTGAGATTAAGCATCATTTTATAAGAGACTATGTTCAGAAGGGTATTTTAGAAATAAAATTTGTAGACACTGATCATCAGTGGGCTGACATATTTACAAAACCCCTTGCTGAAGATAGATTCTATTTTATAAGAAGAAATTTAAACTTTCATCTTATAAAAGAATGATTAATTTCAGCGTCTGATAATCAATTAAATCTCAGCATATGACATGACATAAGCATCTGTCATATGCATCTGTCATATGCATCATGACTCATCATCCGGTAAGTCGGTTGCGTGCGTCCGAGCACACCCACACGTGTCACATGTGTTAAGGATTCAAGCGTCTCATCATATCTACTGAGTCATGATTATTTACGTTTTCAATAAAACCTTTTACTTTTATTTTGGCGTCTGCATTTAATGAAAAGGCGAATCTTTATTTTCTTTTCTTTTTGATTTATTTTTATAAGAAAATACGAAGCGTTATTTTGAAAAAGAACTGTACCATTCTCTATTTACTTTCCCACTACTCCATATTTTTCGCTCCACTCTGTGTTTTCTGCAAAACCGTACTCGTTCTCTCTTTAAGTTTTTCTTTCTATCTCTGTGTGTGTGTGTTTAAACCCTAAAACCTCCATCGCCTCCATTTCTCAACTGCAACCATGGCTGGTGTATCATCCTTTGAGTATACGGCTATCTACGACACCATGACTGAAGGAAAAGTCTTGTTGGAAAATCGAGTTGATTTGGAAAACTTCAAACTCTACGGCTTCGACTTCTACAATGGTTTCAAGGCAATGGGCTGGGAACACTATTTCTTCTGGAACAAGGTTGAGGTTCTAGTGACTGCGATCAAAGAATTTTGGGGCAATGCTCGTTTACACAAAGGTGGTATTTTTGAAGGAACCGTGAGAGGCTACAAGTTTGTTTTTACCGTCAACAACATCTCTGAAGTCACTGGTTGTCCATGTGAAGGTATCGTCTTCTATACAGATTGGGCTGACGCATTTCATGGGATTGAGAAGGTCAATAATGATCTGTTTGAGAACTACAAGCAGTTGAAAGAATCTGGTGAAACTCCTACTGCAAAGAATCTGAAGAGTCATTTCAGAGTTCTTCACAAAATAATCACCAAGAGTGTCTTGTTGAAGGCTGGCTCCAGTGACATAGTCAACTATGAGCAGTTCATCATGAGACACTTCATGGCTGGGAATAAGGTAAACTTACCAAGGTTGATCTACAACAACCTGATTAATGCACTAGTAAATTCGAGGAAAGGTGTTGCTGACAAGAAAAACACCTACAAGTGCATTCCTTATGGTGTTCTGCTCACTAGAATGATGGTCATGGTGCAGTTATAAACAAGCCGATCGCTTTGCAGATCAAGAAAAGGTGAAGTATTTTGGTACTGATAGTATTGTGATTCCAGACACCTTTGGAGTCAACAGTTTGGTCAGAATGAAACTTATCACTGGGTCAATGATCAAGAAGGTGAAAACAGAGCAGCAGGAAGAGGAAGCTGAAAAGAAAACCACCAAGCTTCGATGGTGGTGTGAAAAGAACTGTTGAGTCTCCTTCAAGAGAGACCAGAAGAACAAAACAGAAGATGGCTCCTGCACCTACTGTTGAAGAACCAGAAGATGAGGACCGAGTTCCCATCAGTCAGGTTCTGAGAAAAAGGAGCAAACCAAAAGCTGAGAAGCAAGTCTCAGCGTCTGGTCAACAGAAGAAGGAAATTCAGCGTCCGCCTCCAACAATCGCTCCCGCGAAGCTCAAAGGTTGGTCGTGCAATCGAACTGAACCAAAGGTACCGATTTCTTCCGATGAGCCTCAGATCTGCTTTTTGCATCTGATGATACCATTCCTGCTCCACCAATATCTGTTGCACAACCACCAAACACTCAAACCCGTGTACAGAAAACCTCCATAACTCCCAAACACCTTACCCAAACACAAACCAATTCACTCACCATCTCTTCACCTCAAACCTCCACATATAACTCCCTCACTTCATACATTTCCAAGCTTCATTCTTGTAACACCTGAGGACGAGATCGACATCGTATTAGGACGACGTATCGAGACCTCGACCAAGACCTTGTGTCGAGATCCCGTGACTAGATCGTTTGCCGAGATCAGTTGTGGGGCTGATGAGGCCACGTGCACTAGCCTTGGTGAGGAGGTTGGGTGTCGAGTTGATGAAGTCGCTGCAGCTGATGAGGACGCAAGTCGGTGAGGAGACCGCGTTCACGAACTTCGTGTTAGAACCTTATGCGTTTGCACGAGCACCCTTGTCGACATCGTGTCGAGATGACACCTCGTATTATTTGAACGTTATTCAGCGTTATTATTTTATTGTTTGTAATTATTACATTGTCGGCTTGCCGTTGACCAAGCAGTAGAGGGTAATTATGAGAGGAACGAGTTAACGGGTAGATGATTGATGGGATTGGCATCTTATAGCTGGAGTTACGTTTATACCCTTTCTCGCCACCGTATACCACGACCGATTCCCTCACACTCATTCTTTCTCTTTTCTTCTTTCTTCTTCCTTCCTACGCTCTGTGTTTCGTTGTTTTCTTCAAAAACTTCCATCGATCTAAACCGTGAGTTCCATCGAGATTCTGCATGCTTTCTTCATCAATTTTGTTCATCATCAACTTCTCGACCCATATCTCGTGCGATCGACCATCACCGTTGAGGTATGAAGAATGATTTTCTTTCATCCGTACTCTTGTTTAGCGCTAATTCTTCTTCCATTTTTAACCGCTTTATACTTCCAAATCATGTCTAATTGATGGGTTTTGTTCTTCACAATATTACCTATCTTTTTTACCGATTAATTGGGCTTGTAAAACAAATTTCTTCCTCTGCTTTTTCTGCACCCAGCGGTGCCGTAAACCTCCATTTTTAGTTCGTTTCGATTTTCTTGTTTCTCATTCGTTGCTTACAGTTATTGTTGTTGTCGATCTATACATTGAAGCATCGATAACTTTTTCATGAAATTTTGATCGAAATCCCTAACTTTGTGTTAGAGGAAAAATATCTTTCGATTCTTGAGTTTTATATTTTTAAGGGTTGTGGTTGAGTTTGGGGAAGAGAGAGCTAGATGTATTAGAACCATAGATCGATCCAATTGTGTTTGTTTTAGGAAGTCGATTCGAGATCGAGTGATTAGAATCGAGGTGTCTGGAAAGCGAATCCAAGGACGCGAAGGCGTGAATCCAGATCGAGGATTATGCGTGTCGAGGTCGACTGAAAGCGTACGTGTCGAAGTCGTTGTCGAGTTCGTTGAAGACAGCCGTGTCGAGATCGAGTAAGAGAAGTCGTTGTCGAGCTCTTAGAAGACAGCTGTGTCGAGATCGTTGTCGAGCAGCATTAACTTGGAGTTCGGTAAGGGCGCTTCACATTTATACTTGTTATAGTATGTAAGGGCGCTTCACAGTAATACTTTCATAGTATGCTAGCGTAAGGGCACTTCATATTTTACGTGGTTATGTTATTGTGTATGGATTTCCTGATTTGTGTCGAGCTGAAATGTTGTGATATGATTGAGTTTTTGCATGTATTTAATATGTGATTGAATATATGTCGTGAAGTGTGTATTGCATGTTGAATTGCGTTTCTTCATGTCGAGCTTGCTCTTTTATTTGACATGCGGTAGAATATCTTGTGTTTAACTCTTTGAATATCGTATGTGGCGAATTGTTCATCGAGTGAGCGAGCTAGGTGAGTCGTATGACGTTTTTGAGCCGTGACCCGGATAACTGAGGGTGCTAGGTCCCCTTTTTGTTTACGGGAGATTGACTAGACGTCGCCACGCTACGGGACCTGAGTTGACTGTCCTAGGGAGAGCGAGGATCCCAAGGCTTCGGCTGGACTTTCCGACATCTGACGGCGCGTGTGCATTCAGGAAAATTGTCGAGTCGAGAGAAAATGGATTTGTGAGTTGTGTCGAGTTTAGAGTGAGATGGTCGAGTCACATCGGTGAATGTTATACTTTCTTTGTTTGCTTATATTTTTATGTCGAGCTTATCTTGAATTGTTGAGAAGTTGACCCTTTCCCGTGATGCCTTCAATCCATGACGGTTACCCAGGCGATGTCGAGGCGCAGTAACTCGGCGATGAGACGATGCCGAGGAGGAGCTCGGCGAGGACGAGTGACGACCTCTATCCGTCGTGATTGTTTGTTTGTTGGATGTTTGTTTTTCCGAGGACTGTACTTGTTTTTCTTTTGTGTTCGAGGTCGTGACCCGGTTTAGGCGGTGTTGTGTTGTTGCTCTGAGGTAGACTGGTGGTCTTACTTTTGGAGCAAATGCGTGGGAGTGCGCTAAGTACCCTGTGGTATGATGGCTCTTTGAAGTTGTCGCATTTAGGTGTATTTTCTTTGCACATTTGCTACTCTGTATTTTGTATACATTATTGTTTCGAGTGATATATATATATGTATGTTATGCATGTATGTTTTATTTGAATTTAAGTCTTGTGTCTTAGTTGCACCATGTTTCGAAAAGCTGTAATTACTCTGATGTGCACGAGTTGGTTTTTTTTAAAAAAAATATATCGTATTTTTAAAAGGCACAAGAGTTTTGTTTTTAAAACACATCTCATATAGGTTTATGTTGAGCTTAGTGTGTTGAGCTCGGTAACTCGAGCTCGGTATATTGAGCTCGGTAGCGGTCCGGAAACGGTCGTTCTGACTTTAGTATCGAGCTTGATTGATTACGTAGAAATGTGCATAGGAATTTGGGTGGTCACTATGTCGGGTTATGTGTGTTGGGTACCTAGTTGTATTGTGTTGATTCTTTGTTTGATTAAGTGAAGCACTTATTGCTTGAGAAATTGTTTGAGCTTGTTTCTTGATTGAAGCGGTGTGTTTTAACACATCCTTGTTGTGAGATTCTGACGGGGTTTTGAACTTTGTGGAATCTAATGCCACCTCAGAGGAATACGACATCCGCAAATCGAGAACGTCGACATGGAACGAGCTATTCAAGCTATGGCCGAGATGGCGGCAGCCATGGCTCAACAATCACCGCTGAACTCAACAGGCTAACGCGATGGCTCAACAGACGGCAGCGTTAACTCGCCAGAACTTACAAAGACAGAACGAGCGAGCGAAATCTTTGAAGCGAGAGGATTAGCGGACTTCAGGAAGCATGATCCACCAAGTTCTACGGTGAGCCAAATCCGGATAAAGGCGATCTTTGGATGCAAGAGATCGAGAAGATCTTTGAGGCACTTCATTGCGGGACAACGTGAAGGTCGACTATGCTACCTACTTACCGCTAGGAGACGCAGAGTATTGGTGGAGAGGAGTGAAGCAAGCGTTTATAGCGAACATCGCGAGATGACCTGGGAGCTTTTTCGTGAAAGGTTCTTGGACAAGTACTTCCTGATATCACGAGCCGAGAAGGAGCAGGAATTTCTTCAATCTGCGGCAAGGCAACTCGGCGGTGTCCGAGTATGCGGCCAAGTTCGAGTCGTTGGCGAGGTATTTCAGTCCATTCGTGATCGAGTTGACCAGAGATGGTTGAGTGAGAGATTCCAGCGGGGATTGAGATTCGACATTGAAGTCGATGAGTGTCGTTGAGGATCGAAATCTCCAAGAGCCGATTGATCGATGTGTCGAGGTAGAAGGAGTAAGGAGCCACAAGAAGAAGATTATTGTGGGCGGACCGGTGAGACCCAGTGCGGGATGAGATTTGCACGAAAGGAAACTACCGCGAGAAGAGGCCTTACGACCGACCTCGGGGAACAACAACAGGGGCGATGATCGTCAGATGACCCAAGTACCGAGGAGTGGAGGTCGGACCGGTGTCGAGGTGATTTGCTACCGATGTGGAAAGCGGGACATTACGCGAGTAATTGTACTCGAAGGAGGAGGTGTGTTTCAATTGCAAGAAGCCAGGGCATTTTGCTAAGGATTGTCCTACACCTAAAGTGAACCGACTATGCTTGCGCAAAGGCCAAAGGAAAGCGTCAAGTGGCTAAAGGCGAGTTTTCTGCATGAGTGGCGAGAAGCTGAACGAGATGATGATCTTATCCAAGGTGAATGTGAGATCGAGGGTAAATCCTTATCCGTTCTTTTTGATTCGTGCAACCCATTCCTTTATTTCTTACATTTGTGTGAACCATTTGAGCTTATTGTGATCGCTTTACCGTTTAAATTAGTAGTTACAACCCCAATTGCTAAAACCTTAGTCACAAACACTTGCATGTCTTAATTGTGTAGTGGTTATTGAGTAGAAAGTTTGTGGTCAATTTGGTTTGTTTGCCTCTTAAGGGCTTAGATGTTATCCTCGGGATGGATTGGTTGTCATACCACCATGTCCTTTTGGACTGTGCCGTAAAGCTGTAATTTTTCCAGACCTTGAGTCTCCAATTATCTTTACGCGAGCGTATTGGAGTTTCTTTGAAAAGAAGGAACTAGGGAATACATGTATCTAGCTAGTTCGGAAGTTTTCCACAGATCGACGTGAAGAATGTTCGGTGGTGTGTGATTTTGAGGGCGTTTTCGAAGGCGTGCGGGATTACCACCAAGACGAGAGGTCGAGTTCTCCATCGACTGATTCCAGGAATGACCAGATTTCCAAAGCGCCGTCTGGATGTCTCCTGCCGAGATGAAAGAGCTGAAGTCCCAGATCGAACACTTGGAGTCGAAGCAATTCATACGACCGAGCGTGTCACCGTGGGGAGCTCCAGTGTTGTTGGTTAAGAAGAAGGATGGACGATCAAGACTGTGCGTAGATTATCGTGAGCTCAACAAGGTTACCGTGAAGAACCGTTATCCGTTACCACGTATTGACGACTTGATGGACCAACCGTGGAGCGGCGATCTTTCCAAGATAGACTTGAAGTCGGGCTACCATCGATTCGGCGTGAAGGAGGAAGATGTCGCCAAAACGACTTTTCAGGACTAGATACGGTCACTACGAGTACTTGGTGATGCCGTTTGGAGTGACGAATGCGCCCGGTGTGTTTATGGACTACATGAGCAGGATTTTCCATTCGCTTTTGGATCGATTCGTTGTAGTGTTCATCGACGACATATTGATTTACTCGAGGAACCGAGAAGAGCACGCAGAACACCTATGTCGAGTACTACAGATATTACGAGATAAGCAACTCTATGCCAATCTGTCAAGTGTGAATTTTGGCTTGAAGAGGTGAATTTTTTGGTCACGTAATTTCCAGGAGAAGGGATACCGTGGATCCAACTAAGATTGAGGCGGTGATAGCGTGGGAACAGCCTAAGGCGATTCTGAGATCGGGAGTTTTGTCGGCCAGCGAGGATATTACCGAAGATTCATTGAAGGTTTCGAAGATTGTCGCGCCTTACACGATTGACGAGGAAGGATCAACCTTTGCTTGACCGAGGAGTGTGAAGCCGATTTTCAACGATCAAGGAGCTTTTGACGGCGGCGCTGTGCTGATTTTGCCTCAACCCGAAGAGCCTTTCGAGGTGTATTGTGATGCGTCACACTAGGGATTGGGATGCGTCTGATGCAACATCGGAAGGTGGTCGCGTATGCTTCAAGACGACTTAAGATTCACGAGAGGAACTACCCTACTCATGACTTGGAGCTAGCGGCAGAGTTTTTATACGAAGATATGGAGGCACTACCTTTATGGAAGCACTTCTTGTTTCGGCCGATCACAAGAGCTTGAAGTACTGTTTGACGAAAGAGCTCAACATGCGTCAACGTAGATGGACGAAATTTCTCAAGGACTACGACTTTACGTTGGAATACCATCCCTAAGGCTAACGTAGTAGCGGATGCGTTGAGCAGAAGAGCGTTTTAACCTCGGTAATGATGATCAAGGAGTTGGAGATGCTCGAGAAGTTCCGAGATTTGAAGTTGAGTGTCGAAGTTTCACCGGGAAGCCGAGATTTGGTATGCTTACCATTTCTAACAGATTGTTGGGCGAGATCCGAGACCAGCAAGTTCATGACGAGCTTCGCAAGAGAAGATTCGATTGATAAGCGCAAGGGAAGGCGGCGAATTTGGTCTGAGCGGACGACATCTTGAGGTGCAATGGCCGAGTGTGCGTGCCTAACGATCCGAGCCGAGGAAGTTGATTCTCGACGAAGCGCATAAGAGCAACTTTAGTATTCATCCCGAGTTACGAAGATGTATCAAGACTTGAAGAAGCATTTTTGGTGGTCCGAAATGAAGAAGCAAGTGGCGAGCACGTAGCTTCATGTTTGGCGTGTCGAAGCGAAGGTGGAGCACCAACGACCTGCAGGAATGCTACAATCGATAAACAGCGTACCGGTATGGAAATGGGACAAGATTTCCATGGACTTCGTTGTAGGTTTGCCAAGACGCAGAAGAAGAATGATTCGATTTGGGTGATCGTCCGACCGATTGACCAAATCGCCATTTCTTACGGTGAGTCGACATACAACGTGGAAAAGCTGACCGAGATCTACATCGCGGAGATAGTACGACTTCATGGAATACCCTCTTCGATCGTGTCGACCGAGATCCGAAGTTCACGCCTCATTTTGGAGGGAATTGCAAGGAGCGATGGGAACCGAGCTCGAGGCTTAGCTCGGCATATCATCCACGCATCGACGGCCGATCGAGAGAACGATCCAATCGCTTGAAGATTTGTTGCGAGCTTGTACGTTAGATCACCGAGGAAGTTGGGACGACGTCTTACCATTGGTGGAGTTCACATACAACAACGGCTTCCATGCGAGTATTGGGATGGCACCTTTGAAGCGTTGTATGGGCGGAAATGTCGACGCCTCTTTGTTGGTACCAGGACGGCGAGCGAACCGTCAGAGGACCGGATATGATCCAGCCAGACTCACCGAAGATCCGTTTGATCGAGATCGGATGCGAACATCTCAAAGTCGACGAAGAGTTATGCGGACCAACGGCGTCGACCACTCGAGTTCGAGGAAGGAGAACATGTATTTCTTAGAGTCACCCCCACTCATCGGAGTTGGTCGAGCGATCAAATCCAAGAAACTTACCCCTAAATTCATTGGACCTTACCAGATTCTTCGTCGTATTGGTCCAGTGGCATATCAGATTGCCTTACCCCCATTCTTGTCGAACATCCACGACGTCTTCCACGTCTCACAATTACGGAAGTATGTTTCCGACCCTTCTCATGTCATCGAACCGGATGTGATTCAACTGAAGGACGACCTATCTTTTGAAGCGTCACCAGCAAGGATCGTTGATCGGAAAGCCAAACAGTTGCGGAACAAAGAGATCCAACTTGTCAAGGTTGTGTGGGATCAAAAGACGGGAGATGCGACTTGGGAGCTGGAGGAGAAGATGAAGATTCAGTACCCTGAACTTTTCTGAGGTAAGAATCTTATTTGCAATTTCGAGGACGAAATTTTTTTTAGAGGGAGAGATTGTAACACCTGAGGACGAGATCGACATCGTATTAGGACGACGTATCGAGACCTCGACCAAGACCTTGTGTCGAGATCCCGTGACTAGATCGTTTGCCGAGATCATTTGTCGAGCTGATGAGACCACGTGCACTAGCCGAAATGAGGAGGTTGGGTGTCGAGTTGATGAAGTCGCTGCATCGAAATGATGAGGACGCAAGTCGGTGAGGAGACCGCGTTCACGAACTTCGTGTTAGAACCTTGCACGCTTGCACGAGCACCCTTGTCGACATCGTGTCGAGATGACACCTCGTATTATTTCAACGTTATTCAGCGTTATTATTTTATTGTTTGTAATTATTACATTGTCGACTTGCTTGCCGGTGATCAGTAGAGGGTAATTATGAGAGGAACGAGTTAACGGGTAGATGATTGATGGGATTGGCATCTTATAGCTGGAGTTACGTTTATACCCCTTTCTCGCCACCGTATACCAATGACCGATTCCCTCACACTCATTCTTTCTCTTTTCTTCTTTCTTCTTCCTTCCTTACGCTCTGTGTTTCGTTGTTTTCTTCAAAAACTTCCATCGACTAAACCGTGAGTTCCATCGAGATTCTCGCAAGCTTTCTTCATCAATTTTGTTCATCATCAACTTCTCGACCCATATCTCGCCTGATCGACCATCACCGTTGAGGTATGAAGAACAGATTTTCTTTCATACGTACTCTTGTTTAGCGCTAATTCTTCTTCCATTTTTAACCAGTTTTATACTTCCAAATCATGTCTAATTGATGGGTTTTCTTCTTCACAATATTACCTATTTTTTTAACCGATTAATTGGGCTTGTAAAACAAATTTCTTCCTCTGTTTTTCTGCAATCGGCAGTGCCCAGAAACCTCCATTTTTAGTTCGTTTCGATTTTCTTGTTTCTCATTCGTTGCTTCTGGTTATTGTTGTTGTCGATCTATCTGTTGAAGCATCAGATAACTTTTTCATGAAATTTTGATCGAAATCCCTAACTTTGTGTTAGAGGAAAAATATCTTTCAGTTCTTGAGTTTTATATTTTTACGGTTGTGGTTGAGTTTGGGAAGAGAGAGCTAGATGTATTAGAACCATAGATCGATCCGAATTGTGTTTGTTTTAGGAAGTCGATTCAGAGATCGAGTGATTCCGAATCGAGGTGTACGGAAAGCGAATCCAAGGACGCGGAAGCAGCAGAATCCAGATCGAGGATTGTACGTGTCGAGGTCGACTGAAAGCGTACGTGTCGAAGTCGTTGTCGAGTTCGTTGAAGACAGCCGTGTCGAGATCGAGTAAGAGAAGTCGTTGTCGAGCTCTTAGAAGACAGCTGTGTCGAGATCGTTGTCGAGCAGCATTAACTTGGAGTTCGGTAAGGGCGCTTCACATTTATACTTGTTATAGTATGTAAGGGCGCTTCACAGTAATACTTTCATAGTATGCTAGCGTAAGGGCACTTCATATTTTACGTGGTTATGTTATTGTGTATGGATTTCCTGATTTGTGTCGAGCTGAAATGTTGTGATATGATTGAGTTTTTGCATGTATTTAATATGTGATTGAATATATGTCGTGAAGTGTGTATTGCATGTTGAATTGCGTTTCTTCATGTCGAGCTTGCTCTTTTATTTGACATGCGGTAGAATATCTTGTGTTTAACTCTTTGAATATCGTATCGCTAATTGTTCATCGAGTGAGCGAGCTAGGTGAGTCGTATGACGTTTTGAGCCGTGACCGGATAATCGAGGGTGCTAGGTCCCCTTTTTGTTTACTGGAGATTGACTAGACGTCGCCACGCTCACGGGACTGAGTTGAGTCCTAGGGAAGCGAGGATCCCAAGGCTTGGCTGGACTTTCCGACATCTGACGGCGTGTGCATTCGGAAAATTGTCAGTCGAGAGAAAATGGATTTGTGAGTTGTGTCGAGTTTAGAGTGAGATGGTCGAGTCACGTCGGTGAATGTTATACTTTCTTTGTTTGCTTATATTTTTATGTCGAGCTTATCTTGAATTGTTGAGAAGTTGACCCTTTCCCGTGGTGCCTTCAATCCATGACGGTTACCCAGGCGATGTCGAGGGCGCAGGTAACTCGACAGTAGACGATGCCGAGGAGGAGCTCGACGAGGACCCGAGTGACGACCTCTATCTGTCGTGATTGTTTGTTTGTTGGATGTTTGTTTTTCTGAGGACTGTACTTGTTTTTCTTTTGTGTTCGAGGTCGTGACCAGTTTGGGCAGTGTTGTGTTGTTGCTCTGAGGTAGATGGTGGTCTTACTTTTGGAGCGACAAGCGTGGGAGTCTGCCGGAAGTACCCCCAGGGTATGATGGCTCTTTTGAAGTTGTCGTACTTAGGTGTATTTTCTTTACACATTTGCTACTCTGTATTTTGTATACATTATTATTTCGAGTGATATATATATGTGTATGTTATGCATGTATGTTTTATTTGAATTTAAGTCTTGTGTCTTAGTTGCACCATGTTTCGAAAAGCTGTAATTACTCTGATGTGCACGAGTTGGTTTTTTAAAAAAAAAATATATCGTATTTTTAAAAGGCACAAGAGTTTTGTTTTTAAAACACATCTCATATAGGTTTATGTTGAGCTTGGTGTGTTGAGCTCGGTAACTCGAGCTCGGTATATTGAGCTCGGTAGCGGTCCGGAAACGGGTCGTTACAATTCTCATCCTTTTAACCTCCTTTTCAAAATACCTCCCATTAATCCATTCAAACCCTACTCACCAAAAGCCTACAAAATCACCAAAGCCACTCCCACCTTACTTACCCTTACCCTTAGACCTACAGATGCTGGTGGAAAGAAGAATATCTCATACAAACCACAGTTTGTTAAGTATGAGATATATCATAGTATCTACGATCGTCCATCCATATGGCATTTAAAAACCTTCACCTCTGGAGCTGCCAGATTGGAAATTGCCGCACCAATAAGTGCAACCTTCAAGGATGAAGAAGACCATTTCCAAATGTCATTTAAAGGAAGGTTGATACCAGCATCCGGAAGCAGAGCAATTCCCTTCTCCGTTGATCTTCCTAGATCCCTACCACAGTCTGAACCGCTCACATTGGAAGAATGTAGAAGGTGGATCACAGATGAAGAAGCTGCCTTTATGGCACACTATCTTGAGCAGAAAATGCTGGAAGTCATAAGAAAATATCGAGACCCATCATCTGTTTCTGTTAAGATAGTACCAGATAGACAAAGGTGGCTACCTTGGTCTATTCCTGGGAAACAGAAGGAACCTGCTCCAGGCAAGCAGCCATTCAGCAAGATCGGGCTAAAGGAATATGAGAAGGCACCTACAAAGTACAATATTAAGGGATTCTCCCGACTTAGGTGCCAAGATCTCCGAGGATCATGCGAGAAGGTTTTACGACTTCTGCGAAGAAAGATGAATGGAGAAGCGGCTCCTCAAACTGCAATCTTTGAGAAGGCTACTATTCAAACTGTTAGGACAATCAGCAGAGTTACTGACATCAATCTTAGAACTATGTACTTCGATGATATATTCAGATGCTCAGTAATCAGACCTCTTGACTGCATGAAGATATATGACCAATGGGCTGCTGTGACCAAGCACTTCGACGTTGGATTCACTTGGAGTCAATGGTCTGAGTCTTGGAAAGACAAAGCCATATTACCATGCCTCGACCCCCTACTGCTAGAAGAAGATGACAGGGGAATCGAGAAGAATTTACCTGGCAGAAAATGAAGCACTCTCCTTCACCTGTGAAGCTTTGAGTGTCTTTATCAGAAATTTATGGGGAGAAGACGCTGGGAATAGGTTTGACTCTTACACTGCTGATGTTGTTCTTCACAGAGAAACCATCTTCATGAATTTGCTATATCCAGAAGATGTGAAGATTCAAAGGAAGATTCAGACAGATTCAGAGCTCAGAAAACTTGGAAATTTCATCAAATGGTTTATACCAAATGATGCATTCTTTTTAAGAGCTCAAAGGAAGAAGGATTTGAGACTGAAGATATCCAACTGGGTGCTAGCAGAGCATCAGAAGATGAAGTCTGCACTTGTACCAGAAGCTGGACCTTCTACTTCTACTTCTGCAGTTGAGATGGTCACCATTCCCAAAGCAGAATTTGAAGAAATGAAGGCTACAAACTTGAAGGTCACTCAGCTGGAGACTGCACTGAAGTTACTCTATGAACGTCTCAATATCCCACCTCCACCTCTTCCAAACCCTTGAATTTTTTTTTCTTATGTGTGATATAAAATCTGTTCTATTTTAGTTGATACCCTTATATATATTATTTTTGATCTAATTTCGATTCAAATTTTTCTAAGTCTTATTTTGACTATGATGTGTTTTACACTCTTTTTGTCTGATGACAAAAGGGGGAGTAAAAGAAAGGTATGATGAACACGAAAGAAAGGTATAATGAATACGTGAAAATCTGATAGTCCACCATCCGATGTTCACTGTCCGATGGATACACTGGAACTAAAGTATCATGCATAACATTTCATACATAGCATTTCACGAAAGAAAGGTATAATGAACACGTGAAAATCTGATAGTCCACCATCCGATGTTCACTGTCCGATGGATACACTGGAACTAAAGTATCATGCATAACATTTCATACATAGCATTTGTGTGTGCTAATATTCATTGATCTAGTTCTCTTATAGTGTTTAATAAATTTTGGTACAATGAAATAAATTTGATTAAATCAATCTATTTGGTATATAATCAGCATCCGATCTCACTTTATTAAATATATGCTCTGATACATCTACGGATTTTTCGCAATCACGTAAATGAATTTGTTTACCAACAATTGCCTTAATACCTGAATTGTTCATATATATCTAAGCTGTTAAATTCAGGGGGAGACCCTTGATGTCTTTTTTAAACTAAATTGTTCATCTACCTTAGATGTTTGTCATCATCAAAAAGGGGGAGATTGTTGGAAGCTAAACGATTGAGAAGTTTAGACCCTCATTAATTTTGATGATAACAAAGTATTCACAAGAGAACAATTTATGTTCTAACATTTCTTGAAGTGTGCAGATACTAATAATACATATATTCTAAGCCATTCAAGCAAGAAGAAAGTAATTCTCAAGGGAAGGATACATTCTATGCGTTAGCATCCGGCTCATCCTTGTGAGCGTCTGGAATTTTGTCTTTATGACACTAGGCTTATCCAATTGCTACAAGCGTCCAAACTTCCGATTCTGAACAAGCGTCCGAACTTCCGAGTTTGAGCGAGCGTCTGAACTTCATTTCAAATCACGTGTTAGTCTCGTTGCTGCTCTTCCCCTCAGAAGGTTCTGGAACGAATTTTGAAATTGATTCTGAGCGCTAAAATTGTTGTACGAGGTATCAAAGGTGACACCTTTAGCTAAAAGACAAAATCGTACAAGCAATTGTGAAAAGCAATGTAGTACGAAAACGGTAATATGTACTACTGGGATATTCTCTGGAAAGGAAGAAAGAGACAGCTTTTTGAATTTACCTCACTCAATGGAAAGGAGCCATTTTTACCGTAACGGTAATATCCTTGGAACTCCTATATATACCTCATGGTATCTATTGAAGAGTGAGCCGAGATACTGTGAAAAAGCTTGCTGAAATTCTGCTGAAATACTACTTCATTTACTGAGAACAAGCACTGCTTCTATGAGCAATCAAGTCTCGTGCTAAGTCTCTGGACTACAAGAACTGAACTCAGCGTCCGACCCTTTCTTTTAGAAAGCTTTTCTATAGTTGAGCTTAATCTTTTATCCTCTCTGTGAGAGTTACTTTTAACTGTATTTCAACTCACTTGTAAAAGTTGTTTTGGCCTAGTGAAGGCTGTATCCTCAAAGGCTCAACTGTACTGAGTCGTTTTGAGAAGTTGAGAGTATTGTCAAGTTTTGACAGAAGAATACTCTTGAGGAAATTGTAATCAGGATTGATTATAGTGGAAAATCCTTCAGGAACGAAGGGACTAGACGTAGCTACCAGTTTGGTAGTGAACTAGTATAAATCTCTGTGTCTCTTGCTTTACTGCTTTCTATTCATTTCTATTTTGCTGTGTTAAAAACAAGTTTTCACAAACTGCTTTGCCAGCGTCCGGTTTATTTCCACCGTCCGATAAACAAACGGTTTTTTAAAAACTTGTGTTCTAAGTGTTTCTAACTTAAAGTTTGCGAAAAGTTTTGAACACAATTCAACCCCCCCTTCTTGTGTTCACGTTCATATAATGCATCACAAAATATACTTCACATAATATAATCATTTCGCACTAAGGCGAGGTTTTTTGAAAAGAGTAATTACACAAATAACAACGTCATTATCCTAAGCTAAGCTGGCCAACAACTATAACTCTTAATTAGAAACAGCTCAGCAAGACCATAACACGAAGCACTCAAAGGAATCTTCCTCCATTGGCTCAATCTTCAATGCTCCTGAAAGACGAAACTGCAACAGCTACCGAATTCCATCTGTAAGTGACATCCATAAGGATATCTGATCCAACAACAGTGCAAGGGTAAATTCTTTGTCCACGAGTTTATCATAGGCTATGTCGCATGCAAACAACATATACATATATAATACAACAACATGCTTTTATATACATATACATACTTAATAGACCGCACACAATCAGCATGGTATATCAAGCATTGCATGTAAGCAACAAAATAACCAACAGATCAACAATCAAGTCACCACAATATTAAACAATTGTATGTGAGCAGGCAAATTTATCAACAGATCAGTGATCAAGTCATCACATATCAGAAATGTGGTTAGCCATGCATGCCAATGCTGTATGACAAGTTGTGTATACACCTGCAGCCTTAATAGGTCAGCAGTATGACGGGGACTGCTTTCCCAACGTCTGAACAAGACAGCCTCTGCTTAGGCTTGGCACTACTTTGGCTTGCCTCTACTTAGGCAATGCAGTGTCAACTCGTCTTTTGAAGTCTGTAAGACCAATCAAACGCTCCGAGTGACATGACAACTCATCTTTCGAAGTCTTTAAGACCAATCAAATGCTCCTAGTGTCGAGGCTCAATGGTTAGCACGCATCCAAACAAATTCTACAATATGGTATGCTCACCGTAGTGAACGCCCGAGTGATATCCAATCAAATTCTACAATATGGCATGCTCACCGTAGTGAACGTCCGAGTAATGTTTTAATTAATCAATGCGGATCGACGAATCCCCACTCACTTAACTTAGTGGGTTTCCAAATCTCAATTAACTAAAAGTTCAACACAGGACACAAAGTTCGGGTGTTCAATTGCGAAACGCTAGTCCCAATCTTAGATTGAAACTCTAGGCACGTAATGCGGAACACTAGGCTCAATTTTTAGGTTGAGATACTAGGCACGCCATACGGAGCACTAGGTCCAATCCTTAATCAAGAAAATATGCACGCAAGCAGGACATTAAGTCCCAGCACAGGACACAAGGCCCATATGCTCAATAGGAACACTAGGTTCCCTATGTTTTATTCTTTCAAAAACTCAATCTTTGAAATTTCTTTCTCAGTTCTTGTATTCCCCCCTGTAACGACCCGTTTCTGGACCGCTACTGAACTAAAATTAAACCTGTATGCGATGGATTTTTAAAAACGGTACTCTTGTGTCCTTCAGAAAATGCGGTATATTATTTTTATTTTTTTTAACAACAGTGCCCGTAAAGCACACCAGAGTACTTTCAGCGTTTCGAAACATGGTGCAACTAGGACACAAGTTATGTACTGAAAATGACTATACGCATAAACATATACAAGCAACATACACAGTACGAACAAAATAAAACTAAGTAGTAATGTATGAGAGAATACACCTATGATATGAAGACCATCGCGAGAGTAGTCATACCCTGTGGGTACTCCCGACAACACCCACGCAGGGGGCTGCTTCAAAAGTAGAACCACCAGTCTACCCTACATCAGCAAAACATCACTAGCCCGACTGGTCACCAACTAACTGTACACAAAAGATATATACTATAGTCATCCAAAAAGAAACATAACAGCGGTCAGATAACACAGCATCTATAAATCACTATCCCGATCTTTCGATGGATCCTCCTCCTCCTCGTCCTCCATCGGATCCTCGCCTGTCAAATCGATGAAAGGTGCCGCAGCTGGCACGTCACTCGACACATACTCTCCTACAGTCGCATCATCATCAGACCGTGCACCTAAACAATCCGCCTCTCCACACACCGCGCAAATAGGGGGTGGATCCACTGGTGGGGTGAGGATCCTATCAACAGGAAGAGAACTCGGTCCTACTGTCTGAACAACAGCTGCCCTTGAGGTAGACGCTCCTGCAGATCCTCGTCTAATCACGCTCTTACGGGCGGTCCATCTCACCCTCGGTCCTCGACCACGTCCTCGTGACAAAATCCTGGAAACAGTAGGTCTAGGAATCTCAATCGATCCCTCTGGAGATGAAGAAGAGGCCAGTATAGCCCCCTCACACTGGGTAGCCCTCCAAGCATCAACCACCTGCATAGTCTGAATAGGGAAACTCACTATACGTCGCGACACCTCCTGCCTCACAACAACACCGTCCTCCCTAAAAGTCTGTACAATATCCCCTGTATATACAACACGGTAAGAGATGGGATCAAACTCCGTCGCCGTGGGTTGCTCGATGTCGGGGAAATCAAAGATGATCTCGGGCGACGTCCGCATCGCCGGAATCAGTATGCTCTTCACCATCACCTGGGTAGCCATCATGAATCGAAGGTACCATGGGAAAGGGTCAACTTCTCAACAAATCAAAATAAAACAATTCACAAAGCAATAAGCAAACAACAATGTATACAGGTCACAAGGTTTAGTTCAAAATTCTTGCTCAAGACTCGACTCACGACTCATTTTCTCTCGGCTCGACAATTTTTTCGGAAAGCAGATGCCGATCCATCCACTGAATACCAGCCGTAGCTTTGGGATCTTCACTCTCGCTAGGACATTCAGCTCCGGTTCCTTAACGCTGCGACGCCTAGCTAATCCACCATGAACGAAGGGGACCTAGCACCCTCAGTTATCCGGCTCATAGCTCAAAAACGTTTCGACGACTCGGCAAAGCTCTCAGACTCGATGAACAATTCGCCGCATACGATATTCAAAGAGTGGTACGCAAGATTATTCGACCGCATATCAAATAATAAGAGCATGCTTAATATGAAGAAACACAATTCAACAACTTAAGCAATAAAAGCAGTTTGCATGGAGAAACGCAATTCAACAAGCAATACGCAATTCGCAGCATGCATTCAATCTCATATTAAATAATTGCATAACTCAATAATATCAACAGACATCACATGCTTGACACGTAAATCAAGGAATCCATCCCTCTGCAACTCGATGGAGTTGACAGAGAGGTACGACAAATGTGGGGGGTTGGGTTCAGGGGACCAACCGCAAAGTTTTCACCCACGATGACTCGGAAATGATACCGCACGACAATAAAATAAACGAAGGGGTTTGGAAACCCTAACCTCGAACTCGGAGAGTTCTCAGACTTCTTCGTATTTAAATAAGCATTTAAATAACAAAAAGCCTAGAAATATCTAAAGTCGCCCTTACCACTTGCCGTCGCTAACGTAGCTCAACGTCCTCGGGTCCGCGTCGCTTGGTCTCCGGATACACGCTTCCTATCACCACGACAAATTAAATATAATTCTAGTATATCTAACCCTTAGCTCTCACTAACTCTTTTCCTAACCAAAACTCAAATAAGTATTTCACTTAATAGTCACTTAAAAATAATTGAGGTTTTTGAAACTAAAACTTTTCTGGCAGTCTAAGCAACACCAAACAATAAACCATTTTCATAAGTTTTCAAAACCTAATACATCCTCAATCAAGCATTTATAAATCAAGTACACAATTAAAATTCTCCCTGTACTTCCTTCTAGGCCTCTCGGCCACACCCTCTTTTTTTTTCCAAAATATTTGCAAGACTTTTCTTTCCATAACAATAACCATTCCAAATCAACTTCAACATGTTACAAGTATTCTTACACATAGCATTTTCTACTTCAAAACCACTAATCACAAATAACTAACCTAACTAAGTTTTCACAATTTGTTTTCAAAGCATTTTCATGACAATTAGGCAAATTACCATAACTAACATAGTTAAACCATAACTAAAAGCCTACCAAAACAAAGGTTTTTTTTTTAAATTCTTTTCAAATCATTCTTTCCCAAAAATTAAAGAACCACAACTAACTCATTTTCATCGATTCAAAAATCATCCCATCAAATTTTATATCCCTTTCTAGTCCTTCAAAAACTAGTTTTTGCATAAAACATAACCTTCAATCAAGCTAGCTCATGCATACAAATTCTAATAACCTTAAAAATAATTCTAATCACTTTATTAAACATCTAACACATAATTAAACATCACACCCTCATGTTCTCATAGTTCAAGAATTGAAAAATTACTAAATCTATCATGTTACCTAATTAATTTAAACAACAACTTCAATCAACACATATTCAATCCCAATAACACAATTAAGCATTTAATTAGTTGATTCCTCATGGATCACACCATTTCCCTCTTTTTCATACATAGGGTTTTCACCCTCAAGTACCAAAGAGAGATTAGAGATGTTCATCTCCTCATATTCATCATCAACTATCCAAACAACATCACAAATCAACAATTAATTAAGCTAAAACAACAATTTAAACAAACACAAAGGGGAGGGTTTGGGGCACTGTTTTAGGGCTTCATTTGGGGTGGAAAATTCTGTTTTTCTTCTCATATAAATGCTAGGAAGAATAGCTAAAACAAAGGAGAGAATAACCTAGCAAGAAATCAAGTTTTGGAAGCAAAAATCAAGTGTACAAAAAAGGGGTGGGTCGCGACTTTAAAACAGAAACTTGGGGGGAGAAACTTTAATTTTTCTCTTACCCAAATGATGTAGATGATGAGGAACTATGTTGGGGTGATGATCTAGAATAAGTTTGATGAAGAAATCTAGCTCAGAAACTCAATGGAGGTGGAGGTAGCTTCAATGGAGCTTGTCTTGCTCAAGAAGGGAAAGAAGAAGAAGATGAGAGTTTTTGGGAGAGGGTGAGGGTGGCGTGAAAACGAGGCTGAAAATGGGGGGTCTCACCCTTCATTTTGCTTAAATAATCAATTTAATAGAATTAGTATTAATAAAATAAATTAAAGTAATAGTTTTTAAAATAAAAACCACACACATGTGACACTTAAATCACTTTTAGAGATGCTAATCCCATCACTCACTCTAACCCATCTAGTCTCACTTCTCTCAAGGTTACCCTCTAATCTAGAGTCTAGTGGTTGTTAAAACACGGCGTCGAAATACCCGCGTTACCAATAAACTCGCAAAAATTAATTTAATGAGAAATTAATTCATCGCGTGATAATATTTAATTATAAATAATAAAAATTGTGTCAAACACTCAACAATAGTCATAACAAGTTGCGATTTGATTTTCATCAAAATCGGGTTTCATTTTAAATGTTATCTGCGGCAGAAACAGCCCGACGATTCGAAGCGCGATGAAACTTCGTGAGAATTTTTCGACGATACTCGAACCGTGAATTAATATAAAATATTAATTCTCAAGTATAGTTTGATCTTGATTTAATTAATTCACTTACTTAGGGAACAAGAATTTGCTTTATTATAGCGTAAATACGACAAAATACACTAATTAACGCTAATTAATGCATCATGAAAGTACGCGTGTTACACCCCTTATGTATCTGAAAATACTTTTTACTTCTAGGTCGTTGAAACCCTAGTTGTTCAAAATAATGCATTAGGGAAAATTCCCAGACGCATCGTTCAACTCAACCGTTTTCGCAATTTACGTTTGTCTTGTTCTTTTTTTTTTATTTTTAAAAGAACCTCTTAACCAATGTCTAACCCTCTGATCCATAAAGCGTGTTTGTACACCGACTTATTTTAGAAGATACATTTAGTTTACCATGAAAACATTTCCCGGCTCATGGAATTGCATCAGACTTACCTTTGTAAGTCGTCAAACCAATCACAGTCGATCAATGCATTGTTAATTAATCCATTATCATTAACGATATTTTCCAAATTCCAATCAATTTCAAGTTCCAAATAAATCCAACATGATTCAAGGAACACAATACAAATCATAATGCCACGCAGGGCCAAGAACATGCTACATATTTCCATCAATTTCAAGTCCAATCAAATCAATCAGATATGATTTAAGTCATACAATACAATTCAGTCTTGCCACATAGGGCCAAATCAGTACACAGCAGTTCATGCTACAACATCTCAATAGCACATAGTAATACTACAAGTACTACCACACAATTAATCAATAATGAAGCAAAAAACACACAAGGCAAAAAGCCCAAACTCATTATGTAAGAATTTCTCTTACCTTTGGCGCTTTAACAATCCAAGCAACGTAAATTCGAACTATCGCCAAGTCGTTCCCCGCACGAGCCTTATGCACGAACCTTAACAACGTAAACTTAATCCAATTAGAACCAAAAACCCAAGTCCTAAGACTCTAGGGCAACCACGGTTTTATGTCCTAAAAGGCCTAAAAATTACTCACTTACTCCCATTTGGTTCACACCTAGTCATATGTGATGGAACAATTTCAAACCATGCAAGTTTTCAAACTTTTTCAAAAGCTACACACTTAGAAAATACCAAAACCCAAAACTTACCAATTGGAATAGTGTTTTACCACTTTGAACAGCGTTTTCACAACTTTGAACCATTTTTCAAAACACTAAAACATGTCATAAAATTCTAGAAACAAACTCATTATAGTTTTAAGACAATTCTAAAAACATAACACAATTCTTTTTCCAAAATTAAACCCCTATGAAAAATTTTGCTAAATCAAATCATCAACCACTTTTACAACTATTTTTAAGCATAAATGCAAGCCAAGAACAAGTTAGAAATCTCCCTTGAAGGCCACGATTTTGGAAGTTCAAAAAACAACTTCAAGGTTTTAAACCTTTAACTCCTAAATCATGCAAACTTTATTTAATCAAACCTCTTACCAAAACCAAACTTCTTTACCACTTTAATACAATTAAAAACAAGTTGAAACTCACCCAAATCATGCTATTAAGCTACTGTTTTGAGAGCTCCAAAACAGCCCCAAATTTGATTTATTTCAAACAATTTTTCAAAGTTTAAACCTAGCAATCTTTATAGTTCTGAAACCTTAACCAAAATCCAACTTCTTAAACACTTAAAACACTTTGAAATCAATTTAAAACATCCCCCAAAATCATATTAGGAGTCACGGTTTCAGCCCCCTCCTTTTCAACAAATTGGTTTTTTCCAAAATTTTGTAAACATGATTATAAGACTAGTTTCCAAACTTAGCAAGTATAACCCATCAAGAATCAACCCTAAAACAACAAAACTCAAACATACCAAGGCTTAGAACAGCCCTAGGTTTTGGCCTCATCAAAAAGTTAGGGTCCCTAAATTTTAATACCAAAAACAAACTTAAACTTGGAAGGAAACAAAGGGCTTTATGGCTAATCATGCAAATCTAGCCAAAACAACCACTATGACTCAAAAATAATTCCTAAAACCAACCAAACCCATATCATGAAACTCAAGAGAGAAAAGAATGGATATGAGGCTTACCAAGAAGTTTGGAGGTGATGGATCAAGGATTAAGAAGAAAGGATGGAAGATTGAAGCTTAAACATCACTTTCCTTCCAGAATCAACATCAAAATTATGAGAAATAAAAATCTTAAAAACTCATCCATGGCTTCCATGGAGGAAGAAGAAGGGATTAGGATCCTTACCAAGAAGATTAGAGTTGATAGAACAAGGATTGAGAAGGAAGGAAGCAAAGGTGAAAGCTTTATCTCCAAAATCCTTCAAAACCAACACTTTCTCTTTCAAATTTTTTTCTCAAGTTCTCCAACAATGGAGAAATGAAAGGGATCCGATCTTGGTCGAGGGAGAAGGCCACGAAAAATTTGGGGACATGAAAGGAAGAAATTTCTTCATTTAGTTGGAAACTAACTAAACTAGTTACAAAATAACTAAACTAACTAACTACAATTACATAACCACCAATCACACATCAACACTTGTAAAGTAACCCTCTAAAGATGAGGTTCAGCTCCCCTAGTGGCTGGATGCATCTCCCCTTATCCCAAAATATCTAGATATTTTATTTCGTCGTGTTATCGCTCAACCGGGTGCGCGGCGTTTCGCGTATGTTAGGGTTTTTGTACTAAAAACTTCGAAAATAATACTAATAAATTACTATATAACTAAAAATTATTAATCACTCAAAATATCCACAAAAATATTAGAAGTATTTCTATGAATGTCGCTTTCTCGATTTGCGAGCTAAAACGCTACCGTAATGCAGTTTTGGGCTTAAAAAACACCCTATATTATTCTAATGCCCAAAAATTTCAGAAAAATTTCCAATAAATCATAAATATTGAAAAATGCTAGGATCTCAAATTTTATAAAATTTGGATTACGTTTGGGCATGTTTCAGGTAGAAACACACACAATAGCCTAGTTACAGTGGAATTCGATAGAATTCTCGCAGCGTAATAAAAACTGTAAATTAGTGAGGATCACTAATTTTAATTTTTCTCATCAATTATATATTATTCAAACAATAAAATTATCAAGACAAAATCTTTAAAATAATAGTCATATTAAATATGACATAAAACAGACAATTAATACAATAACTAAACCATGAAAATTTAAACTATGACTTGAAAATATTTATTAAATCCTGAAAATTATTTCTCTTTCAATAAAATAATTTTCTTTAATCAACCAAAAATCTTTCACATTTTTTAGGATTAATTCATATTCAAAACTGTATACGTCTACACTGTCTGTTAATCTGAATTAATTACTAAAACAGTAAATTGTTTACAATAAATCTTTGTTGTTCTTCGTACTTTTAACAAACCATTGAGGTCATGAATCTCTATGATTTATTTTCAAGTAGTCGGTACTATAAAATAATTTTCATAAAAATTGGAATGTTACATTACCACCCTCCTTAAAAAAAATTTCGTCTTCGAAAATTAACTTGTAAACCAAAACAAAAATAAAAATTATGAAAAGTCATAACTTAATACTAAACATGTCATAAATATGAACTTTGAAATTCAATACAACATAATAATTATTACACTCAAACAATCAAACACAAAGCATACATTTTATTCATATATCCTTACTAAAGTAAGGCACTACATCATCAACTTAAATGTCTACAAAAGACAGTACTACGCATCCATGTTGAAGAAGTCCTTGCGAATGATGCCTTATTTCCACGATCACGAACACGATCACGAACACGGTCACAAACACGTACAGTCACGAACACGATTACGAACACGTACAGTCACGAACACGGTTACGAAGGCCGTTGGCCACATGCTAACCCCAACAAGACATTGCCAACATAAAAACACTCACAGAACCTAAAATCTTCTATGAACCCACAGTCTTTAGACAAAACAAGAAAGAAGAATTTGCACGATCACCAAACACAAAATCACTGACAACATCAACCATCATAAACACCAAGGAATTGCAAAAGGATTTCCCCCAAAGTCATCCTAAAGCTCATGGTTTGCAAGAAGAACAAGAAGATGAATGTTTGGTTTTTCTCACACTAGAACTCACGACATTTCACACTAAAATGAAAACAAACTCCTCTCCCACTTATATATAAGTGTGGTTAGCCAATGGTCAAAGGAAATAAGATAACTCACAAGAAAGGAGAAGAAAGGAATCTTAGATCTTTACCAATATCAACATCAATAATGGACTCACATCCCCCCATGTTAATGAGACAGAACTAGCAAGAAAGAAAGGAAGAAAAAGTGGTCCATACCCAAAATTCTATTAAGCCATCAATGTGTCTAAAGACAGGACAAGGTGGAATAGGATTTTGTAAAATTTTCTAACCAATGATCATGACACCATACTTCCACTAAAAATTCTCACCTATCCAAAAATGCTCTCTTGAATTAGCCCCACGGCCTCAGCGTCGCTCTAATTCACTGTGTCAGGGTAGTCGCGTAATCGGTTGCTCAATTGGCGACAAATCACGTAAATTAAATTATCAAGAGAAATTTAATTTAACGCGCTCTAAAATATTTGCGTATAAGAAATATGCTCACAAAATAATCACATAAATAATTTTTTTCATACAACAAAAGAAAGGAAAAATTTTCCAAAGCCATCAATAAAACAATTTAAAACAACCCAAAATCAAAAGCTTAAGTAATTTGAAATACTCACCCACAAGTTCTTCAAAAACCCACGATTTTATGACATTAAAAGAAAGGAAAATTCTAAAAATCATTAACCACAAAATCAACAACAGCATAAATCACAAATAATTATACAACAATTACAAGAACATACATCGTAATACCAAAAGTATATTGAAAATTTGGATTTTGGAATCTAGTATAATAATAAAATACGTCACAGAGTTAAAACACTTATGTGGTCTATATTTAGAACCACGCGCACACCATAATACATATAATACGATAATTATAGCATCACCTACGGATAATGTCTCTTGTAAATCTCGGCCCGCTCAGCTCCATTGTGTCGCATTTCCTGCGATGAAGTCTTCAGATGATGAGTTCTTTGCTCTACTTGGGGTGTAGACATGTCCCTCAGTGGTTGGCCTTGTAGTTTCAACATTGTTGACAGTAGACTCAGCCCTTGGTACTTTGCAGTCTCTGGACAGTTGTCTCGGTTCCATGTAGTTATACCACAACCTTTCCTTGGTTGGATACCGGTTTGCGTTGCGCTCCTCATCTCCACCATTAAAGTAGTACGTCTCCGGGTGTCGATGTTTGTCATTCCCTCTTCTGTCTACAATGTAGACATATCCTCCAATAGCTGGGCGTGTAACCTTCGCAGCATTTGCAGTTGATCCACCTTTGGCAATTGTTAGTCCTTAGAAAATATCCTGGCTACTTGCAGTTACAGCATAGTCGGTCCTTCGATGAGCATTCATCAGCTAACTGTTCCTTGCTTCCACATTGGTGATAGGGCCGCTTCAACTCCTGACCATTCCCAATAGCCTGTGCCATAAGATAATCCTGACTGCGGTGATTTCCCTGAGTATGGAAATGAGATGTTCCTTGTTGTTGTCTTCATCTTTGTCCCTTGCCCCGGTAATCTAGCTTAATTGGTCTTCCAATAGTTCGCTCCTCCATCTGTTGTCTTAGCAAATCGTGTTGATTCTCTGCGGCGATCTGTTGGGTAACAATAGTTGCTGTCCCAGTTATTACTCGAATTACGTGATTCGCATCTAAGTTACTAGCTCTAGCAGAAAGACTCGTTCGCCCCGAAGGCATCAAATTTCTACAAAGTAAACTAATCAAATCCCCACAACAAATTCAATCATCTGAGGTGATTGCACACAATTTCACACAATGTCAAATTTGTTTCAACTAGGAAACATTACAGACAATCATAAACAAGATTCACATAACCTAGGCACAACAAACTTATACCCGGTAATTTCCCACAATCTAGGCCAGCTTAACCCAAAGCGATCCGGTTAGAACCGAACTGCTCTGATACTACTAATGTAACACCCCATTTCCGAAGTGCTATAGTGCAACCCAATCTAATGCTGAAAACATTTAATGCTTGTATGCTTTCAGTTAAAAAGTACTCTTATGTATTTCGCAATCGAAAAATAGGAGTAATTTTTTTTTTTCATTTTCTTTTCCTTGAAACCCTTTTCAAAATGAGTCATAGAGTACTACAGTTTTCTAAATGATGCCAATTCAGACTTTTGCAAATATCAGAGTATAATACATCACAAAATAATACTCTACATAACATAATCATTTCGCACTAAGGCGAGGTTTTCTGAAAAGAGTAATTACAGAAATAACAACGGCATTACCCTAAGCTAAGCTGGCCAACAACTATAACTCTTACTGAGAAACAGCTCAGCAAGACCATAACACGAAGCACTCAGAGGAATCTTCCTCCATTGGCTCAATCTTAAATGCTCCTGAAAGACGAAACTGCAATAGCTACCGAACTCCATCTGGAAGTGACATCCATAAGGATATCCGATCCAACAACAGTGCAAGGGTAAATTCTTTGTCCACGAGTTTATCATAGGCTATGTCGCATGCAAACAACATATACATATATAATACAACAACATGCTTTTATATACATATACATACTTAATAGACCGCACACAATCAGCATGGTATATCAAGCATTGCATGTAAGCAACAAAACAACAAACAGATCAACAATCAAGTCACCACAATATCAAACAATTGTATGTGAGCAGGCAAATCTATCAACAGATCAGTGATCAAGTCATCACATATTAGAAATGTGGTTAGCCATGCATGCCAATGCTCTATGACAAGTTGTGTATACGCCTGCAGCTTTAATAGGTCAGCAGTATGACGGGAACTACTTTCCCAACGTTCGAACAAGATAGCCTCTGCTTAGGCTTGCCACTACTTTGACTTGCCTCTACTTAGGCAATGCAGTGTCAACTCATCTTTTGAAGTCTGTAAGACCAATCAAACGCTCCGAGTGACATGACAACTCACCTTTGAAGTCTTTAAGACCAATCAAAAGCTCTGAGTGTCGATGCTCAATGGTTAGTACGAATCCAAACAAATTCATCAATATGGCATGCTCACCGTAGTGAGTGCCTGAGTGATATCCAAACAAATTCTACAATATGGCATGCTCACCGTAGTGAACGCCGGAGTAATGTTTTAATTAATCAATGCGGATCGTCGAATCCTCACTCACTCAACTTAGTGGGTTTCCATATCTCAATTAACTAAGAGTTCAACACAGGACATAAAGTCCGGGTGTTCAATTGCGAAACGCTAGTCCCAATCTTAGATTGAAATTCTAGGTACGTAATGCGGAACACTAGGCTCAATTTTTAGGTTGAGATACTAGGCACGCCATATGAAACACTAGGTCCAATCCTTAATCAAGAAAATACGCACGCAAGCAGGACATTAAGTCCCAGCACAGGACACAAGGCCCATATGCTCAATAGGAACACTAGGTTCCCTATGTTTTATTCTTTCAAAAACTCGATCTTTGAAATCTCTTTCTCAGTTCTTGTATTCCCCCCAATGTATCTGAAAATACTTTTTAGTTCTAGGTCATTGAAACCCTAGTTGTGCTAAATAATGCATTAGGGAAAATTCCCTGACGCATCGTTCAACTTAACCATTTTCGCAATTTACGTTTGTCTTGTTCTTTTTTTTTAAAAAAAAACCTCTTAACCAATGTCTAGCCCTCTGATCCATAAAGCGTGTTTGTACACCGACTTATTTTAGAAGATACCTTTAGTTTACCATGAAAACATTTCCCGACTCATGGAATCGCATCAGACTTACCGTTGTAAGTCGTCAAACCAATAACAGTCGATCAACGCATTGTTAATTAATGCATTATCATTAACGATATTTTCCAAATTCCAATCAATTTCAAGTTCCAAATAAATCCAACATGATTCAAGGAACACAATACAAATCATAATGCCACGCAGGGCCAAGAACATGCTACATATTTCCATCAATTTCAAGTCCAATCAAATCAATCAGATATGATTTAAGTCACACAATACAATTCAGTCTTGCCACACAGGGCCAAATCAATACGCAGCAGTTCATGCTACAACATCTCAACAGCACATAGTAATACTACAAGTACTACCACACAATCAATCAACAATCAAGCAAACAATACACAAGGCGAAAAGCCCAAACTCATTATGTAAGAACTTCCCTTACCTTCGGTGCTTTAGCAATCCAAGCAACGTAAATTCGAACTATCGTCAAGTCGTTCCCCGCACGAGTCTTATGCACGAACCTTAACAACGTAAACTTAATCCAATTAGAACCAAAAACCCAAGTCCTAAGACTCTAGGGCAGCCACGGTTTTAAGTCCTAAAAGGCCTAAAAATTACTCACTTACTCCCATTTGGTTCACACCTAGTCATATGTGATGGAACAATTTCAAACCATGCAAGTTTTCAAACTTTTTCAAAAGCTACACACTTAGAAAATACCAAAACCCAAAACTTACCAATTGGAATAGTGTTTTACCACTTTGAATAGTATTTTCCCAACTTTGAACCATTTTTCAAAACACTAAAACATGTCATAAAATTCTAGAAACAAACTCATTTTAGTTTTAAGACAATTCTCAAAACATAATACAATTCTTTTTCCAAAATTAAACCCCTATGAAAGATTTTGCTAAATCAAATCATCAACCACTTTTACAACTATTTTTAAGCATATATACAAGTCGAGAACAAGTTAGAAATCTCCCTTGAAGGCCACGATTTTGGAAGTTCAAAAACAACTTCAAGGTTTTAAACCTTTAACTCCTAAATCATGCAAACTTTATTTAATCAAACCTCTTACCAAAACCAAACTTCTTTACCACTTTAATACGATTAAAAACAAGTTGAAATTCACCCAAATGATGCTATTAAGCTACTGTTTTGAGAGCTCCAAAACAGCCCCAAATTTGATTTATTTCAAACAATTTTTCAAAGGTTAAACCTAGCAATCTTTATAGTTCTAAAACCTTAACCAAAAGCCAACTTCTTAAACACTTAAAAAACTTTGAAATCAATTTAAAACATCACCCAAAATCATATTAGGAGTCACGGTTTCAGCCCCCCCTTTCAACAAATTGGTTTTTTCCAAAACTTTGTAAACATGATTATAAGACTAGTTTCCAAACTTAGCAAGTATAACCCATCAAGATTCAACCCTAAAACTACAAAAATCAAACATACCAAGGCTTAGAACATCCCCTAGGTTTCGGCCTCATCAAAAAGTTAGGGTCCCTAAATTTTAAATACCAAAAACAAACTTAAACATGGAAGGAAACAAAGGGCTTTATGGCTAATCATGCAAATCAAGCCAAAACAACCACTATGACTCAAAAATAATTCCTAAAACCAACCAAACCCATATCATGAAACTCAAGAGGCTTACCAAGAAGTTTGGAGGTGATGGATCAAGGATTAAGAAGAAAAGATGGAAGATTGAAGCCTAAACCTCACTTTCCTTCAAGAATCAACATCAAAATTATGAGAAATAAAAATCTTAAAAACTCATCCATGGCTTCCATGGAGGAAGAAGAAGGGATTAGGATCCTTACCAAGAAGATTAGAGTTGATAGAACAAGGATTGAGAAGGAAGGAAGCAAAGGTGAAAAGCTTTATCTCCAAAATCTTTCAAAACCAACACTTTCTCTTTCAAATTTTTTTCTCAAGTTCTCCTACAATGGAGAAATGAAAGGGATCTGATCTTGGTCAAGGGAGAAGGCCACGAAAAATTTGGGGACATGAAAGGAAGAAATTTCTTCATTTAGTTGGAAACTAACCAAACTAGTTACAAAATAACTAAACTAACTAACTACAATTACATAACCACCAATCACACATCAACACTTGTAAAGTAACCCTCTAAGGATGAGGTTCAGCTCCCCTGGTGCCTGGATGCATCTCCCCTTAGCCCAAAATATCTAGATATTTTATTTCATCGCGTTATCGCTCAACCGGGTGCGTGGTGTTTCACGTATGTTAGGGTTTTTGTACTAAAAACTTCGAAAATAATACTAATAAATTACTATATAATTAAAAATTATTAATCACTCAAAATATCCACAAAAATATTAGAAGTATTTCTATGAATGTCGCTTTCTCGATTTGCGAGCTAAAACGCTACCGTAATGCAGTTTTGGGCGTAGGAAACACCCTATATAATTCTGATGCCCAAAAATTTTAGAAAAATTTCCAATAAACCATAAATATTGGAAAATGCTAGGATCTCAAATTTTATAAAATTTGGATCACGTTTGGGCATGTTTCAGGTAGAAACACACACAATAGCCTAGTTACGGCAGAATTCGATAGAATTCTTGTAACACCCGCACCTCAACATACTTGAAAGTACGACAAATTACATTAAAGCACAGGAGTTACTAATAACTTACAGACTTGATTACAGTAATCCAAGTCATAAATTAAACTTAATTCATAAATCTAATGAATAGATTACAAATTATACATAACTTGGAATATAAAATTTCCACTTCAATATAAAACTAGCCTATGAGTCCCAAGCTTGGAGCCTCGGCTCATCGTCTTCAGTACCTGCTTATCTGAAAACAAATAAAAGGAAAAGGGTGAGATTATAAATCTCAGTGAGCCCTTCACGGACTCCTCACCATTCTCTCGCCCATCATTACTAGCCTGAAAAGACTAATTCAAACATTACTTCTTTAGCTATATCTAGCATAACCAACCCAAGGCTACGTAAGTGTCAACTTCCTTAACTAAGAACATTTTGTTCTTCTTTACTTACTTACTCTATACTTAACACTTCATTGCTTTTCTTTATATCATTGTAATCAATCTTATCACATTTCTTTCTACTTCTAGACACCATTACTATATAATGATTAAGCGACTAGGGATGTACTATCCAAGATTCCATACGACTAACTAAGCTAATTCCGAACACATACATATACACATACAAGGAATTCATTAACATTCATAAACTTAACATCACTTCACATATTATACCATTTATAAGGAGATATATAATATGAGGCTATGCAATGTAATGCATTTTCTTACTATGAATTTCTAATTCATCTTTGGCTCGTATTCATGGGTAGCGTTGTATGCTTACGTCCATACAACCCCATTAATACGCTTTCGATATGGTGGTTAGACGTCTTAACCGTCCGAGGGCGTCCCACACGGCTAACCATATCGATCACCCCCTTTTTGAGGCATCTTAGTGTCTTTTAGGGAATTTAATTCACAAACTATGTCTTGAGATGCATGTCTTATTCAAAAAAAATGAGAATACAATTAGGTGTTCCTCTAATTTCACATGCAACTGAACATATTCATGCAAAAAGATACATTTTATATTCAAATGGAAACATGTATCATGAACACAAATTCACACATTCTCCCTATCACATACTTTTCCTAGGGTCCTTTCTTTAACACCATGGACATACATTTAGGGCTAATTGACAAGCCTCACAATTTACCGAATTGATGGACAACACATACATTAAACATATACCTTGAAACCCTATGGGACTAACATAGGAACTAACATCAAACATACGTAATCTCATTGAAGCTCTTTGGAGCATTCAAGGATTCAAGCATCACATAATAATTAGGGGGGTTGGGGACAGAATCCAACCCTATTTCAGTCAAACCCCATATAATTTCATAATAATAATAATAACTTCAACATTAACTTAAAATCAAAGGGGTTAACAACCCTAACTTTGAACCCTTTGGGGTTCAAAGACTTCTTTGAGGAAATTCCTATATGAGGGACTTATGGGTGCCCATCACCTAAGGGTTGAAGAACTCACACTATTCTTCAAGACATTGAGCTAGGAAGGTTGAACTTTGGACTCTTTGTTCCTCTTCAAGCTTTTCCCTCTTTGCTCAACTTGGGGCTTCTCCAAATACTTCTTAAATCTTGATCTTCAACCTTCAATCTTCCTTCTCAATCCAAGAACTTGGGCCATCCTTGCTGGAGCTTGGTCTTCTCCCCCTTATTCTTCTCCAAATTCGTGCTTCTTCTTCTCCTCTCTAGGGTTCAACCCAAATCTTCCAAATACCCAAATCTCAACTCTCAAACTCTCCATTTAAGTAAGTGATTGAAGAAATCTAACATGAATCTCTTCAATCCTTCTCAAAGGGTGAAACCCTAGCTCTCCTCTCCTCTTTCTCCTTTCCCTTTCTCTTCTTTTCCTTTTTCTTTCTTTCTGCGTTCTGCTCGTTAAAACAGCGTTTTTAAACACTTCTGTAGCTGTGAATCGATTCACAGCATAGTGTGAATCGATTCCCACAGTGTAAAAAGTGCCTGAATCGCAGATTTAATGAGTGAATCGATTCCTGCATGCGAGTCGATGGCTCGCCTTATGTGAATCGATTCACGACTTCGTGAATCGATTCCCACTGCTAAAATTCGATGCCTATGGATCTTTAATGCTGTGAATCGATTCCTGGGCTATATGAATCGATTCACACTGCAGAAAAACCAGAAAACTTAGTTCTAACACCAAACCTTGAGACTTCTTCTCAAATTTACTTCCATAACTACAAATCAACACCTTTAACCATCTTAGGATTAAATCCAACTTATTCCTCAACTCAAACCCATTAATTTTCTTATCAAAGCTTTGTGTAATTATATTCACTCACTTTAAAGTCAATTTAAGCTTGATTACAATCGCACAATTCTTCTCATAACTTATTCTCAACTTAGCTTAGAAATTTGGGGTGTTACAATTCTCGCAGCGTAATAAAAACTGTAAATTAGTGAGGATCACTAATTTCAATTTCTCTTATCAACTAGATATTATTCAAACAATAAAATTATCAAGACAAAATCTTTAAAATAATAGTCATATTAAATATGACATAAAACAGACAATTAATACAATAACTAAACCATGAAAATTCAAACTATGACTTGAAAATATTTTTTAAATCCTGAAAATTATTTCTCTTTCAATAAAATAATTTTCTTTAATCAAACAACAATCTTTCACATTTTTTGGGATTAATTCATATTAAAAACAGTATACGTCTACACTGTCTATTAATCTGAATTAATTACTAAAACAGTAAATTGTTTACAATAAATCTTTGTTGTTCTTCGTATTTTTAACAAACCATTGAGGTCATGAATCTCTATTATTTATTTTCAAGTAGTCGGAACTATAAAATAATTTTCATAAAAATTAGAATGTTACAGGTGGGGTGCTGGAAGCAACCCACTTTCGATTTTAAAATGAAATGGGCCATGGGTCCAGTTGAGAAGGATTGAATTTAAAGGAAGGCTCATATTAAAGGCACCTCCCACCTGTTTCCCACACCCCCAAATTTTCAAAAACCCCAAAATACCCCTACCCAAAATAACAATCTAACAAACAATTCTCTGCACTATTTCCAGAAATATGAATTTACGTTACGCATACTTTTCGTTCTGAACATAGTACCGCAAATTTCAATTTACGGTATGCAACTTTTGGATACCGTAAATTTGAATTTACGGTAGGATTGTACTTTAAAACTTTTTTCATATCGTAAATATGAATTTACGGTAAATATGAATTCTGATATGGATGTCTGAAAATGCATACCGTAAATTCATATTAACGTATACATCTTTGAAAATTGATACCGTAAATATGAATTTATGGTACAAAGAATTTTTATTTCATACCGTAAATTATGAATTTACGATACTAAGATTTTTTATTTTATACCTTAATTTCATAATTGATGTTTGCAAATTATGTTAATAATTCATGTTTAGCAAATTATGTTAATAATTCATGTTTTGGTTATAATTCATTTTGTTAATAATTCATGTTTTGCTTATAATGACTTAACAACGAAATAATTACTTAAACAACGATTAAACACAAAAAACATGTGCAAATATAACAAAATGAAAATATAACAAAAAAAAAAACGTGTGCGAATATAACAAAATGAAAATATAACAAAAAAAGTGCAAATATAAAAAAAAATAACAAATACAAACATAATGAAAACAAAAAAAATCCTAGCATCTTGTATGTGGACGCTTAGTCCTGGATGTGGATGCCTTCATCCCTCCCTACGCTATCTGTAGTGTCTGGGCAATATACTCAGCAAGCCTAGCGGGATCTACCGGGATGTCCTCATCCTCAGACATCGTATGGAAAATGCTCGTGACTGAGTTCAGCCTCTCCATCATATCATGACAACTCGCCTGCAAATTACAACAATACATCAGAGGAAATAAACAAATATGAAAAATACATAATGTATATCTAAACACTAACACAAGCAGTCTTGGCCTCAGGCCTAGCCTCAGGCGTAGCCTTTGGGACATCTATGGTCGTGGGTATCAGAATTGGATGTGACATCCTGCGATACCACTCGATGTATCTCTCCGTGCAGTCTGCTGGATGAGACGCCACGTGTAGTGCAATAGTCGAACGGATAGAGTGCAGAGGAAAAGATATCCACGCATCCATAATCTCCTCAGCCGTGGGACGTCGTGGTGGTGGTCGGGGAATGTCCTTGCTATAGCCAAACTGTTTGACTACCCTCTACGGCAGGTGCGACACTATAAACGAAGCACAACGGATGTACCCTGAAAAAAGGGACACATCCTGACACTGTGTCCTGTGGGTAGTCCATGGTGTCCAACAAACATCATCAGGTGTTAATGCATCCAATGCTCTCCTGATGGGCTTCACCTGGCCGTTACCCCTAACAGGCGACCACATCATGGCTCGTGCGATGCTCTCATTGTAGCCAATGCCCGTTTGACCGGGGGTATATAGTAGGGAAATACTCATATATCCATGACTGTGATAACAATAACGAATAATGAACCACCATACCAGTGTTTTACATAAATAATTGTTTACAAAAATAGACTACGTACCTGAAAAAGTGTCATATATCCTCCGATTTGCTTAGTGTCATACAGGCTGGCATCGCCAGATAGTCGTACAAGACGGATAGTGCAACACTAGCCCATGACACCCTGCCAACCTCCTATAAGTCACATACCAAGTCAAGGTACTTGATGTCAATGTATACCTGGCTCTTGTCTGCAAAAATCGTACAGGCTAGCAACATCATAATGAAGGCCTTGGCTGCATAGTCCTACTCTCCTTCGTTCATGTGCTTGTCATATGTCGTCTGCAAGAACTCAATACCCACATGAGAACCCCTCTGATCGTGCACCTCCTGGTATGCCTCTGCATGTGTACACCCCAGCAATGTCTCTATACAAGATATAAATGCCTACATCCATCACTGGGGCTACATAGAAAGAGCCGCTAACAGTAAGGCCTAGAAGGCAAGACACATCATCATGTGTGATGGTCATCTCAGCAAAGGCAGATGTAAGGCCTTGTCAACCATCCTGAAGCTGCAGTACATCAAGGATGTTAGGCCGACTCACCTGACTACCTCCTTTACCAGAGGAGGTAGTGTTATACACTTCCCCAACCATTTCTGCAACTTCAGGCTGTGGGCGGCCACCTTAAGCGCATCACGATCCTGTACACAAATAAACTTTGTCAACATCATTTATCATACAAAAAAAATAAACATTTGGTCAAATTCAAACAACAACCAGATGTATACATGCCCCTGCCATATCTGATAGGCAACATGATGCTCAATGTCTGTAAGCAACAATCTATCATAAGGTCCACCAGGAAAGAGATCCCGGGCTCCAGCTACATCCACTGGGACCTCATCAGCAATATGAGGTAGCTCATCCTGAGCTTCCACATCCTGATGTGGTTCCTCGTGCAGTGGTTCCTCGTCGTCAGCCTGCCTGTGCTCAGCACGCCTCCTACGCTCAGAGGTAGTCATAGGTTGCCGCTGTCTACGAGGTGGTGCACTGGCAAAAGTGAAAGCTCCTCTCGACCTAGGCATATCTGAAACCATAAAAAAAATCCAAATAATTAGCATTACAAATTTAAAAAAAAATTAAGATTGCTTATTTTAAATATATCAAATAAATATGAATTTTGGGTATAAAATAAAAAATCTGCGTACCGAAAATTCGTAATTTACGGTATGAATATTTTTAAAAATTTTCATACCATAAATTATGAATTTCTGGTACGCATATTTTTATTTTATACCAAAAATACATATTTACGGTATGGAATCCATTCCGTAAATATGAATTTACGGTATGAAATTTAAAAAAGTATACTGTAAATATGAATTTACGGTATGCATCTTCAGACATCCGTACCGTAAATTCATATTTACGGTATGAAAAAGTCTTAAAATACAATCCTACCGTAAATTCAAATTTACGGCACCATGTTCAGAACGAAAAAAAAATACGTACCATAAATTCGAATTTCTGGAAAGAGTGTAGAGGATTTGGTTTTGGAATTTTGAATTTTCGGAAAGAGTGAGGGTGACAAAATCTAGAATGTAATTTTGTCATTTTCGGTATGGGTATTTTGGGGTTTTTGAAAATTTGGGGTGTGACATCCTAATCAATTTTCCTAATATATATTAAATATTTTAGTTTATGCAATAATAGTGGAAATAATTTTATTTTAGCAGACGGAAGTGTACAAATGTACCTAAAGGTACCCATCATTTGGGCCCCAGTTATACAGAGTATATTATAATGTGGACTTCACATCGATTGACTTTGGCTTCACTAGCTGTGTATCGACTGAACCTTTTCTTTTTTGGAGTTATCTAATACCTGCTAAGTCCTGTAGACAAAAAATATACGACACAGAAAACAAATGGGAGATAAGGACACACTATACACACCATTCAACAAGAAAGAAGGACTTAGAACTTATGTATAAAAAGGTAATCACAAATTTAAAGCAATCACATGCATAGATAGATTAGCAAGCACACGAAGGTAGATTAGCAACCATACACACATATATATAGATCAACCACTCTCACGCTCATGCACCTAGAGTTCTACATGCCTACGTGGCCACACAACTTCTAAGAATGGCAGAAGTGCCCCAGCTTAGCCACTTCGCCTTTTATAGTCAACAACTCCTCAACAACCTTCCATCGACATGTGGATAGGTCAAACCAGTTGTCCATCCTCCTATCCCGCTCATCGTACCCCTAAGAGTGCATCCCTGTTCCCCAATTTCGACGTTAGGAACAGGTGTCGGGACGGCACTCGGGATCGGCACTATGGACAGTGATACGACAATATCCCGTCAGGATAATTGAGCTATCCGATCGTCCCGACACAGTGGCGGCCAAACCACTGGTCACTTAGGAGCCTTGTCGAACTCAAACTATCCTGAAGGACCGACATGTTCTGTACTCTACGTATCGTGCCCGCACTCTGGCACCTGGCCTCGTGCATAACTTTTGTACACGGCGGTGGATTACAACACAACAATGCATATGAAATCTTCCCTCGTAATATTCCATTATTCACCATTTCACTTTAATATTACAGGCTCAACCATCATTAACAACATAACTCAGCCTGCACTCATTAACTTTATCAGCTCAACCAGCATTAACCTCTTTCTTCATTTTTTTTATCATGCCTTATCAACTCAGCTTATTAACTTATTATCGCAACCATTATTATCATCTCATTTCAGCACGTACCAACTTATTATTATAAACAACTCAGTTAATCATCTTATCCACCACACACAGTAATAAACGTTTGTCAACATAATCAGAGTTAACTATACAGCATAATTACCATTATATACAACATGACTGCATGCAGCACAACAACCATTCTCAGCTAATAGTATTAGATCATTCAGAAACCATCAATTATCAACCATCCTTGATCAGTATATGGATCAAACCTAGTGTCGCTCAAGCGACCTTCTATTGACATGTTATCAATCCACACACAGAGTAATTACACACATAACTATAAGCAATCATAGGAAACCAGCATTACATCAACCAACCTCCATAAATATCAATAAATCTTTCCTATGGTTGATAGATTTATAATCCTATAATCCCTTGTGGATAGGGTTCAGATCTCCCATACCTGGTTTAGAAGACCGCTGCAGCTGTTGCCACTCTTTGTATCCTTGTCGCTCCTATTACTTGTGCTCTTACCTCTAGATACTCCTACCTTGCTAGACCACTCTCATCCTCCCCTCTTTGAGGTTTACCTACTAAGGGCTTTCTGATGCACGAGATCCTCAATTGAGGCAAGTGCATAGCATACTTGCTCCCTAAGATTATTTGCTAAGGGTTTTCTGATGTGCCAGATCCTCGTTAGAGGCAAGCACAGAGCATACTCACTCCTTAGAAGTCCTAGAAAGTGAAAGTTAGAGAGAGAAGAGGATTTGGGGAAATTTGGAAATGAAGGGGCGAAAGGCTATTTATAGGCAAATTTTACCCCCATCGCGTCGCGATGGACCAAGGTACAAATATCGTCGTGACGCGATGTTGCCATGTGTCACACATTCATTGGCTATGATCATCGACTTAGTCACTGACCTACTGGTTCCAGAATCCTCACCATCGCGTCACGTGGCTTCCAGTACAATCTTGGTTGCGTTGCGACTGTACCTAAGGACTTATTTGTAATTTCATCGACTTAGGGGTATTTTTAGAACTTTTGAATGTTTCTATAACATATTTAGGCCTATCTCCTTTCAAATTAGGATTTTTAATGTCCATTCATCCTCTAGTCTATATTTTTTAAAATATTATTTACGATTATCCGAAAAATCAGGATGTTACATGGGGGGTGTGGGAAACAGGTCGAGGGTGCCTTTAATATGGGCCTAAAAGAAAATGGCCCCCGGGACAAACTAGCTTATGATTTCCCTTTTTTAAAAAATGGGTCTAGGCCCAATTCTGCCTACATTCCCAATAGCATTTTTAAAAAAAGGATATTTTACATAAAATAAAGGAATTAGTTACTGATTAAACAAGGAACCAATTTCATATAAAGGAAACACATTGATTGATTATCTTAAATTTTGGGTAAAATAGAACTTGCACTACTAATTTATTTTAATTTCAAAAAATCTTATAATCGGCGCATTCAGTACAAAAAGCAGAACCTTTTTTGGTTATTATATTATATGTATATTTTTACAAACCCTAACCTAGATTTGGGTTCTTTCATGGCAGAGCAAGGGGTTAACAAGAACTAAAAAAACTCGTGGATCAAGGGGGAACCTGGAGTTCCCTTCCCTGATCCAATCACAGCCAAAGCGCAAAGGGGAAAATGGAAATGAAAGAATAGGGTAGAAACATGTAATGCCCTAACTGTAATCAGAGTATTAGCTACTTAACTAACAGGAACTAAAGTTAAACGTGAACAAATTTTGACTTTACAGAATAAACAAAAAAGAAATAAATCATTGAATACCTAAGGCATCATAACACAAAATTCACTAATAAAAGACTTTTACCAAAATTACACTCTAATACAAAATAACACAGAAAATTTGTAATAAAGGATGACTCGACTCTAATAAGACTCTGACTCGTGATCCGGTAACTCAAAGTCTTGTGTGGCGGTAAGACCGAGCACAACCTCATGCGCTGAACTTTTCCAATATGGTTGCACCTGAAAACAACGCACCAAACATAGTGAGTTTTAAACTCAGTAACATTGTTT
The DNA here is from genome assembly GCA_037113605.1 of Calophaca sinica. Classification (NCBI taxonomy): domain Eukaryota; kingdom Viridiplantae; phylum Streptophyta; class Magnoliopsida; order Fabales; family Fabaceae; genus Calophaca; species Calophaca sinica. The sequence continues at coordinate 699,817 of JBAFXK010000012.1, read as the reverse complement.
TCAGCCATACGTGGTGTGCTACGTATGGAAAACTCCACCCAAACAAGCACAATCATAAACTTATAAAACTAATCCTGATCATTATACAATTAATATACTCATTCATATCCAACATTAATCATATGCCAATTATATCATTAAAGCATAACACTAGGTTGATGATGGAAACCCTAAATATAGCTTTTATATGGTGCCAAGAAAAGATTTCATAGAACTTAAAATCCTCAAGTAGAAAGCAAAGGTGTGAATCGATTCATTCACTTTAGCATAATTCGATTCACCAACTTCCAATTCGATTAACAAAACCCAATTGGTGGTCTGGGAGCCTTTTGTGAATTGATTCATGCTCTTGTGAATTGATTCATGCAGGTACCAATATAGAAAAATTTAATTTGACAACACCACTTGCATTTTAATACCCAAAGCAACATAATCAATCTATATCAATACCTCCCACACCCTCCAAATCAAGCATCACAATTGATAAATTAAAAATCAACCCATTACACATATCACATCATGAGCAAGCATATATTTAAAGTGTCACAAAATCTTTAACACTTAGAACATCAATAGAATACATTAACAACATTGCTCATATTCCACAACCCAAGAAAAACAATGCGATTTAATCCACTAATTTGAAATCAAATTCAAATTAGGAACAAATCACATAAACATATAAACATTTATCAATTTATCCACTCAACCTACATATATCATCTATAACATCAATAGAATTGTAAATCACTAAGACTTACACTCCAAACTTTTTTTTTTAACAAACACGAAAATGTAGGATTTTGGGCAAATCATAAGAATGCTCATAAACCCATTCAATGTTCTCACATGTAACAAATTTCAACTATTGAATTCCAACCAAGATAAACAAAGAAATGGAACCCTAGCACACCCAAAATGGGAGTTTTGAGATGGGAATCTATGTTACCTTAGGGCTCCATGAAATTGGAGATAAATCCCCAATTTCTAGGGCTCGAGCTCCATCACCCTCTTTGATTTCAAGCTTCATTCTTTGCTCCTTTTCTTCAATTTCTTCCATCTTTGAGCCTTGATTCTCCTCCTTTCACTTCCACTTTCCTCTTCCTCGATCTCTCTCTCTCTCTTTCTCTCGCTCGGTCTCTCTTTCTCTCTCTGTTTCCCCCCCTCTCTCTCTCTCGGCCTCATTCTCCCCTTTCTCTTCCAAGGCGCACGGTGGTGCGCCACCACCTCCATTTGGCGTTCGCAGCCGCGGCTCCCCCTTCTCCTTCCCGTTTGCACGCTCTTCCTCTCTTTCTCTTCTTCTTCTCTTTTCTTTCTTTTCTTCTTTCTTTTTCTTCATTTTTTTCCCTTTTCTTTTTCTTCTTCTCAGCGTGTGTGTGTGTGTTAAAAGAGAGAAAGTGAGGGTGCTAAGGTGGGAGAAAGGGGAATGTGGTGTATGGTGGGGGTAAATACATAGGTGTAATAAAATTTGACTAACAAGTCCTCATTTTATTTCTTAATTTATCCTTTGGTCCTCATGAGATCCTTAGGTAAATTAATCAAATTAAAACTACTCATGAATAAGTAGTCCCATATTTCCTTAATTATTGAAAAAATTACTATTTTACCCCTTAGGCTTAACTTTGGGTCAATTTACTAGATTAAAATTATTCTTCTAGGGTATTAACCTCGTTAATCCTTAGGACATAAATCCTCTTTTTCATTAGGTTCTTTAATTACTAAGTTTTGAAAAGTTGGGGTATTACAAAAAACAAGCATATATTCAGTCCAAAGAATTCAATCCCTCACAATTTTATGAAATTTAAACTGAAATAACAGACTCAGCAGAAAGATAAGAAGAAGATTAAACCTGATTATTGATCTCAGAGGGATAGAAACTGAATCAAAAAATACCGGGAAAAGAGAAAGAAAAAGGAACTTAGAAAACCTAGAGTGTTTATTTTCTACTCTCTCTCTCTCTCAGTCTTCCTCTTGTCTTCGTATTTTTCAACTCTGGCTCTAAATCCGATCCCTCCCTCCTTAAGGTTTTGCCTCTCTAAATGCTCTTCCATCTTTTCCTTTTGGCTTGCTTTGGCTTTTATAGACCTAATATCTGCGAAACAAATAATCAAATCAGTTTAGAATCAAAAAATTAAAAATAAAAAGATAAAGGGAAAGGGAAAGATGGGACACGAAAACCCCCCCTTTTTTGCGTCAAATTTTGTGATCCAGAGATTTGAGGAGATTCGGTGAGATTTGTTAGAGGAAAAAGGGAAGGAGAAAATTGAGGAGGAAAAAGGGTGTGACGGCCGAACATATGGTGAGGGAGATTAGGGTTTTTGGAGAGAAGAAGGTTATGATATGAGAGGAGAGAAAAGAAAATGGAGAGAGGGAGAGAGGCCGAGAAAGGTAGAGAGAAATTATGGTTGATGGAAGAAGATAGAGGAGGGAAAGTGGAAGAGAAGAAATGAGAAGAGATGAAGAAAAAGATATAAGTGGGGGAGAGAGGTGTGACTGGTAAGTGATGAGGGGAAGAGGGATCCTAGGGTTATTTTAGGGTTAAAACGGGCTGGAGAGGATTGGGTTTGGACCTCGTAATGGGAACGGGCTGCTTGAGAGTAGGGGTGCATGAATGAGAAAGAAAGAGTGCAGCAAGTAAGAAGGAAGGGGGCGCCTGGGAGGCGTTATCAAAAAAACTGGGGTTGCGCATGGTAAAAAAAGGGGGGGAGCGCATGGCCTACTAGGCTGTGACCAACTTTTGGGCCAATGCTCTTAGCATCCCTCATTTTGCTATTTATGTCCCCTTTCATTGATTTTTTTCTTTTTTTTTTCTTTTCCGTTCTTCACTTACTAATATTTACTTTTTCCATTTTTTCTATTTTGAAACCAAAAATATTATTTTATTTTTTATTTTTAATTTTATTATTTTATATTTAATATTAATACTACTTATTTAAGCAAAATCAATTTTTAAAAAGAGGCCGAATAAACTTAGGGTATGACAGCTGCCTCTACTTAATTATATTTTACTCGAAGGTCTTCGTGCATTTGTTGCAAGAGGTAATTAAGGATAGATGACTCTAATTTTGTCCGAAACAAGTGGTTTTAGAATGTGGGATTGGTTCCTGACTTTGGTGAGAGAATCTATATCTGGTTCCTAGTGGATTCCCTGAAAGGATATAAGTTTCATAAATTTTGGGTGGGAGATTCTAGGCTTGATTCCTAGTGAATTCCTAGTAAGGTATAGCTCTGATTCCTAACTCTTATAAAATTGGTAGGGGATTCTCGAGTGCAGTTCCCACCCAGAAGGCATAGGTCTAGTTTCTAGCTCTTACAAAATTGGTGAGAGATTCGGTGCAGTTCCCATTGAATTCCTGGTAAGGCGTGAGTCAGGTTCCTAGCTCTTACAAAGTTTGGTGGGAGATTCCGGGTCTGGTTCCCGACGAATTCCCGGTAAGGCATAGGCTTGGCTCCTAGCTCTTACAAAATTGGTGGTAGATTCGGGCTCTGGTTCCCGGTGAATTCCCGGTAAGGCATAGACTTGGCTCCTAGCTCTTACAAAATTGGTGGGAGATTCTGGGTCTGATTCCTAGTGAATTTCTGGTTAGGCATAGGTCTGTTTCCTAGCTCTTACAAAATTGGTGGGAGATTTTGGATCTAGTTACCAGTGAATTCCCGGTAAGGCATAGGTCTGGCTCCTAGCTCTTACAAAAATGGTGGGAGATTCTGGGTTTGGTTCACAGTGAATTCCCGGTAAGGCATGGGTTTGGTTCCTAGCTCTTACAAAATTGGTGGGAGATTCTAGGTCTGATTCCTAGTAAATTCCCGGTAAGGTATAGGTCTGTTTCTTACCTCATACAAAATTAGTAATTTGAGTACTAGTTCTTACTGAGTAGTCAACGAACTAACTGTGTGCAATATTGGAGAGGGTGGGTTGGTGAAACCAAAAAATTTTATGATCATGTAGGATACAATGATTGATATTCCATGTATGATTGCTATTTTTTACTTTTTTTGGAGAAATGATAATCTTGAAGGTGGGTTGTGGACCCAAAAGTATTGATGATCATGCAAAATGTAATACCCTAACTCTAATTAGGGAATTACTTACTAATTAAAGATTGAAACTTCACCTGGAAAATTTTCTTAAATATAGCAACCTTCAGATATAAATAAAACCTTGTTTAAAAGACCTGTTTGACTTGGAAAGAAATATTTCAAAGACCCAAACATGACACATATATCTATCAGAGTTTCAAAAGCGGAATAACTTTATCATTTACATCTCTTTTTGTAAAATGAGCACAAGGTAAAACAAATATAACCTATACATTATTTTCTAATTACAAAGGACTCATCCTAGAGATAAGGACTCTGAGTCGTGATCCGGTGACTCAAAGTCTTGCCGAGGGCGAGACCGAACACGCTTCGTGCTCCAAACCTCCTCCATCAAGTGTACCTGAAAACAACGCCCCAACGATGAGTTTATAAAACTCAGTAACATAGACTTTAGAAGAAAAATGCTTTTACCGTTGTTTGCAGCCATACGCGTGTGCTACGTATGGAAATTCCTCCCTGACAACATATACTCAACATATACTAATACTATTGCCTAATCTTAACATCATCTTCATTCATTCAGTCAAACTCAAACATAACTTGCTTCAAGAGCATTCATTTGCAAGGTAACATAATTCATACACATAACATACAATCACACAATTCAAATCAAACATAATGGGCCTCTTTGTAAGTCTTTTATCGCAACACCGGGTTCTTGGACTTTATTGTCCACCCAAATGGCTTACTCCCACTGGTGAGCCCGTAATGCCACATCACGTAATCGTAATACAAGACATCAAACCTTATTCGTCATACATCATAGCATAGGCATCCTCAATCTTTTAAGAAAACTCACTAGGTAGTTAAGCGTGAGAAACTTAACCACACCAAGGTGTAAAAATTTTGATATGGCGGTGAGGCTCGATGACCACGGTTAGGCGTCTCTTTAAACCGCTAATGTCAGTATCCTAGCCTTTCAAATAGAAAGGACTTACTAAAACAGTTTGGGTCTCACCCACATATATGTGGCCCATGATAGCTAGCCTTTAACGGAAAACATGGTATTTCTCGGACATAGACTATCCTAAGATTTGGATGCTATGTTATAATGTAGCGATTCCTTCATCCTTCACAAATGGATAGGAGAATCAAATCATAATTTCCAGACCATAGAAAAATCAAAGTCAAGCCAAGGAATAGACAAGCACATCATAACTAAGCACTCATAAGCACTCAAAAGATAATATAACAATAAGTTGTACATTGCCATTATCTAGCACAACAAGTAGTACTTATGTTATCTTTAGTAAAAACTTGTTATATCGTGTTTTGGTTCACATATCATTCAACGTTAGCAATATAGTACTTACTATACGTTAAAGTTGATTAACCTCTTTAGTTCTAGAAAGCGAAGCTATGTACACACTACATTACTTAATTATAACACCGTTGTTTAATATGTACACATGTATACGATAAAGATACAACAACTTATAATGGTTATAACTTTAATAATTGCATACCATAGACACATATATATACATATACAACATACAACATATTTGCAATTAAAGTACTAAGGTTTTGTCTAGCATGTACATATAACAACTATTAGACAAGAAGCAACAATAATATTAATCATGCAGCTGCATCATGTTTGTACAATTATTATGGCACACATTACAATTTCTTATCACAATATCCCCTAATTATAATTAAACAACATCACTTTCCATTACACAACATACGCTAGTCATGTGAGGCATATAGCATAATAACACACGTAATATACAATCAATATACATTGATATTGGAGTGGTTTCTTAGAATTATTGTGATACTAGATTAATCAACACTGGCATAATATAACAACAATTCACACAAAAGACAGAAAAAGCAACAATAGTGTGAAGCTATATTTGCATTATTGGGTAATGTTGTACATTGTACACTTACAGCTTAAACAGTACAGTATTAGCTCCCAAATTGTAATTTTTTTTTTAGCATACACAATTTGTCACACTCTTAAATGTATTTGAACAATTAACATCTAGCTAGTTATCACACTAAATATAACATCGCTTGTAATTCTCAAAGCATCGGCAATATTAAGAACACATAAATATAGTAGCTTTAGTTAGCCATATTTGCAACCCTATCATTATACATTCTCTCAACTCACAATACATAATATCACATAAATAATCCGAGTGAGGCTCGATGGAGCTCACAACAGAACAAACATCAAACATTGGTTTAGGGGGGTTGGGGCAGCCGTCCAACCCTATTTCAGTCAAACCCCATACAAGACCATTCAGTATGACTAATAAGCTAATTATTGAACTAATAAAATTAATAATAAAACCTAGCACACTCTAAGGGAGGTTTTTGGGGAAATCTATGTTACCTGAGCAATCCCAAGTTAGGGATTTCAATTCCAAATGTCCTATTTTCCCTTCTTCCTTCAATTTAAGTTCAGCATCATCATCCTCATCACTCAGAACCCACATGAATGTCTTCTTCCTTGTTGTTCAGAAACCCAACCTCCATTGGAGCATTTCTTGAAGCTTGAGCTTCCATCTTCTTCATCTTTTCCGCCATCAATGAAAGTTTGGAGCTTGAATCCTCTTCCTTTTCGAGTTCACTAACTTCCGCTCTGTCTCTCTCACTCGTGTGAGCTCTCTCTCTCTCTAACTCGCGGCCTTCCCACCTCTCGCGCCGCCTGCTGCTTCTCCAGCGGTGGTGTCACGTCGCAAGTCCAGTGCCATGGTGGCGTCTCCCCTTCCTTCCGCTTCTTCCTCCTCTTTCTCGGTCTCTCACTTCATCTCTCTCAACACCGCCATCTCTCTCTCTCCAACACCTCTCCCTCTCTCGGCCCACGAAGAACAGTGGCGTGGCACCATGAGGCCGCCGGCGCTCTGTTTCTTCTTCTTCTCCTTCGATCGCGACTCTTCTCCCTTCTTCTCCTTCTTTCTTCTTATTTCTGTTTTTCCTCTTTTACGATTTTTGGTTCTCCTTTCCTTTCTTGTGGTCTTTGAGAATCACGATGGGGAGGGAGTATTAGGGTTAAAGAAGAGGTGCTAGGGTAGATTTAAATGAAAGGTGGTGAATGGTGGTCCTTGGTTTTAAATTAATTAAAAACTATTGCAATCAAGCCCTTAATTAGCTTCTTAATTCAACCTTTGGTTTCTAATAACATCTTGAGTAATTTTAATCAATTAAAACTACTCCTAATTAATTAGTACCAAACTTCCTAAATCATTGGGTAAAATTACCATTTTACCCTTAGTTCCTAATTGGTTTTAAATTACTAAATTAAGGCTATGAACTATTTTTAATCATCGTGGTTAAACCCTTTCTCACTTAGGATTCCCAATAATTAGGCTTAGGAATTTGGGATGTTACATTACTCCCCACCTTTTAGGAATTTTGTCCCCAAAATTCGCTTTAACCTTATAACCCTATCCATATAAAGGATTTGTTCTCGGTGTTTCATTGAACTCTAATCCTTCTACCTTGAATGAGTAAGTTCCGTCTCTTGATCGTTCTAAATCGTCAGAATCTCGAAAAGAATTAGTAGCTACCCTAGGTCAACTATCCGTAGAATTTGTGATTTAGCTAACCAGTTACAAACTAAGTCTTATTCCCAATAAGATGCTTATTAAGTCAAGATGAAGTTTGTAATTGGTCAAGGAAGATCACTTCACCCACCGGCTAGTGAATCTAGCGTATACACTAATATCCTTGAATTCCCGTTGATTTAGCTATAACCAATACCCTAGTAGTCCCAAAACTATGGTCTAACATTCTTCCTTATGCTAGTTAATTCACCAAGGTCACTATGCCTAGGGAACTTAGGGCTCGATTACCTTCAGGGTTCCCTAAATGCAACTGAAGCATTAAGAAATCTGGCTCAATCAAGTCAAGTTTCAAACATAGGAAAATGGATGAACTCGCATATAACTCACGAACAACAGCAGATCCTACCACATTTAACTCCATTACATATACATATCCATATGTATTTAAACAAACATTCTAAATTTCCTTTTAACCATTATCTTATCTTAATATTCAAGTGTGAGCATCAATCCATGTAAAGGCATGCATATACATATACACATATACACATTTATCATGCTTAGAAACACAATGCATGCTTGGTTTTTGAAAACTGACAATCTGACATTAACTATTAGATTACTCACCTTACAAATTCACACGCACAAGAAGAAAGGGAGAAGATTATATAACATAATAGAACTGGTCATAAAACCTTTATTAAGTTTATCAAATCATATACAATGGACTTTTCCCAAATAAGACTATAGAGGACAGTGTAATGTAACACCACATATTATCTATTCTACAGAATGGAAAAAAAAATGATCGTTCTTAGTAATCTCAAATGTTTCCAATCACTTGGAAGTTGAAGACATCCCCCTCAATAAATATAAATATAGCAATTATCTGTTTCTCAACAAAAATAAAAATTAACACATCAGTTGCCATGTAACTTGACGTTCTGTATAAATATTAGTTGACAAAAAGAAGTGACCAAGAGAAGAAAATTTTATATAGAAGCTATTAGATTAGAGGACCAAATAATGAACCCAAAAGCTGAAAAATGATAAAGAAGTGAAAGAACAATTTCATTTGTCAATTACAAGAACAACTAAAGACCGAGGACACAATAGAAATGTCAAACCTGGGATCAGATATTGAAAATAGGTAGAGCAAAGACATAAAAGCGATATTAAAATGAACCAGGTCATGAAAAACTCCAAAATCACAGATGAACACCAAATATACAGGCTTGAGACAAAGCAATAACTCATATGACAATAGATAAATGATTTAGAAAACAATTTCATTTGTCAACAGCATTCTATGACCAAACTAGAACCTTGATGATGACTCACAATTGAAGCAATATGCAGAAAAAGATATATCAAAGCTGAAATTCTAATGGTCTCAATGTCAATATAAGCGGACTTATAAATGTTACAGTTGATTATCTGACGGAAATACATGAATAGGCTCAATGTCTTGATAAAACTCTATAACTTGTTTGACCCGACTTCACAAGAATCTACTAATGCAATCAAATAGACAAATAGCATCTAGTTAGCCAGAGGCAACTCATCCTCAATCTAGTCCATAAAGGTCAGGAAACACAAGACCCAAAGATATCATAAATTATAAACAATCAATTGGAGGTAAAATATAAGTTGCAAATTGAATATTATCTTGACTTCTTAATAAAAATGGAACACTTAGTTTGAACCCTTGGATAGACCCTAGACAATCACACATTCAGACTTAATAGGAACCCAAAATTTGAGTGTGGCGCATAAGTCCAGAGGCTACTTTCATTTCCCTTTTGAATACCATTATTGTATCAAAATAAAATCATATTTAGTCCTGTGGAAATAAAATCATATTTAGTCCTGTGGGATTAAACATATACATTATACGCCACAAATAAATGTGATTTCATATGCATCCATACTTTCTGAAACAGGCATTTATACACTGTATATTAACCCTCTACATTAACCACCACACAGTCTTATAAATTCGGTAGATTTAACAAGAACTAGAATTCAACAATTGCAGACAACATTATAATCACTCAAGCAGAACAAGGGCAAACAAGGATGAATAATAATATAGCTCAAAAAAACTTAAAACATAATCCAAACTTTTGCCACAAAAGCAAGTATGAAAGTGAGAATTGGATCCCTTATACTCTCGTAGTCCCGTAACTACTTTGATCATCAAATTCCTTCTTCCAGAACTTTCGTAATGATCTTCTAGTGGTAGCAGAGTTTAACGTGGCCACTAAGCTCAAGCTAACGCGGTATGCATCCCGTGGACTTAGGCAGGCCAGAGTGGCTGAAATCCTTTACGACCTGAACTACTACTAGATGATCATTACGGAATCTGAAACTGTATTTAGGAGTAATTACATATATGAGAATGTCTCACGAAAGAGTACATGCCTCTAGTATTCCCTGCAAATTTTCATCCTCCTCATTCCTTTAGTGGATCCTTGAGGTGGCCTACCTCAATAATTCACCAAAAGAACTCAGAAAACTTGGACTTACAGACACAACTGACTCTTTCCTAAACCGGATCACCTCTAAACACACTTGACTCACGCGGTCAGAGAGGTCGAATCGCTCACGATACCATAATGTAATACCCTAACTCTAATTAGGGAATTACTTACTAATTAAAGATTGAAACTTCACCTGGAAAATTTTCTCAAATATAGCAACCTTCAGATATAAATAAAACCTTGTTTAAAAGACCTGTTTGACTTGGAAAGAAATATTTCAAAGACCCAAACATGACACATATATCTATCAGAGTTTCAAAAGCGGAATAACTTTATCATTTACATCTCTTTTTGTAAAATGAGCACAAGGTAAAACAAATATAACCTATACATTATTTTCTAATTACAAAGGACTCATCCTAGAGATAAGGACTCTGACTCGTGATCCGGTGACTCAAAGTCTTGCCGAGGGCGAGACCGAACATGCTTCGTGCTCTAAACCTCCTCCATCAAGTGTACCTGAAAACAACGCCCCAACGGTGAGTTTATAAAACTTCGATAACATAGACTTTAGAAGAAAAATGCTTTTCTGATTGTTTCGACCATACAGCGTGTGCTCGTATGGAAAATCCTCCCTGACAACATATACTTAACATATACTAATACTATTGCCTAATCTTAACATCATCTTCATTCATTCAGTCAAACTCAAACATAACTTGCTTCAAGAGCATTCATTTGCAAGGTAACATAATTCATACACATAACATACAATCACACAATTCAAATCAAACATAATGGGCCTCTCTGTAAGTCTTTTATCACAACACCCGGGTTACTGGACTTTATTGTCGGCCTCAAATGCTTACTCCCATTTGGTGAGCCCGCAATGCCACATCACGTAATTCGTAATACAAGACATCAAACCTTATTCGTCATACATCATAGCATAGGCATCCTTAATCTTTTAAGAAAACTCACTAGGTAGTTAAGCGTGAGAAACTTAACCACACCAGTTTAAAAATTTTGATACGGCAGTCAGAGCTCGATGACCACGGTTAGATGTCTCTTTAAACCGCTAATACCGTATCCTAGCCTTTCAAATAGAAAGGACTTACTAAAACAGTTTGGGTCTCACCCACATATATGCGGCCCATGATAGCTAGCCTTTAACGGAAAACATGGTATTTCTCCAGACATAGACTATCCTAAGATTTGGATGCTATGTTATAATGTAAGCGATTCCTTCATCCTTCACAAATGGATAGGAGAATCAAATCATAATTTCAAGACCATAGAAAAATCAAAGTCAAGCCAAGGAATAGACAAGCACATCATAACTAAGCACTCATAAGCACACAAAAGATAATATAACAATAAGTTGTACATTGCCATTATCTAGCACAACAAGTAGTACTTATGTTATCTTTAGTAAAAACTTGTTATATCGTGTTTTGGTTCACATATCATTCAACGTTAGCAATATAGTACTTACTATACGTTAAAGTTGATTAACCTACTGGTTCTAGAAACAGAAGCTATGTACACACTACATTACTTAATTATAACACCGTTGTTTAATATGTACACATGCGTATACGACAGCATACAACAACTTATAATGGTTATAACTTTAATAATTGCATACCATAGACACATATATATACATATACAACATACAACATATTTGCAATTAAAGTACTAAGGTTTTGTCTAGCATGTACATATAACAACTATTAGACAAGAAGCAACAATAATATTAATCATGCAGCTGCATCATGTTTGTACAATTATTATGGCACACATTACAATTTCTTATCACAATATCCCCTAATTATAATTAAACAACATCACTTTCCATTACACAACATACGCTAGTCATGTGAGGCATATAGCATAATAACACACATAATATACAATCAATATACATTGATATTGGAGTGGTTTCTTAGAATTATTGTGATACTAGATTAATCAACACTGGCATAATATAACAACAATTCACACAAAAGACAGAAAAAGCAACAATAGTCTGAAGCTATATTTGCATTATTGGGTAATGTTGTACATTGTACACTTACAGCTTAAACAGTACAGTATTAGCTCCCAAATTGTATTTTTTTTTTTTAGCATACACAATTTGTCACACTCTTAAATGTATTTGAACAATTAAGATCTAGCTAGTTATCACACTAAATATAACATCGCTTGTAATTCTCAAAGCATCGGCAATATTAAGAATACATAAATATAGTAGCTTTAGTTAGCCATATTTGCAACCCTATCATTACACATTCTCTCAACTCACAATACATAATATCACATAAATAATCCGAGTGAGGCTCGATGGAGCTCACAACAGAACAAACATCAAACATTGGTTTAGGGGTTGGGGCGTAGTCGACCCTATTTGATCAAACCCCATACAAGACCATTCAGTATGACTAATAAGCTAATTATTGAACTAATAAAATTAATAATAAAACCTAGCACACTCTAAGGGAGGTTTTTGGGGAAATCTATGTTACCTGAGCAATCCCAAGTTAGGGATTTCAATTCCAAATGTCCTATTTTCCCTTCTTCCTTCAATTTAAGTTCAGCATCATCATCCTCATCACTCAGAACCCACATGAATGTCTTCTTCCTTGTTGTTCAGAAACCCAACCTCCATTGGAGCATTTCTTGAAGCTTCAAGCTTCCATCTTCTTCATCTTTTCCACCATCAATGAAAGTTTGGAGTTTGAATCCTCTTCCCTTTCGAGTTCACTAACTTCTGCCTCTGTCTCTCTCACTCTCGCTCGAGCTCTCTCTCTCTCTCTCTAACTCGCGGCCTTCCCACCTCTCGGCCGCTTCTTCCCTTCTCCTAGCGGTGGTGTCTGAAATGTCGCAAGTCCAGGCCATGGTGGCATCTCCCCTTCCTTCCCTTCTTCCTCCTCTTTCTCTGCCTCTCACTTCATCTCTCTCGATCCTTTGGCCCTCTCTCTCTCTCTCCACCACCTCTCCCTCTCTCGGCCACGAAGAACAGTGGCGTGGCACCATGAGGGCCGCCGCGCCCTGTTTCTTCTTCTTCTCCCCTTCGATCGCGACTCCCTTCTCCCTTCTTCTCCTTCTTTCTTCTTATTTCTGTTTTTCCCTCTTTTCTGATTTTTGGTTCTCCTTTCCTTTCTTGTGGCTGCTGAGAATCACGATGGGGGAGGGAGTATTAGGGTTAAAGAAGAGGTGCTAGGGTAGATTTAAATGAAAGGTGGTGAATGGTGGTCCCTTGGGTTTTAAATTAATTAAAAACTATTGCAATCAAGCCCTTAATTAGCTTCTTAATTCAACCTTTGGTTTCTAATAACATCTTGAGTAATTTTAATCAATTAAAACTACTCCTAATTAATTAGTACCAAACTTCCTAAATCATTGGGTAAAATTACCATTTTACCCCTTAGTTCCTAATTGGTTTTAAATTACTAAATTAAGGCTATGAACTATTTTTAATCATCAGGGTTAAACCCCTTTCTCACTTAGGATTCCCAATAATTAGGCTTAGGAAATTTGGGATGTTACACAAAATGCAATGAATGGTGTGCCATGCATGAGTATTATTTTTAAGAATGATTTTTTTTCCTTTTTTGCTTTCTTTAAATCCCTTCGAAGACGTTGCCCCTAGACTCATGGGATGATAACCTTCTGTTGGCTTGCTTGTCCAAATGGTTGACTTTGCAATGCATCAGATTTGCATGTTGCCCACTTGATAGATCATCTTGCCTATCTTTGTGGATGCTTGAATTTTCTTTCCGTGTTTTGAATGCTCTTGAGAGGATTGGATTGGCTAGTCTTGATCCTCAGTTTTTTAGAGTCTTTTTGGCCTCTGCTTAGCCAGGTGAGGAACGACTTATGTTAAGAGACAGACCACTTTGTGTAGTTCTAAGAATGAAATCGTGGATGCGAAGCTTATTACTGATGGGCACAACTTTTGCCCCTACCTTCTTGGTTTATGTTTAGATTCAGGAGGTACAATCCGGGTTGATATGGTTGTGAATTTGACCTTAACTTTTGTCTAGGCTGCTCTTTACGAGTTTTCAACTTAGTGGGTCGCTCTAACTTTTGCCAAGACTACCCTTTTGGGTTTTCAGATTAGCAAGCTTTTTTTTTCTCTTGTTTTTTCTTCTCTTTTTTCTTTTTGGTAAAGCAACTGCACTGAGAAGTTTATATGGATTTCCTCTTTCAAAAATATCAAGTTTTGAGAAGATATGAGCAATTTGACTTTGATCAGAATGGACTTTATTAGGGTTGTAATGTGGCCAGGGGTTAAGGGTTACGAAAGAAAGGATATTTTAGGCCAATAAAGTATTTAAGGGTTTATGAAAACAAGGATCTTTAGTCTAAAGATGCACTTCATTGGCTGCTAGCACATTTGTTTCGTCTTTGCATTTGCCTTTTTTCCTTTTTTTGATTTTCGCAGGTGTCTTTGACACGTCTTTGACATTTCTTTGAATTGCCTTTGGTACCTTATTGCTTACTTTGCTCTTCTTTATTTTGAAAAAGCAAAGTTGATTTAGATAATGTGCTAGCCTTCCGTGTATGGGTTATCCTTGTTCATGGTATTTGAAAGAATTTTTTTTCTTTTTTCATGCTTAAAATGGGTAATAAGGGATATTTATTTTTATATTTTTTTTGGATAGAGAAAAAGGGTCAAACTTCATCTCAAAACATCATTGCTCAAATTTTTACAAAAATTAATTTTGGTAAATTGTATGCATTTGCTTTACCATTTTTATTGATTGGTAAGTAAGAAGGTAAGTTGGAAAACTTGCATTGATAAACTGAAAAGACGGGAACAAGAGTGGAACCTTTACAAGATATATACCCTTGAGCTTCGAGCAAAGCAAATAGGGTGAGTGAAAGCACTTGGAAATTGTCTAAGCAGAGCTATCTTCGTTGAAGTCCAACTACTTCGCTTTGATCAGATCTTAAACTCTGTATTTCAGAGCCTAACAGTTTTGAATTAAATGGCTCGCTGCCCCGGCGTGGTATTCACACTTAGCTTTTGGGTTGTACCACTTAGGGAAATGAGGCCCCATGGGCTTGTAGGGAGCTGGGACAATGAGGGAGTTCTTGCGGAGATGCTAGAACAAGTCCTTATAGCTCATTAGAATTAGATGAAATTGGACCGGCTTCTTCTCTAGGTAATTTGGTAGCACTGTCTGGCCGTAATGAACAATATTTGTATCTTTTTCCCTCTTTTGGCCCATGTTGCGCAATGGCTGTTGGGCCTCGGGGTTGCCAATCTTTCCATTGGTTATCCATGTTTCTACTCTTTCCCTGACGATAACTAGGTCCGAAAAGCTCGAAGAGATATTTCCAATCATTATATCATAAAAAAGTTGCTGAAGTGTGTCAATAAATGTGGTAGCTATCTCTTTCTCAGACAACGAAGGTTCCACTTGGCTGTATCGACTCTCCATCTTTGGACATACTCTTTGAAGGTTTCATTGCCCCCTTTCACCATAGCTTGTAATTGGGAGCAATCGGGATCCATGTCCATGTTGTAGCTATATTGCTTGAGGAAAGCGTTAGCTAAGTCCTTCCATGAGCCGATTTTGTCCCGCTCTAACGGCATATACCAGTGTAAGGATGCCCCAATAAGACTTTCTTGGAAAAAATGGATTAGGAGTTTATCATCGTTGGAGCAAGAGGCAATCTTCCGACAGTACATGATGAGGTGGCTTCTTGGACAAGTTAACCCCTCGTACTTGAAAATTCAGGGACTTTGAACTTAGAAGGAATCACCACGTCAGAGACTAAGCATACGTCTAAAGCTTTGAACCCAACATGATTTGCTCCTTCAATTGCTTTCAGCTTTTCTTCCATAATTCGGAGTCTCTCCTTAGCTCAGGGATCCTCTTAGGCAGTCATGGCAACGGGCTTTGGCCCTAACGAACCGGTGGCAGTCTCTTCACGTTCATTGTTGTTGATGAGGGGATCCACTTCAGGAGTCAATTTTATGTCTAAGCTTAGCAAGAGGTCAAACATTTTGTCCATCTGTTCCTTCATTTGATCAAGCTCCTCTCTCATTACTCGCTGATCTTGTTGCAACGCGTCACAGTTATGCATGCCATGAATGCATTTTTTTTATATGTACATTTTATGTAAAAAGAATATGATGGACAAAGGAGAAATATTTTCCTTTCATTTTTTGGATTTATTATTTTTTTCTTGCAAAATGAATGCAATGAAAAAGAGCAAATGTTGGTAAAAAGAGAAAATGTTTATTTTTCTTTGAAAACTTACTTTTTATTTTGCCAGGAAAGAAAATGGTGAGATAGGAAAAAGAAATCATTTTTGCATTCTTTTGAAAATCTTTTTTTTATGAGAGAAAAATAAAACTCTATTTATTATTTTTTTTAGAAAAAGATTTCTGAAAAGAAATGGATTTTAAATGGATGAAGAAAAAATGGGCAAAGTGCCCCTTATGAGGTAGACCGGTATTTCCTAAGACTTTAGGTTCTACAGCTTTGGTCACGTGGAATATGAGACATATTGCGTGTGCTCTTTTTGTGATAAATGCCGATAGTTCCTAAAAGGGATCTATGGTTCATGTTAAGTGCTTCTCCATTAGGTGGGTTAAGGTACTAGTCTAAAAGGTCCCTAGAGCCAAAGGTCACATTTGCAAATGATATAAAGGAAACACATTGATTGATTATCTTAAATTCTGGGTAAAATAGATCTTACACTACTAATTTATTTTAACTTCAAAAAATGTTATAATCGACGCATTCAGTACAAAAAGCAGAACCTTTCTCGGTTATTATATTATATATGTATTTTTACAAACCCTAATCCTGACCCTAACTCTGGATTTAGGTTCTTACATGGCAGCGCAAGGGGTTAACCCTACTCAAAGGTTAGGGGTGACTATAGAATCTATGCCCCCCTCACAAGATCACTCAAGAACACTAAGGCTTACTCATCTTAGACGTCGGAAGAAAATGGAGATTTAATGGAAATGGAAGCAACCTATGCAATAATGGAAGTAATAATTCAACTTCATAATTCATGAACTTTCATCAAAGTACATGACTACCAACTTAAACACAAGTCACCAAAAAACTCAAGATCAAATGGCACACTTATCAATAGCGGTGGCTCAAATTTATATGAAGATCATAAAGAAAATGAACATCATCAAGGACACTAAGAACATTGGAAAAACCCTAACTACCTCAATTCTTGACTAAACTAGTTGCTGTGAACTTGTTCAAAAACACCGGTCTTGAAAAGAAAAATTGTAATATGAGAATATGAGGGAATTGGGCTTTTGGAGGGAATAACAGTTTTTAGCGGGAAAACAATTTAGAGTGTGAATGAGTTTTTGCCATTAGGCATTAGTTAGTTAAGTTCTTTAAATAGATATTAGATTAGATTTAGCAAATAAGAGCTAGAAATGATCACAACTTGATGATTTTCAGAAACACAAAACTCAAAGATTAAGCACAAAAACACAAGGAAAATAGATCAAATTAATGATTGAAGTTGGAAACTCATTTCTTCAAGTTTGATGGAGATAGCTCTAGATACTAAATGATGAAAACTCAACCTTGCAAATTCTAAAGAAAGGCTGGAAATTCTAAAGACACTAGCTTGGAATGACATGACCGAATTTCTTGTTTTTGTCCTTAGCACAAATGGTCGGGGCGGGGGATGGGGAGGGGAAAAGTGGAGCGTTGCGGGTTCGAACCCATGCTCTAAATGTCCTACAACACTTTACCACTCAGTTGTCTGCTCTGGAAAACGTGACCCAATTTCTTTAAAAGGGCTGCAAGTTAATTCAAGCAAACTGAAAAATGCAAGGCAAATTTAGAGGGCTTTGTTATCACCACCTCCCCCATTTAATTTTCCCACCTCCCCTCACTCTTGAAAAGACAAATATACCCCTATTTATTTTCCCTAACCCTTCTTCCCCTTCTTTCCCTTTTTTCTCTCACCTCACTTCTTCCTCCCTTCGCCTCTTTCTCCCATCGGTGGGGCCGCCCCACCTTCTATCTTCCTCCCTTCGGTCTTTCCCTCCACCACCTCCATCACACCTCCCTCCATCACTCCTCCACCACCTCCATCACTTTTCCAGTGTCAACCCATTGTAGGTATGTTCCCACTCTGCCATTCTTTCTGTAAACCAGACATGCGCGTCAATTTGTTGACACATGAAGGTGTCAACATGATGACACATGTGTAGTAAATTTGTTGTTTTATATTTAACACTTGCGTCAACTTGTTGACGCAAGGTCACGTCACCAAGTTGACGCGTGTGTTAATTTTTTCAGTTTTACAATTAACACATGTTAATGCTGCTGCATCTTTTGCTTTGTGAGTTTGTTTCATTGCTTGTGTCTAACGGCTTCATTTTATACAGATATGGCACTCACTCAGTCAATATAGTTCTCGATGGATACGACCATGGCCATTGTGTATTACGCTGGAAAAATTATAACAGATGCTGATGGAGTGAAGTTTGAATGTTGCGATCCAAAAATATTTAGGATCAAGGAAGACATAACTATCAACGAATTGAGGCAAAAGATTCATGAAAAGATCAGAGCTGGATCACGAAGGGTTAGTGAGATCTATTATCGATGCCCTGTGATAGTTGCATACGGTCGTGTGCAATATTGGGAGATGAAACTTCTAAATAGTGGCGACATAGAAAGGATGTTTGCAGTATTCAGTGAACATGCGTCCTATGGCCTTATTGAGCTATATGCACAGTTAGCTAGATCAACTGACGAGATCCTTTCCTACTTGCATCAACCTAGAACTGTTGACGAGATTATTGCCAGGTTGAGTGAACCAGACTCATCGACTTGATCTGATGGCTTGGTCACGGCGTGCTTGTTTTGAAGTCCCCCATGTAATCTGTTGTGTTGTTGAATAATATTATCATTTGTTTTGGAGTACCCGATGTAATGTTTGTTTGTCATCCCTCGTGTAATCTGTTGTGTTGTTGAATAATATTATTATTTGTTTTGGAGTACCCGATATAATGTTTGTTTGTCATCCCTCTTGTAACCTGTTGTGTGCTGAATAATATTGTTGTATCACCACTTTGTTGATCTAATTACGTTTAATTTTAAAAAACAAAAATACCACAACACAATGTCGATTTTAATTGATAAAAAAAAATATGCATATCAAAATATGTGTTTTTTACATAATCAAAACAACTTTGGCAGGACAAGTGGCTGTCCAGTTCAATTGCTAACAGGTTGCAAATTCCTGTCAATCTTCATTGCAACTTCACCACCAAAGTGAGTGATTTCATTATGGACAACGGCTGGTGCATTCCTGGTCCTATTTTATCCTATATTCCTGGTCTTAACGAGGAAATTGAGGCTGTCATTATTCCTAAAATCAGTTTTCCTGATAAGCTGGTTTGGGATCACTCTAACTCGGGCCACCTATCCTTCAAAGATGCTTATGATTTTTATGAGCATAGTGATCAGGTCCAGCCTTGGTCTAAGCTTATTTGGAGGCCTTGTATCCCTCCTTCTAAGACTTTTGTCTCTTGGAGGCTGCTGCATAATCGGTTACCAACTGATGACCACTTAAGAGGAGTTGGCTCCATTTATCCTTCCATGTGCTCTCTTTGCAATCAGGCTGCTGAGACCTCTAACCATTTGTTCCTTCATTGTGATTATGCTCAATCTCTTTGGTCTTGGATGAGTAGTGTCTTTCATTGTGCCATTGACACTTCTTCTGCTGCCTCGGTTTTTCTCAGCTGCAATAATACTTGGAGCTCTCAAGTGTTAGATTTAATGGTGGCTTGTATCTCTTTTATTATTTGGTCTATTTGGCATAGTCGCAATCATGCCAGATTTGAGAATTCTCATATTCCCTCCAATGTAGTCATCAGGCAGATCATCTCCAATGTTGCTCTGGTGGGGAAGGTCAGTAAAGGCATAGCTTACCCCTCAGAGTCCTCTATTCTAAGCTCTTTCGGTGTTAATCCGCATCTTGTCAAGGCTCCTGTGGTCACTCAGGTTATCTGGCTTCCCCCTTTGTCGGGCTGGGTGAAATGCAATACTGATGGTGCTGCCTTTGGTTCTCCTGGTGTGGAGGCTTGTGGTGGTATTTTTCGTGATAGGAGTGCGGCAGTTTTAGGTTGTTTTGCCAAGCATCTTGGTATTCTTGATGCTTTCCATGCTGAGCTCCATGGTGCCATGTTAGCAATTGAGATTGCTCATTCCAGGGTTAGGCGCAATCTCGGCTTGAATGTGACTCTATTTTAGTTGTCAAGGCTACCAAGAACCCCTCTTTGGTTCCTTGGCAGCTAAACAATAGGTGGAATAACTGTTTGAATCTTGCTAAAAATATGCATTTCCTCTGCTCTCATATTTACCGGGAAGGCAATGCTTGTGCTGACAAGCTCGCCAACTTTGCCATCAATCACCACAATTTTCATTGGTGGGACTCCATACCTAATTTTTTAGGCATATATTTCTTTAATAATAGGTTTGGCTTTCCGGCCTATAGATTTGTCTAGTCCCCTTCTTTGGGCTCCGTTGTTGCTCTGTTGCTTCATGCGTTTTGGCCTAGTCCCCCCATGGCTTCTTTGTTCTCTTTTTTCCTTTTTTTCTCAATAAAAACAGGGAGGAGTACTCTTTTTCCTTTTAGATGTTTTTTCCCTAAGGAGGGTTTTGCATCAGAAGGTTTTAACGAGGCTCCTTACCTTCACTTATAAAAAAAAAAACAACTTTATATACATCAATCCTCTGTAAGGTCTACCCACTCTTGCGTTCTTGTCCCTACAAATAATGATCTCCAGTGTTGCATGCGACTAAAATATGGAGTCTCCCATCCACTGGCTTCAACGCTTCTACGCGATTGCCACATTCTATCCGATGGAGGTATTAGAGATCCAGCCTTTAAATAAATCTATAAACATAAGGAGAATTAAATAAAGTCAATGGTATACAAATGATTTAAATAAAGTCTATAAAACCTACACATAATTAAAACTATATGGCATACTAGTACAAAGTGCTTCAGTCGTTTGATATACCCAATGCTATGTTTGTTTGTCATCCCTCTTGTAATCTGTTGTGTTGCTGAATAATATTGTTATATCACTAGTTTGTTAATCTAATTACGTTTAATTTTAAAAAACAAAAATAGCGCAACACAATGTCGATTTTAATTGATAAAAAAAATATGCATATCAAAATATATGTTTTTTACATAATCAAAACAACTTTATATACATCAATCCTCCGTAACATCTACCCACTCCTGCGTTCTTGTCCCTACGAATAACGATCTCTAGTGTTGCATGCGACTGAAATATGGAGTCTCCCATCCACTGGCTTCAACGCTTCTACACGATTGCCACATTCCATCCGATGGAGGTATTAGAGATCTATCCTTTAAATAAATCTGTAAACATAAAGAGAATTAAATAAAGTCAATGGTATACAAGTGATTTAAATAAAGTCTATAAAACCTACACATATTTAAAACTATATGGCATACCAGTACAAAGTGCTTCAGTCGTTTGATATACCCAATACTAATGACACGATGATTAATCCTATCAGGCAGTGGTGCACGTTGGAAAGGGAAAATTGTGTTAAGACCCCTGTAAGGATATGCATACGAGGACCGCATTATACCTGGTGGCAATCACATACCCTGCATCTAGAATTGTCATCCAGTTTTCAAATCTGACCTCTCCACGTGGAAGAAATAGTGATTTCTTTAGTTTAGCCACTTCATCAATGCCATCAGGTGGTTTTACATATAAATCATGGTTGTGTCTGAGCTCTGTAATCAACTCTTAGTGTATTATAAACTAAGATTCCTCACTCATACCAAGTAACGCAGTAATGCTTTGATACCCACAATTCCCATCAGACCCCATATTTACGATATTCTCAATGTATTCATGAATTTAAGATGGGAATTGTTCTAACAATAGTATTACCTTTATGGATGGAGGTCCAATTGACCTCTTGGCTGGACGGGGAAATGACCTCCGGGGTGGAGGATGAGCAACCTTCTTATTTGGAGGGGGAGCTGACTTCTTTGGTGGAGGTGGAGCTTACTTCATGGGTGGAGGTGGAATTGACTCTTCTGGTTGAGGGGGAGCTAGAGTCTCAGGTGGAGGGGAACTGGAGTCTCAAATAGATGGGCTGCTAATAGTCTAGATGATGTGGCTGTTGACCTTTTGCAGGACTGTGGAGCTGATGTACTATCATGTTAGGATCCATACAAGTCATCAATTCGTTCCCAGTATGATGGCTCAAGTTTTATTGAAATATCTAGTTTGAACCCCTTGCCCTTTTTTGGTGCTCCCTTTGTGTTCACCTTATCAGGCGGTGCACACATGGAAGTTGTGTCTGGGAATGCCAACTCACGTAATTTTGCCTTCAACACTAATTTGCTCAAGAACATCGAGCTCTTTAAACCTACGTGCTAATGCTTCTAGCTCAACCTGCACACTTAGTTCTGAATCAGAGTTGTCACCAGTGTCACATTCATTGTTGAAGCTTAACCTCCTCTAATGAACATGAACTACATCTAATAGTATTGGGATGTAATTTGAAGTGTACCTAGCAAGCTCAGATGCACAGGGTAAACCATGAGTGTATCTAACCATACAGCCACATGCAGCAGAATCAATACCAACAGTGTTAACACGTAAAAGCTCCTATGATATAAAGTCTAATGCACTCCTCGACACAAATCCATTTAACAGTTTGTAGACTGGAGAATTATAAGAATGTTGCTGTCGACTAATGCTATGCTTGAATGAAGACTTAATCTCAGTGTGTTGTAGCTTGATCATGTTGTTCATAGCATCCAATTACATAAGTCTCCTCTGCTATCTTGTAACAGCCTCTTTAACCTCCAGTGTGCAGACTCAACCCTAAAAAATTGGAATCGACAAACAAAAAATTGGTACAGACAAACAAGATACCATAAGTAACAAACCAAAAATAGTAACAAATTACCAACATTTTTGAATGAAACAATTCACACTTGTTAGTTGTTGTGTTTCTGAGGTGCATCACCCGGTTTATCCATGCATAAATAAATTTTTTCTTATGAGGAATCAACCATGTGTTTTTACATAGTCAATGAAATTTGTAAACGGTGCTGATACATCCTCAAAATGTGACAATCGCTTCTCATAATCATCAGGGGTAGACGAACTCACAACAGAATCAAATGCAGTCATAACCTCTTGAAGTTTGTCTTCCAGGTACAGATGATCTTGCATCTGGCCCTCACATTCTTATGAATGTGGAATTAGTACAACAAGTTATACGATATGGGAAAAACATTAGCCATTACATTCATTAAAGGAAGGTCCCTGTCAGTCACTATCACTTGTGGCTATACATCCTTTTTTATAAATAAACCCCTCAGCTTTTCCAACACCCATACGAAGTTATCAACTTTTTCAGACTCCACATAAGCAAATGCAACAGAGAATGTCATCTCGGTTGAGGTAACACCAACGGCCTTAACTAATGGTATCCTATACCTATTAATCTTGTATGTGGAATGTAACGACCCGTTTCCGGACCGCTACCGAGCTCAATATACCGAGCTCGAGTTACCGAGCTCAACACACCGAGCTCAACATAAACCTATATGAGATGTGTTTTAAAAACAAAACTCTTGTGCCTTTTAAAAATACGATATATTTTTTTTTATAAAACCAACTCGTGCACATCAGAGTAATTACAGCTTTTCGAAACATGGTGCAACTAAGACACAAGATTTAAATTCTAATGAAACATACATGCATAACATACACACATATATATCACTCGAAATAATAATGTATACAAAATACAGAGTAGCAAATGTGCAAAGAAAATACACCTAAGGTACGACAACTTCAAAAGAGTAATCATACCCTGGGGGTACTTCCGGCAGACTCCACGCAGGGGCTGCTCCAAAAGTAAGACCACCATCTACCTCAGAGTAACAAAATAACGCCGCCTAAACTGGTCACGACCTCGAACACAAAAGAAAACGGCACAGCTTCGAAAAACAAACATCCAACAAATAAACAATCACGACAGATAGAGGTCGTCACTCGGGTCCTCGTCGAGCTCCTCCTCGGCATCGCTTCATCGTCCGAGTTACTGCGCCCTCGACATCGCCTCGGGTAACCGCCATGGATTGAAGGCACCACGGGAAAGTGGTCAACTTCTCAACAATTCAAGATAAGCTCGACATAAAAATATAAGCAAACGGCAAGTATAACATTCACCGACGTGACTCGACCATCTCACTCTAAACTCGACACAACTCACAAATCCATTTTCTCTCGACTGACAATTTTCCGGAATGCACACGCCGCATCAGATGTCGTAAAGTCCAGCCAAGCCTCGGGATCCTCGCTTTCCCTAGGGACGGTCAACTCGGAGTCCCGTGGCGTGGCGGCGTCTAGTCAATCTCCGTAAACAAAAAGGGACCTAGCACCCTCGATTATCCGGTCACGGCTCAAAAACGCCATACGACTCACCTAGCTCGCTCACTCGATGAACAATTAGCCGCGATACGATATTCAAGGAGTTAAACACAAGATATTCAACCGCATGTCAAATAAAAGAGCAAGCTCGACATGAAGAAACGCAATTCAACATGCAATACACAATTCACGACATATATTCAATCACATATTAAATACATGCAAAAACTCAATCATATCACAACATTTCAAGCTCGACACAAATCAGAAATCCATACACAATAACATAACCACGTAGAATATGAAATGCCCTTACGCTAGCATACTACGAAAATATTAATGTGAAGCGCCTTACATACTATGAAAATATTAATGTGAAGCGCCTTACCGAACTCCAAGTTAATGCCGCCGACAACGATCTCGACATACTGTCTTCTAAGAGCTTCGACAACGACTTCTCTTACTCGATCTCGACAATTTGTCTTCAACGAACTTCGACAACGACTTCGACACGCACGCTTCTCCGGTCGACCTCGACACGCATACAATCCTCGATCTGGATTCTGCTTTGCCCGCGTCCTTGGATTCGCTTTCGCACACCTTGATTCGAAATCACTCGATCTCGGAATCAGACTTCCTAAAACAAACACAACTTAGATCGATCTATGGGTTCCAATACATCTAGCTCTCTTCCCCAAACTCAACCACAACCCGTAAAAATATAAAACTCAAGAATCGAAAGATATTTTTCCTCTAACACAAAGTTAGGGATTTCGATCAAAATTTCATGAAAAAGTTATCCGATGCTTCAAATGCATAGATCGACAACAACAATAATCAAGCAACGAATGAAAAACAAGAAATCGAAACGAACCAAAAATGGAGGTTTCGGCACCGCCGATTGCGTAAATCGAGAAAGAAATTTTGTTTTACAAGCCCAATTAATCGGTTAAAAAGATAGGTAATATTGTGAATAAGAAAACCCATCAATTTGATATGATTTGGAAGCATAAAACTGGTTAAAAATGGAAGAAGAATTAGCGCTAAACAGTAGCACGAAGAAGATAAAAATCTGTTCTTCATACCTCAACGGTGATGGTCGATCAGACGAGATATGGGTCGAGAAGTTGATGATGAACAAAATTGATGAAGAAAGCTTGTGCAAAATCTCGATGGAACTCACGGTTTCGTCGATGAAGATTTTTAAAGAAAACAACGAAACACAGAGCAGAAGGAAGGAAGAAGAAAGAAGAAAAGAGAAATGAGTGTGAGGGAAACGGTCGTGGTATACACCGGGCGAAAGGGGTATAAACGTAACTCCAGCTATAAGATGCCAATCCCATCAATCATCTACCCGTTAACTCGCTCCTCTCATAATTACCCTCTACTGCTTGGCCAACGGCAAGCCGACAATGTAATAATTACAACAATATAATAATAACGCCGAGTAACGCTCAAAGAATACGAGGTGTCATCTCGACACGATGTCGACAAGGCGTGCTCGTGCAAACGCATAAGGTTCTAACACGAGTTCGTGAACGCGGTCTCTCACCGACTTGCGCCCTCATCGCCCAGACGCGACTTCATCAACTCGACACCCGACCTCCTCGGCTGCCAGCTAGTGCATCGTGGTCTCATCACCGACAAAAGATCTCGCAAACGATCTAGTCACGGATCTCGACACAAGGTCTTGGTCGAGGTCTCGACACGCCGTCCTAATACGATGTCGATCTCGCCCTCAGGTGTTACAATCTCTCCTCTAAAAAATTTCGTCCTCGAAATTGCAAATAAGATTCTTACCTCGTAAAAGTTCAGGGTACTAAATCTTCATCTTCTCCTCCAGCCTCCCAAGTCGCATCTCCCGCCTTCCGATCCCACACAACTTTGACATGTTGAATCTCTTTGTTCGCGAATCGCTTGGCTTTCCGATCAACGATTCTTGCCGTGACGCTCAAAAGATAGGTCGCCCTTCGCTTGAATCACATCCGGTTCGATGACATGAGAAGGGTCTAAACATACTTCCGCAATTGTGAGACGTGGAAGACGTCGTGGATGTTCGACAAGAATGGTGGCAATGCACCGATATGCCACCGACCAATACGACGAAGAATGGTAAGCGTCCAATGAATTTAGGGTAATTTTCTTGGATTTGATCGCTCGACCAACTCCAGTGGGGTGACTCTAAGAAATACATGTTCTCCTTCCTCGAACTCGAGTGGTCGACGCCGTTGGTCCGCATAACTCTTACGCCGACTTTGAGATGTTCGCATCCGATCTCCGATCAAACGGATCTTCTCGGTAGTCCGCTGGATCATATCTGGTCCTACGACACCGCCGCCGCCCTGGTACCAACAAAGAGGCGTCTGACATTTCCGTCCATACAGCGCTTCAAAAGGTGCCATCCCAATACTCGCATGGAAATCGTTGTTGTATGTGAACTCCACCAATGGTAAGACGCCGTCCCAACTTCCTCGGTGATCTAACGTACAAGCTCGCAACAAATCTTCAAGCGATTGGATCGTTCTCTCGCCGACCGTCACCAGTGGATGATATGCCGAGCTAAGCTCGAGCTCGCTCCCATCGCTTCCTTGCAATTCCTCCAAAAATGAGACGTGAACCGGATCTCGGTCCGACACGATCGAAGAGGTATTCCATGAAGTCGCACTATCTCGCGATGTAGATCTCGGCCACTTTTCCACGTTGTATGTCGACCACCGGCAAGAATGAGCGATTTGGTCAATCGGTCGACGATCACCCAAATCGAATCATTCTTCTTCGCGTCTTCGCAAACCTACAACGAAGTCCATGGAAATCTTGTCCCATTTCCATACCGCACGCCGATTATCAGCATTCCCGCAGGTCGCTGGTGCTCCACCTTCGCCGACACGCCAAACATGAAGCTACGACGGCCACTTGCTTCTTCATTCCGACCACCAAAAATGCTTCTTCAAGTCTTGATACATCTTCGTAACTCCGGGATGAATACTAAAGTTGCTCTTATGCGCTTCGCCGAGAATCAACTTCCTCGGCTCGGATCGCAGGCACGCACACTCGGCCATTGCACCTCAAGATGTCGTCCGCCCGACCTGAAATTCGTCGCCTTCCTTGCGCTATCAATCGAATCTTCTCTTGCGAAGCTCGTCATGAACTTGCTGGTCTCGGATCTCGCCCAACAATCTGTTAGAGATAGTAAGCATACCAAATCTCGCCTTTCCCGGTGAAACTTCGACACTCAACTTCAAATCTCTGAACTTCTCGAGCATCTCCAACTCCTTGATCATCATTACCGAGGTTAAAACGCTCTTCCCCGCTCAACGACCGCTACTACGTTAGCCTTACCGGATGGTATTCCAACGTAAAGTCGTAGTCCTTGAGAAATTTCGCCCATCTACGTTGACGCATGTTGAGCTCTTTACGGTCGAGCAGTACTTCAAACATCTTGTGATCGCTGAAAACGAAGAGTGCTCCCATAAAGGTAGTGCCTCCATATCTTCAACAAGAAAAACTATTGCCGCTAGCTCCAAGTCGTGAGTAGGTAGTTCCTCTCGTGAATCTTAAGTCGTCTTGAAGCATACGCGACCACCTTCCGATGTTGCATCAAAGACGCATCCCAATCCTGGTGTGACGCATCACAATACACCTCGAAAGGCTCTTCGGTTGAGGCAAAATCAAAGACAGCGCTGTCGTCAAAAGCTCCTTGATCGTTGAAAATCGGCTTCACACTCCTGGCCCAAGCAAAGGTTGATCCTTCCTCGTCAGTCGTGTAAGAGGCGCGACAATCTTCGAGAAACCTTCAATGAATCTTCGGTAATAGCCCGCTAAGCCGACAAAACTCCCGATCTCTGTGAATCGTCTTCTACTGTTCCCACGCTATCACCGCTTCAATCTTAGTTGGATCCACACTATCCCTTCTCCGGAAATCACGTGACCAAGAAAATTCACCTCTTCAAGCCAAAATTCACACTTCGACAGATTGGCATAGAGTTGCTTATCTCGTAATATCCGTAGTACTCGACATAGGTGTTCTGCGTGCTCTTCTCGGTTCCTCGAGTAAATCAATATGTCGCCGATGAACACTACAATGAACCGATCCAAAACGAATGGAAAATCTCGCTCATGTAGTCCATAAACATACCGGGCGATTCGCCACTCCAAACGGCATCACCAAATACTCGTAGTGACCGTATCTAGTCCTGAAGTCGCTTTGGCAACATCTTCCTCCTTCACGCGAATCGATGGTAGCCCGACTTCAAGTCTATCTTGAAAAGATCGCCGCCCACGAAGTTGGTCCATCAAGTCGCCAATACGCGGGTAACGGATAACGGTTCTTCACGGTAACCTTGTTGAGCTCGCGATAGTCCACGCACGCCTTGATCGCCCATCCTTCTTCTTAACCAACAACACCGAGCTCCTACGGTGACACGCCTGGTCGTATGAATCGCTTCGACTCCAAGTGTTCGATCCGGGACTTCACTCTTTCATCTCGGCAGAGACATCCCGCACGGCGCTTTGGAAATCGGTCTGTTCTCGAATCAGTCGATGGAGAACTTCGACCTCTCGCATCGGGTGGTAATCCCGCACGCCTTGAAAACGCCCTCAAAATCACACACCACCGGAACATTCTTCACGCCGATCCGCTGAAAACTTCCGAACTAGCTAGATACATGTATTCCCTAGTTCCTTCTTTCAAAGAAACTCCAATACGCTCGTGAAAGATAATTGAGACTCAAGTGCGGAAAAATTACGCTTTACGGGCACAGTCCAAAAGGACATGGTGGTGTGACAACCAATCCATCCCGAGGATAACATCTAAGCCCTTAAGAGGCAAACAAACCAAATTGACCACAAACTTTCTACTCAATAATCACTACACAATTAAGACATGCGGTGTTTGTGACTAAGGTTTTAGCAAATTGGGTTGTAACTACTAATTTAAACGGTAAACCACCACAATAAGCTCAAAAGGTTCACACAATCGAAGAAATAAAGGAATGGGTTGCACTAATCAAAAAGAACGGATAAGGATTTACCCTCGATCTCACATTCACCTTGGATAAGATCATCACTGCTCAGCCTTCCTCGCCACTCATGCGTAAAAACTCGCTTTAGCCACTTGACGCTTCCTTTGGCCTTTGCCGCAAGCATAGTCGGTTCAGCTTTAGGTGTAGGACAATCCTTAGCAAAATGCCTGGATTCTTGCAATTAAAACACACCTCCTCCCTCGAGTACAATTACTCGCGTAATGTCCCGCTTTCCACATCGGTAGCAAATCACCTCGACATCGGTCCGACTCTCCACTCTTCTAAGATTGGGTCATCTGACGACATCGTCCCTCGTTGTTGTTCCCTCGAGGTCGCCATAAGGCCTCTTACGCGGTGGTTTCTTCGTGCAAATCTACGCCCGCACTGGGTCTCACCGTCCGCCACAACGCTCTTCTTCAGTGGCTTCTCACTCCTTCTACCTCGACACATCGATCAATCGCTCTTGGAGATTTCGATCCTCAACGACACTCATCGACTTGAATGTCGAATCTCAATCCCGTTGGAATCTCTCACTCAACCATCTCTGGTCAACTGGTCACACAAATGGACTGAAATACTCGCTAACGATTCGAACTTGGCGCGATACTCAACACCGCCGAGTTGCCTTGCCGCAGCTTGAAGAAATTCTTGCTCCTTCTCGGCTCGTGCAAGATCCGGGAAGTACTTGTCCAAAAACCTTTCACGAAAAAGCTCCCAGGTCATCTCGCGATGTTCGCTATAAACGCTTGTTTCACCTCTTCCACCAATACTCTGCGTCTCTAGCAAGAAGTAGGTGGCATAGTCGACCTTCACGTTGTCCCGCAATGAAGTGCCTCAAAGATCTTCTCGATCTCTTGCATCCAAAGATCAGCTTTATCCGGATTTGGCTCACCGTAGAACTTCGTGGATCATGCTTCAAGTCCGCTAATCCTCTTGCTTCAAAGATTTCGCTCGTTCTTTGTTCTTTGGCCGCAAGTTCTGCTGAGTTAACGCCGCCGCCTGCTGAGCCATCGCGTTAGCCTGTTGAGTTGCAAAGTGATTGTTGAGCCATGGCTGCCGCCATCTCGGTCATAGCTTGAATAGCTCGTTCCATGTCGACGTTCTCGGTGCAGATGTCGTATTCCTACGAGGTGGCATTAGATTCCACAAAGTTCAAAACCCCGCTGAATCTCACAACAAGGATGTGTTAAAACACACCGCTTCAATCAAGAAACAGTTCAAACAATTTCTCAAGCAATAAGTGCTTCACTTAATCAAACAAAGAATCAACACAATACAACTAGGTACCCAACACATAACCCGACACGGTGACCACCCAAATCTTCCTATGCACACTGGCTCAGTAACCGAAGGCCTCGATACCAAAGTCAGAACGACCCGCTTTCGGACCGCTACCGAGCTCAATATACCGAGCTCGAGTTACCGAGCTCAACACACCGAGCTCAACATAAACCTATATGAGATGTGTTTAAAAAACAAAACTCTTGTGCCTTTTAAAAATACGATATATTTTTTTTTATAAAACCAACTCGTGCACATCAGAGTAATTACAGCTTTTCGAAACATGGTGCAACTAAGACACAAGACTTAAATTCTAATGAAACATACATGCATAACATACACACATATATATCACTCGAAATAATAATGTATACAAAATACAGAGTAGCAAATGTGCAAAGAAAATACACCTAAGGTACGACAACTTCAAAAGAGTAATCATACCCTGGGGGTACTTCCGGCAGACTCCCACGCAGGGGGCTGCTCCAAAAGTAAGACCACCAGTCTACCCTGTAGTAACAAAATAACGCTGCCCAAACTGGTCACGACCTCGAACACAAAAGAAAACGAAGTACAGTTCTCAGAAAAACAAACATCCAATAAATAAACAATCACGACAGATAGAGGTCGTCACTCGGGTCCTCGTCGAGCTCCTCCTCGGCATCGCTTCATCGCCGAGTTACTGCGCTTCGACATCGCCTGGGTAACCGTCATGGATTGAAGGCACCACGGAAAGGGTCAACTTCTCAACAATTCAAGATAAGCTCGACATAAAAATATAAGCAAACAAAGAAGTATAACATTCACCGACGTGACTCGACCATCTCACTCTAAACTCGACACAACTCACAAATCCATTTTCTCTCGACTCGACAATTTTCCGGAATGCACACGCTGCATCAGATGTCGGAAAGTCCAGCCAAGCCTTGGGATCCTCGCTCTCCCTAGGATACTAACTCAGGTCCCGTGAGCGTGGCGACGTCTAGTCAATCTCCGTAAACAAAAAGGGGACCTAGCACCCTAAGTTATCCGGTCACGGCTCAAAACGTCATACGACTCACCTAGCTCGCTCACTCGATGAACAATTCGCCGCATACGATATTCAAGGAGTTAAACACAAGATATTCAACCGCATGTCAAATAAAAGAGCAAGCTCGACATGAAGAAACGCAATTCAACATGCAATACACAATTCACGACATATATTCAATCACATATTAAATACATGCAAAAACTCAATCATATCACAACATTTCAAGCTCGACACAAATCAGGAAATCCATACACAATAACATAACCACGTAGAATATGAAATGCCCTTACGCTAGCATACTACGAAAATATTAATGTGAAGCGCCCTTACATACTATGAAAATATTAATGTGAAGCGCCCTTACCGAACTCCAAGTTAATGCTGCTCGACAACGATCTCGACACAGCTGTCTTCTAAGAGCTCGACAACGACTTCTCTTACTCGATCTCGACACGGCTGTCTTCAACGAACTCGACAACGACTTCGACACGTACGCTTCTCGATCGACCGACACGCATAATCCTCGATCTGGATTCACGCTTCCTGGCCCTTGGATTCGCTTTCCCGTACACCTTGATTCGGAAATCACTCGATCTCGGGAATCAGACTTCCTAAAACAAACACAACTTAGATCGATCTATGGGTTCCAATACATCTAGCTCTCTCTTCCCCAAACTCAACCACAACCCAGAAAAATATAAAACTCAAGAACTGAAAGATATTTTTCCTCTAACACAAAGTTAGGGATTTCGATCAAAATTTCATGAAAAGTTATCTGATGCTTCAACAGATAGATCGACAACAACAATAATCAGAAGCAACGAATGAAAAACAAGAAATCGAAACGAACCAAAAATGGAGGTTTCTGGGCACTGCCGATTGCAGAAATCAGAGAAAGAAATTTGTTTTACAAGCCCAATTAATCGGTTAAAAAGATAGGTAATATTGTGAATAAGAAAACCCATCAATTTGATATGATTTGGAAGCATAAAACTGGTTAAAAATGGAAGAAGAATTAGCGCTAAACAGTAGCACGAAGAAGATAAAAATCTGTTCTTCATACCTCAACGGTGATGGTCGATCAGACGAGATATGGGTCGAGAAGTTGATGATGAACAAAATTGATGAAGAAAGCTTGTGCAAAATCTCGATGGAACTCACGGTTTCGTCGATGAAGATTTTTAAAGAAAACAACGAAACACAGAGCAGAAGGAAGGAAGAAGAAAGAAGAAAAGAGAAATGAGTGTGAGGGAAACGGTCGTGGTATACAGCTGGCGAGAAAGGGGTATAAACGTAACTCCAGCTATAAGATGCCAATCCCATCAATCATCTACCCGTTAACTCGTTCCTCTCATAATTACCCTCTACTCTGTCGGTCAACGGCAAGCCGACAATGTAATAATTACAACAATATAATAATAACGCTGAGTAACGTTCGAAAGAATACGAGGTGTCATCTCGACACGATGTCGACAAGGGTGCTCGTGCAAACGTACAAGGTTCTAACACGAGTTCGTGAACGCGGTCTCCTCAGCTCGACTTGCGTCCTCATCAGCTCGGTACGCGACTTCATCAACTCGACACCCGACCTCCTCAGCTCAGCAGCTAGTGCACGTGGTCTCATCAGCTCGACAAAAGATCTCGGCAAACGATCTAGTCACGGGATCTCGACACAAGGTCTTGGTCGAGGTCTCGATACGTCGTCCTAATACGATGTCGATCTCGTCCTCAGGTGTTACATGGAATCAATAAACAAAACAAGATCGAAGGAATTTGCAAGAGTAACGGCCTCTGGATGTGTCCAGAATGTCTCTGATGACATTAGAATCATCAGCCCTTCTGTGCCAATGAACATAACGATCACGATGCATCAAGTTCATTAGATATTATAGCTCCGTCCGGCCCCTTTCTTAGACTAGACCGAATCTTTTGACGTGCATTGTAAATCTGTCTGATTGTAGTGTGGCTCTCTGGGTTGTTCTGTTGAATTGATAGTAAGGCATTGTGTAACATCCCGTTTTTCAGAAAATAATATTTAAAGTATAGTTAGGCAATGAATGAGAATTAAAAACCTTAATTTGGAAGGAAACAGGCTTACATGGGTTATAGAAGCACTCAAAAAATACCAAAATACCCATAGGAAGGGTCTAGAAACTCCTAGAAACGTCTAGAAACGAAGGAACCAGATGTCCCTTCTTAGCTATGGTCGCGACGCGACCAAGATTACACTGAAAACCATCGTGACGCGATGGTGGAAGATTTTGGAACCATGTAGAACTTTGACCGAACCTTGTAGAACCTTGACCAGCTCGCGACGCGACAGACTTTACACTGCTGGCCATCGCGGCGCGATGGAACCAAAGCCTATAAATACCCCTCACCTCCTTCCATTGCCATTCGCCCCTAACTCCATTCTCTCTCTAGCTTTCTCTCTCTAGGAATCTCTAATGAGTGAGTATTGTAACATCGCAAAATTCCTAAGCCTAATTATTAGAGAACCTAAGTGGATAAGGGATTTAATCCCTCAGTATTAAAAATAGTTCGAAGCCATAATTTTGCAATTTAAAACCAATTAGGAGCTAAAGGGTAAAATGGTAATTTTACCCAATGGTTTAGGAACTGTGAGACTAATTAGTTAGGAGTAATTTTAATTAACTAAAATTACTCAAGAGGTTATTAGAAACCAAAGGTTGGATTAAGGAGGTTAAATCATGGCCTTGATTGGTTTATTTTAATAAATCTAAGCCTACTTCCCACCGTGCACCACATTCCACTAAAATCCACCCTAGTCCCCCTCATCTCACCCTTTTACTCCCTCCTCTCGCTGCCAACAGAGAAAGAAGAAGCAGAAAAAAAGAAAGGGAATAAAGAAAGAACAAAAGAGGAGAAGGGAAGAAAGAAGAAGGGAGAGGTGAGGAGATGATGTGCGATGGTGAAGGGAGGAGGCCGCACGCCTTAGGCTCGTAACGGCGTACCACCGCGCCGGTCAAGAAGCAGAACTGTGGCAGAGAGAGAGAGATGGACAGCAACTGAGAGAGATAGAGTGAGATATCGAGAAAGAAGAGGAAGAAGGGAAGGAAGGAGGAGAGGCCACCATGGCCTGGACGTGCGACGGTGCGCCCTCGCGCCGGAGGAGCAGAAAAGAAGTAGAACTTGACCGAGAGGAAGAGAAAGGAAGAAGAAAGCTGAAGAGATTGAGAGGCAGAGGTGGAAATCGAGGGAGAGATCGAGAGAGATATAGAGAGATTCAGTGAGAAGGAGCTCGAAAATGGAAGTGATGCAATCATCCATGACTCAAATGGTTCAGAATGATGGAAGAAGAGGAAATGGGATTTTTGGGGCTTAAATCCCTAATTTGGGATTACTCAGGTAACATAGACTTCCCCCAAAACCTCCCTTAGGGTGTGCTAGGATTTGTCATTTAAATTCTTTAACTTTATAATTAGTTTCTGAATTAATCTAAAATGGTCTTGTAAGGGGTCTGACTGAAATAGGGTTGGCTACTGCCCCCAACCCCCCTAAACCAATGTGTGTTGTTTGTGACCATTTCAAGTTCCACTGAGCTCCAATCGGAATTATGCAAATTGTTGTTATGTGTGAAAATATGCGTGATTCAGATTTGAAGTGGCTCAGCATGTGAGCTAGCCCTTCTACTTGAGTTTGGGCTCTAAGTGACTTGAATGTGAAATTGTATGCACTATGATGTATGTATGTGTTCACTTGGTGTGGTTGTGGTTCATGTATGCTAAGTTCCATGTTTGTCATGGCTTTGGATATGTCTTGAATTCCCAGTGGTGTATGCATATAATTGCCTTGAAACCCTTGTTGAAATTATCTTGGTTTGAATTGGAATGTGAAAAGTGATTGAGCTGAGTCACATGCTTAAATGCTATTTGTTGATTCTAACCATATGAATGTTGTTATTGGTAATGAGTTATTGATGTGTTGTTATTGAACTTAGAAGTGTTGAACTATAACCTTGTGACTAAGCATGTTAAGAATTCTATTGTTTTGATTCTTAATGTGCCTTTGATTCTTAGTATGTATATGTGTGAATTTGCCTGGATCTACTCCATTGTGATTAGGATTGGATTGGAATATGAAAAATAATATTGTTGAATTTGTTGGATATCATTTGGGCGTTCACTACGGGGAACATGTCATATTGTTGAATTTGTTGGATATCATTTGGGCGTTCACTACGGTGAACATGCCATATTGTAGAAATTGTTGGATATCACTCGGGCGTTCACTACGGTGAGCATGCCATATTGTTGCATTTGTTTGAATGTGTACTAACCATTGAGCATCATCACTCAGAGCATTTGATTGGTCTTAAAGACTTCAAAAGACGAGTTGTCATGTCACTCGTAGCGTTTGATTGGTCGTACAGACTTCAACAGGCGAGTTGACACTGCATTGCCTAAGTAGTGGCACGCCAAAGTAGTGGCCAGCCAAAGTAGTGGCAAACCTAAGCAGAGGCTATTTTGTTCGGACGTTGGTAAAGTAGTCCCCGTCATACTGCTGACCTATTAAGGCTGCAGGTGTATACACAACTTGCCATACTGCATCGACATGCATTGCTAACCACATTTATGATATGTGATGAATTTGATATTGTGATTGTTGTTTCTTAATGATTGAAACTTGTGTGTTTGGAATTGTTTGTGTGTGGAATGTTTGCAATTCGCTCTGCAACCCCATCGTAAGTGATTAGCTACCACCTGTGCCGTTGGGGGCCCCTTGGTTTTATCCTTTTAAATAGGATTTTACTCATTTCGTGCTTGAGCTGGACCACGTGGGGAACATTCATGTGATTGCTGTGACATATGTCTGCATATGTAATTGATGCTTGAATTATCATGTTTGAGGAATTGCTAAGATAGTATAAATAACTATACTTATGTTATGGGGAGAATTTTCCATACGTCGCACACCACGTATGGCTGGAGACAACGGTAAAGATATTTATGATTTCAAGTCTATGTTATTGAGTTTTATAAACTCACCTTTGGGGCGTTGTTTTCAGGTACGACTGTTGAAGAGGTTCAGAGCATAGGATTGTGCTCGATCTCGCTTATCTACGTGACCCGAGTCACCAGATCACTAGTCGCGTCCTAAGTCTTAGGTTGTGTCCTAGTATTTCTTTTAAAATAAAGTATATTTGTAATTGTTATAATTTATTATTCTTCCGAAAAGAAATTGTAATAATTTAAGTAACTTGCGCATTTTCGAAACTCTGAGTTATGTTTAAGGTTTTCACAGCATATATTGTTAACGCGTCAATATCCAGGGATCTTCATTAAATAAAGTATGGTTAATATTTGTAAAACAGGAGTCGTCCATTGTATCATTCGGTTTGCGAAACTTTTTCTACGTCCAAATTATAGTATTTAGGGCTTATTTGTAAGTAATCCCCTAATAAGAGTTAGGGTGTTACATTATGGTATCAGAGCAGTTCGATTCTATCGGACTGTGAGTTGTGTGTCTAGAGGTGATCCGGTTTAGGAAAGTGTTGGTTGTGACTGCGAATCTGAATTCTCTAAGATCTTTCGGCGAATTATTGAGGTAGGCCACCTCAAGGATTAAATGCGGAGAATGAGGAGAAAGAAGATGAGCAGGAAATAGTTTGGTGTTTTCTTGTTTTTACGGGATTTCTAAAGGTAGGTATATACTTACACGTGAGAGTATATACATTCTTGGGATTCCTTGGATGAAGAACTATCTTAATTGTGTAATGTATATTAAATTATGTACATGTTAAGATCTTTGTTGTTATTCTAATTGGCTTATGCTGGATAATTGTCTATTGGATGCGTATAGGAAATTCTGGCTTGTTTGTCTTGTTTGATTGGTTTGTTTTAATCTTGTTTGTAAATGATGTTTGGTTATCCGATGACCACTCATGATTCGAATATCGGAATTTTTTTTTACATGATATATATGTATAAGTTTTCGAAATACAAAGTTTGAAAATTTGAAAGATATAATTTGGTAACGTGAACGAATTTTATTCACTTTGATTTTTCATTTGGTCGTTTTCAATTCCTTCGATGAACTAATTATAGGCTTGCTTATAATCGGGAAATTTAGAAGCATCTGCTTAATGTGTGATATGATACTTAATTTTTATGGTGTGTAGCTCATTGAGGTTAAGCTTAAGTGTAAGTGAGTGACAATCTTACAAAAATGTTATGTTCATATTTTGATTGCATTGATGACATGAGAAATATGCATTTGGTAGTAGTTCATATACAATATACTTGGATGCTACTAATATGTGTATGTCTGATCCTTGTTTGGATTTCTTGAGAGTATGCTCTATTTGATGAGTTTATGAATTAGTTAAAATGCTTAAAGCATGATATTGCCATGAGGTGATATTGGATGAATATTCCTTGTAATTCACCATGTTTGAAATCTGACTTTTGAATCCTTAATTGTTGTGGATTTGTCATGGATTGAATTGAGTTTAGGATTTTCAATTCCTTTGTGTTGTTATGTGTTTGCTTAATTCAAGATGGGTTAGGTAAATGCATGAAAAGGGGTCGGAACCCATGAATAAATGAACATTTGATGTATGTTATGATGTATGTAATCTTGCTTTGTGGTGATTCGAGTATGTCATAAGTACACTTGATCATGTAATTGGGTTAAATGTGATTTATTGAGAAGCATGAAAATGAAATTAAAAAAATATGTTGATGTTCGTGGATCACATGCAAGTTTCCTCCATTCTTTTATGTTTGAATCTTGATTTGATTGTGTCTTGATTTATTGGTGTGGTTTGAGTAGAGTCTTGGAAATTGGAAACTTGTTTTGGCTTTGCATGTAACTATAAAGTTGTGCATGTGTCTTGAACTATTCTAAGTTTGAGGTTAAGAGAGGTAGGATTTGGGTTTGGAGTCTAAGTGAGCTTGTGCATGTTTGATTTAGTATTGTGACTTATGAATCATGGAAGTTGTTAAGATTAGTTTGTTATATGAGCTAATGATGTAAATGTCATGCTTGACACCTTGATTTTTTTTACCTTTAGTTCCTTGGATTTGATTGAGGATTATGATATGTGCTTATTGTGATCAATTGATTCCATAGTTATTCCTCAATAGGTAAGTGCTTCTCATGGTGACCTTACTGTTAACAGTGTTAGTAAACATGACCAATTTTCAACTATTAACTTTGAGAATGTCACTTTGGATATATTGTACCTAGAATGGTTCAACACCGTGTTAATCCTTTTGTCGTGACCACTTAGTTCTATGACAATTAGAATTGGTAAGTAAGGATTCTTAGCGAGCGGTTTGGATCAGTTTAGGATGGCCATTCATAATCGCTTAAGTTTCCAATGCTTGTTAATTAATCAGGTTTGTGGGGCCTCACTATTATGGATGGATCTTAAATTGAATGGTAACCCCAAAGCCTTCTAAAGAACCTATAGTACTTTTGGTTCGAAATACCTTAGTGTGTTTTAGAATCAAAAGGGATGGTGATGAACTAAGCTTCCAATGCCTCAATTGTAATTAGGGAACCTTGAAGTTAGTCAAGCCCCAAGTTCTCTAGGCCTAGTGACTTTGGTGGAATAACTAGCCTGGGGAAGAGTAGTAGATCATAGTCTTTGGACTACAAGAGCCTTAGATATGAAATGTTCAAAATGAATGAAGATGAGTCCATAGATGAAATGTTTAGCAGATTTACCACAATTGAAAATAGAATGAAGTCTCTGGGAAAGACTTATTCGAATCTGGACAAGGTAAGGGAAGCTGCTCAGGAGCTTACCAAAAGTTTAGAGGCCTAAAGTTACAGCCATCCAGGAAGCAAAAGATCTTGCTATCCTGAAGATTGAGGAACTATTAGGCTCACTGAAAGTTCATGAGCAAGAAATAATGGAGGAACTTCACCCAAAGAAGTCAAAAAGTATAGCACTTAAAACTTCCCAAAAGGCAACACGAAGTCCGTCTCAAAAGTCCAAAGCTGCAGCACTAAAAACTGCACAAGGATCTGAAGATGAATATCAAGATTCAGAAGAGGAACTTTCATACCAAGAAGATGAACTTGCTCTTATATCGAGAAAAATTCAAAAGATGTTGAGCAGAAGAAGAGACAATAGAATGTTTCCACCATCCAGAAGAAACTTTCCTGGAGGAGAAAGCAGCAAGTCACCCGTTGTTTGCTACGAATGCAACAAATCTAGACATATAAAGCAAGATTACCCGAACTTAAACAAGAAAAACTTCAAGAAACAACCTCAGAAGAAAAGGGAAATGATGACTACATGGGACGATTCAGAGGAATCATCCTCAAAACTTGAAGAAGAATCAGCCATCCTATGTCTTATGGCGGATTCTGATCAAGAGGAAGTAAGTGAAACTGAACTTTCTAAATGTCGTTCATGTCTAAAATGGGAAAGTATGTGTGATAATCTTTTGAATGACTCAAATACTTTGCCTCAAAAATGCATGCTGTTCAAAAGTTAGTTATGTGAAACAAAAAATGAAAATGAGGAGCTGAGGAAACAGAATGAATATCTTGTAGCCTCAGTCAAAACTTTACAGAACTCACATTTCAAACTTTCTGAACAACATAAGCTGCTTAATGAGAAAGTAGCTGAAAAGCCAAACTTTCTCATGTCAGACCTTGAAAAGGAAAATGAGTCATTAAAAGAAAAGATCAAAGTAATGACTACTGATCTAGATAGCTTTGTGCAAATTCAAAAAGCCTTTGAAAAACCTGAAATATCTTACAGAGAGTTCTTACATCAAAATGTTCCTAAGCACAAAGAAAGACAGAATCATAGACATCACAATCTTGCTTATAGATATTCTAATCGTGGCAAAAAGCAAAGTGTAAAATGTTCCTATTGCAAAAAAATTGGCCATCATATCTCAAACTGCTTCAAAAGAGAACAGGCTAACTATAGAAAGTTTGCTAACCCCCAATTACCCAGGGATCTATGGGTACCTAAGTCTCTCCTAATTACAAATGCAGGAGTGCCTCTCTGCATCCAAGAAAAATTATGGCTGCTAGATAGTGGATGTTCAAGGCACATGACAGGCGAAAAGGATAAGTTTCTCTCTTTAGAGAGAATACAGGGAGGCTTTGTCACCTTTGGTAATAATGACAAAGCCTGGATAATAGGTATAGGTATAATAGGTAAACCAAATTCTGCCTCTATTAAGAAAGTTCAATATGTTGAAGGATTAAAATATAACTTGATTAGTATCAGTCAACTCTGTGAAAATGGGCACAATGTTATTTTTAAAAACAAATTATGTTTAATTACTAAAGAACCTTCTGGAAAAGTTTTGTTCACAGGATTTAGAAGTAAAAATCTATATTAGCTAGATTTAGATGGGTTACCAAACGAAACTTGCTTTATGTCAACAAATGATGATAAGTGGATCTGGCATAGGAGAGTTGGTCACACTAGTATGAAAACCATTTCCAAACTTTCTAAACTTGATCTTGTAAGGGGTTTACCTAAGATCAAGTTTGAGAAAGATAAAGTTTGTGAAGCCTGTACTCAAGGAAAACAAGTCAAATCTAGCTTGCATTCCACAAATCTGATTTCCACTCATAAACCTTTAGAATTGTTGCACATGGATTTGTTTGGACCTATCAAAACCGCAAGTTTAAGTGGGAAAAGATATGGTTTTGTAATAGTTGATGATTACTCAAGATACACTTAGGTATTATTTTTGAAAAACAAAGATGACTCTGTTGGAACCTAAACGATTGAGAAGTTTAGACCCTCATTAATTTTGATGATAACAAAGTATTCACTTAGAACAATTTATGTTCTAACAATTCTTGAAGTGTGTAGATACTAATATTACATATACTTCTAAGCCATTTAAGCAAGAAGGAAGAAGTTCACAAGAGAAGGATACACTCAATGTGTCAGTATCTGGCTCATCCTAGTATACTGTCTTCGTGAGCATCCGGAATTATCTTTTTGTGACACAAGGCTTATCCATTTGCTATGAGCGTCCGACCTTCCTGTTCTGAGCGAGCGTCTGAACTTCATTTTAAATCACGTGATGGTCACGTAGTTGCTCGTCCTCTCAGAAGCTTCTGAAACGGATTTTGTAACATGCGTATTTTTACGATACGTTAGTTAACGTTATTTAGTGTATTTCTGTCGTATTTACGCTATAATAAAGCAATTTCTTGTTCCCTAAGAAAGTGTATTAATTAAATCAATATCAAATTAAATTTGAGAGTTAATATTTTATATTAATCCACGGTTTGAAAATCATCGAAAATTCTAACGAAGTTTTGACGCGTTTCGAATCGCCGGGCGGTTTCGCCGCAGATTAAATTATAAATGAACTCCGATTTCGATGAAAATCGAATCGTAACTTATTGAGACCATTTTTGAATATTTGACATGATTTTTATTATCTATAATTAAATATTTTCACGCGATGAATTAATTTCTCGTTAAATTAATTTTCGCGAGTTTATCGGTAACGCGGTATTTCGTCGCCGTGTTTTAAACAACCCCTAGACTCTAGAATTAGTGGGTAACCATGAGAGAGGTGAGATTAGGTGGGCAAGACTAGATGATGTGGTTAGGTAATAGGTGTCATGTAAATTGTGATTTATTTCAAAAAAAAAATTTACTTTACTTATTTTAAAATTTTATCTATGATGTGCTAATTTATTTAAGTGAATAAGGTGAACAACCCCCCCCCCCATTTTCAGCTTCAAAGCCGAACCACTCCCCTCATTCACCTTCATCTTCATCTTCATCTTTTTCTTTCTTTCTCTTGAGCAAGAAATGAGTTCCAAGTTCCATTGTCAACAACTTCCACATCTTTGAGATTTTGGTCTCACTTCCTTCATCAAAGTTGCTCCAAATCTTCTCCTCTATCTAGTTCCTCATCCTCATCATCATCTAAGGTAAGGAAAATCAGTTTTTCCTTCCTCCATTTTTCTGTTTTGGATCGCTACTGCACTCCCTTTTATGTAGTTGATTTTCTTGCTTTCAAACCTTGTTTATTGTTAGGTTTTCTTCCATACTTCATTAGCTATGTATCCTAAGTATTTGAGCATGAGAAAATCAAATTTTTGGCCCCAAAACAGCCCCTTGAACAGTGCCCCACACCTCCTTTTATTTGATTAGTTGGTTTGTTTGTTTTAGCTTAATTAATTGTTGATTATATGTTGTTTTGTGTGGTTGATGATTGGATGAAAGAGATGAGCATGTAAGTCCCCAATCTTGGAAAACCCTAGGCGTAAATCCAAGGGAAAAAGAGGGGCAAAGTGATCTTGAAGTTCAATCTTGCAATTATTGGTTTGTTTGAGTTTAAATTGTGTTGTTGTTGTTGATTGGAGTGGTAGATTTAAAATTAAGATGTTGCTTAGTTGTTTTTGGGAGGAACATCTATTCTTGGCAAAGAGGATTTGTAGGATTTGATTGTTGAAGTAAGTAATAAAATTTATGAATAAGCCTCTTTGATATAGTTGTTGTTGTCTTAGTTAAAGTTTTGGGACTAAAACTTTGTTTAGATGAATTTTGGTGAAAAACTTATTCTTGAGTTAAGTTTTTTTTTTTTTGAGACTCTTGAAGGTTGTAAGAACATGAATAGCTTTGAGGATGATTTGTTTGAATGTTTTGAGTGTAGTTTGATGAAGTAGAAGAATTGATAAAATTGGTGTTGGTGAAGTTGTATTG
Organism: Calophaca sinica; assembly: GCA_037113605.1. Classification (NCBI taxonomy): domain Eukaryota; kingdom Viridiplantae; phylum Streptophyta; class Magnoliopsida; order Fabales; family Fabaceae; genus Calophaca; species Calophaca sinica. Next base: position 656,233 of record JBAFXK010000012.1, on the reverse strand, counting down.
ATGCTTAAATGAATTGTAGCTTTGATAAAGCATGCCTAACTTATTGTTCATGATTTTTACCTATTCTTGAACTTTAGGAAATGTAAATTTCAATTGTTGAACCATGTGTTTGATTGAAAGACTTTTTGGGAAAACACTTATTCTTGAAAGGGGTTTGAGTTAGGTTTGGTTTTGATTAAGTTTTGGCTTTATGACATTAGCCATTGATTTGTGAATGAATTAATAAATAGAAAAGTTGTTTTGCACTTTTCCTAGCTTATGATTGGTAGTAATTATTTTGTGAATCTTGTAATTGGTTGATTTAAGTTATAGTTTAGATTAAGCATATGTAACATGAAAGCTTTAGAACCTTGCCTATTCTTAAACCATGAAGAACATGAGAATGTGATGTTTGATTTTGTGTATAAGTGTTTGTAACATGTTTAAGGTGATTTTAAAGTTGTTGAAATAGATATGCATGGATTAGCTCAAGAGTTAGTTTATGTTTTGAGTAAAATTTGGTTCCTTAAGGACTAGAATAACATGTAGGAATGGATCATTTGATTCTTGTAATTATTGACATGATGATGTCGTGGTTTAATTGTTAAAGGATTTTTAGAATTTGACAAATTGATTGAATTCTTGTTTTTGGAACTAATTTTTGTAAGTGGCCTATAAAGCTTTATGAACTAGTTTTGAAAATAAAATTGTTTAAAAGAAAAGGCTAAGGAAATGGTATTTCATTGTTGTAGTAGTTGTTTTAGAAACAAGCTTTGAAAGAGCATGAGTATGTTTTAAATATGGGTTGTCGTCTTAATATTTGTAACATGTTGAAGTGAATAATTGATTATGTGTTATGTTTAGAAACTTTAAGAAAAAGGTTTCTTTAAAGAGTTAACATTCTTTTCAGTAAAAAGTGTTACGTTGTAGTTGATTTTTCAAGAAAAGTGGTTTTTGATTCAAATTTCTTAATTGTTTACTAGTAGTTAGAAATAAATTGTTGTGGATGCTTGGTTAGAGAAAGGGTTAAGTTGAGTGCCTAAGATTGTAGAACTAAGTTAGAATTTCGCTAAGTTGTTCTATGTGTTAGGCTCGAGTAACCCGAGACAGTGCGGTGTGGAGATCGAGAAGCACGTGGACACGTAGCCTGGAGTTCGGTAAGGGCGCTTCATATTTATAATCATTGTTATATGTCCTTGGTGTAAGGGCAAATTTAGATACGAATTTAATTTCAAGCGTTTACGCGAAGAAGTTTGAGAACCTAAGGGCTCGAAGTGAGGGTCTTGTACCCCTTCGCTTTATTTTTGTATATGTTGATTATTTAGTGGGCCTGTCTGCAAGTGGTTGGCAGCTGTCCCCAACCCCCCACACTTGTTTGTTCCTCTCTGTGAACTCCATAGAGTTGCAGAGGGATGAATTCTATGAGTTGGTTGTTGTGGGTCGTTATTGAGCTGTGAATTGTTTGTGTTGTTTGTATCGTTGAATTGCGTTTCTTTATGCAAACTGTTTTTATTGCTTGAATGGTTGAATTGTGTTTCTTCAAATTAAGCATGCTCTTATTATTTGATATGCGGTCGAATAATCTTGCGTATAGCTCTTGAATTATCGTGTGCGGTGAATTGTTCGTTGAAGTGTGAGAGCTTAGTCGTGTCGTTGAGAGTTGTCGCGGTTTGTGGTAACTCGATCCGGATAGTCTTTGGAACGGGGATTCAGTATCGTTGTTAGCCTGTAGTGGGACGATCCCGGACCTGAATAGTGCCGGAATGGAGATTCAGTGTCATCAGAGTTTTAGACCTGAATAGTGTCGGAATGGAGATTCAGTGTCGTCTGAGTGTTTCTCGATCTGAATAGTGCCGGAATGGAGATTCAGTGTCGTCGGGACGATTCTCGATCTGAATAGTGCCGGAATGGAGATTCAGTATCGTTGATAGTGTTGATAGAATGAGTTTTGATTTGGGTCTTGAGTCGCGCTTGTGAATTGTATACACTGTTGTTTGCCTACTGCTTTATGCTTTGGTTTATTGTGATTATTTGAGAAGTTGACCCTTTCCCGTGGTGCCTTCAACCCATGATGGTTACCCAGGTGATGGAGAAGAGTATTCTGATACCCGAGATGCAGACTTCATCGGAGATTATCTTCGACTTTCCTGACATTGAGCTACCTACGGCTATGGAGTTTGATCTTATCACCGGCCGCGTGGTCTACATGGGGGATGTTGTGCAGACCTTTAGAGAGGATGGTTTGGTTGTGAGGCGGGAGGTGACTAGAGGTATCGTGAGCTTTCAGATTAGGACGACGCAGATCATCGAGGCTTGGAGGGCTTCTCAGGGAGAGGAGGCTATGCCAAACTTTTCCTCGTCTCCCGAGGGATCGGCTGACGTCCCTAGAGCGACGGTTCCCAAGCTTTTATCCCGCGGACGTGGTCGAGGACCACGGGTGAGATGGACCGCTCGTAAGAGCGTGATTAGGCGTGGATCAGCAGGAGCATCGACTTCGAGGGCGGTTGCTATTCCGAGTTCCCTTCTTGTGGACCGAGTTCCCACCCCACCAGTGGAGCGGCCCCCTATTTGTTCGGTATGTGGGGAGGCAGATTGCTTAGGCGCACGAACTGATGACGATGTGGTTGTGGGAGAGTATGTGCCGAGTGACGTGCCCGAGGATATTCTAGCTGCGACACCCTTCATCGATTTGACGGGCGAGGATCCGATGGAGGACGAGGAGGAGGAGGATCCATCGGAGGATCTGGGCAGTAGTTTGTAGATGCTGTGCTTTCTGACTGTTGTTGTGTTTCTTTTGTGGATGACTGTAGTATGTATATGCATCTTTTTGTGTACAGTGAGTTGGTGACCAATTGGGCTGGGTGATGTTCTGTTGTCACAGGGTAGACTGGTGGTTTCACTTTTGGAGCAGCCCCCTACGTGGGTGTCTGCCGGGAGTACCCCCAGGGTATGATTTCTCTCTCGAGGGTCTTCATACCATAGGTGTATTTCTTTGCACATTTTCTACTCTGTTATTTTGCACATAAAGTATATGTATATAGCTTATGCATTTATGCATGTCTGCTTTATCAGCATTTGAGTCTTGTGTCATAGTTACACCATGTTTCGAAACGCTGTAATGTACTCTGTGTGTGCTTGACGAGCACTATTGTTTAAAAAAAATATATATACCGCATTTTTCTAAAGGGCACAAGAGTACCGTTTTTAAAACACGTCACATATAGGTTTCTTTTGGTTTCGTAGCGATCTGGAAACAGGTCGTTACAAGGGTAGTATCAGAGCGGTTCGGTTCTAACCGGACTGTGTGTTGAGTCATCAAGCTGGTCACTGTGTCGAGTCCTGTTTTGTTGGGTAGATAGTCATGCTATTGTTGTTATTGTTTGTTGAGTGAAGCAGTTTTGCTTAAAATTTGGTTGGATTGTTTCTTGATTGAAGCAATGTGTGTTAACACATCACTTACGTGTGAGGTTCGGATAGGCTTTGAAACCTTGTAGGAATCTACTGCCACTGTGAGGACCGTACGTTTGAACCTGATAACTCCATCTGGGAGAGGACAACTCAAGAATGGGCTGAGCATCAGGGGATTTATTGGGAGATCTTTCACAGAAGATTTTAGAGAAGTATCTTTTAGAAACTGCACGAGTGGAAAAGGAGCAAGAATTCTCCGGTTATAGCAGGGGCAGTATCGCCCTATGGCCAGAGCTCAAGTAGTGGAAAGCAGATTAGAGATAGATAACTTTACTATCATTGTGGAAGACCGGGACATCTTGCTAACGACTGCACTGCGAAGGACATAGTGTGTTTCAACTGCAACAAACCGGAACATTTTGTCCGGGACTGCAAAGCTCCAAAGGCGGAACCGAGAGTGAACGCGGCAAGAGTGAAGGGAAAGCGTCCGACTACCTCAGGTAGAGTTTTCTGTATGGACGGCAAAGAAGCAGAGCGATCAGGAGATCTAATTCAGAAGGATTACGAAATTGAGGGTAACTCTCTATCCATGATCTTCGATTCTAATGCCACACATTACATTAGTTCCTTGGATTGCGTGAGCTGGGTTGAAAATTTCTTTTGACTATATTATTTTTTGACTTAGTAGTAATTACTTCAACTGCTAAGACCTTAGTTCTAACACTGCATGACTTCATTGTGTAGTAATTGTTGAGTATAGAAAATCCTTGTCAATTCGAGTCGCGTATCTTTAAAAAAATCTTACCATTATTCTAGGGTCGGATTGGTTTTCGAATTACCATATCCTTCGGGACTGTGCCCAAAAATCATAGTTTTTCCTAATTTCGGAGTCTTTACATACCTTTCTGTTAATTCTATCGAAGATTTTTGTAAGAGAGAGAGCTCAGGATTTCATATTTCCTCGTTAGTATGGAAGTTACCAAGCGACCGAGTTGAAGAATGTGCCAGTTGCAACGGTATCTAAGACCAACATTCTGATATATTCAAGGAGCAGAAGGGAGCACGAAGGGCATGTCTGCCAAGTACTGCAGATGCTACAAGAGGATTAACTTTATGTTTACCAGTCCAAGTGTGAATTCTAGCTTGAAGAGGTGAATTTTCTCAGACATGTGATCCCCAAAGATAGTATGGCTGTGGATCGCCAAGATTGGAGTGGTGTCAAGATGAGAACGGCCGAAGACTGAGACGGATATCAGAAATTTTGTTGGATTAACAGGCTACTACCGGAGATTTATAGAAGGTTTTTCGAAGATAGTAGTACCACTTACATGACCTATGAGGAAGAATTAACCTTTTCAGTGGATTGAAGAAGGTGAATCCAATTTTCAGAGACTGAAGGGACTCCTAACGACGACACCTGAACTGATTTTGCCTTAATCAGGAGAACAATGTGAGGTTTCGTCACATCAAGGATTGGGATGCATGTGAAGACAGTACCAGAAAGTTGTGGCTTATGTTTCGAGACAGCTTAAGAATCCACAAGAGAAATTATCCTGCACATGATTTGGGATTTACTGCAGTAGCCTTTGCACTAAGGATTTGGGGAAGACACCTCACGAAGCGCCGAATGGACGTAAGCATCAGATATCTTTAGGTTGGTATCGGGATGATGAGGATTCTATGGCGTGTCAAGCGTGATTTAGTGAAAGGATGACTTGTTATTGAAGTATTTCCTGCAAAGGTTGTCAATAGGAAGATCAAGCAATTGAGGAACAAGGAGATACAGTTTGTCAAGTTGTATGGGATCAGAAAACCAGAGACGTAATATAGGAATTGAGAGAGGAGCTGAAGACTTAGCATCCAGAGTTTTTTTTTTAGTACGTAACTCACCTGTAGTTTCGAGGACGAAACTATTTTTAGAGGGGGAGTATTGTAACATGCGTATTTTTACGATACGTTAGTTAACGTTATTTAGTGTATTTCTGTCGTATTTACGCTATAATAAAGCAATTTCTTGTTCCCTAAGAAAGTGTATTAATTAAATCAAGATCAAATTAAATTTGAGAGTTAATATTTTATATTAATCCACGGTTTGAAAATCGTCGAAAAATTCTAACGAAGTTTTGACGCGTTTCGAATCGCCGGGCGGTTTCGCCGCAGATAAAATTATAAATGAACTCCGATTTCGATAAAAATCGAATTGTAACTTATTAAGACCATTTTTGAATATTTGACATGATTTTTATTATCTATAATTAAATATTTTTATGCGATGAATTAATTTCTCGTTAAATTAATTTTTGCGAGTTTATCGGTAACACGGTATTTCGTCGCCGTGTTTTAAACAACCCCTAGACTCTAGAATTAGTGGGTAACCATGAGAGAGGTGAGATTAGGTGGGCAAGACTAGATGATGTGGTTAGGTAATAGGTGTCATGTAAATTGTGATTTATTTCAAAAAAAAAATTTACTTTACTTATTTTAAATTTTTATCTATGATGTGCTAATTTATTTAAGTGAATAAGGTGAACAACCCCCCCCCCCATTTTCAGCTTCAAAGCCGAACCCCTCCCCTCATTCACCTTCATCTTCATCTTCATCTTTTTCTTTCTTTCTCTTGAGCAAGAAATGAGTTCCAAGTTCCATTGCCAACAACTTCCACATCTTTGAGATTTTGGTCTCACTTCCTTCATCAAAGTTGCTCCAAATCTTCTCCTCTATCTAGTTCCTCATCCTCATCATCATCTAAGGTAAGGAAAATCAGTTTTTCCTTCCTCCATTTTTCTGTTTTGGATCGCTACTTCCCTCCCTTTTATGTAGTTGATTTTCTTGCTTTCAAACCTTGTTTATTGTTAGGTTTTCTTCCATACTTCATTAGCTATGTATCCTAAGTATTTGAGCATGAGAAAATCAAATCTTTGGCCCCAAAATAGCCCCTTGAACAGCGCCCCACACCTCCTTTTATTTGATTAGTTGGTTTGTTTGTTTTAGCTTAATTAATTGTTGATTATATGTTGTTTTGTGTGGTTGATGATTGGATGAAAGAGATGAGCATGTAAGTCCCCAATCTTGGAAAACCCCAGGCGTAAATCCAAGGGAAAAAGAGGGGCAAAGTGATCTTGAAGTTCAATCTTGCAATTATTGGTTTGTTTGAGTTTAAATTGTGTTGTTGTTGTTGATTGGAGTGGTAGATTTAAAATTAAAATGTTGCTTAGTTGTTTTTGGGATGAACATCTATTCTTGGCAAAGAGGATTTGTAGGATTTGATTGTTGAAGTAAGTAATAAAATTTATGAATAAGCCTCTTTGATATAGTTGTTGTTGTCTTAGTTAAAGTTTTGGGACTAAAACTTTGTTTAGATGAATTTTGGTGAAAAACCTATTCTTGAGTTAATTTTTTTTTTTTTTGAGACTCTTGAAGGTTGTAAGAACATGAATAGCTTTGAGGATGATTTGTTTGAATGTTTTGAGTGTAGTTTGATGAAGTAGAAGAATTGATAAAATTGGTGTTGGTGAAGTTGTATTGATGCTTAAATGAATTGTAGCTTTGATAAAGCATGCCTAACTTGTTGTTCATGATTTTTACCTATTCTTGAACTTTAGGAAATGTAAATTTCAATTGTTGAACCATGTGTTTGATTGAAAGACTTTTTGGGAAAACACTTATTCTTGAAAGGGGTTTGAGTTAGGTTTGGTTTTGATTAAGTTTTGGCTTTATGACATTAGCCATTGATTTGTGAATGAATTAATAAATAGAAAAGTTGTTTTGCACTTTTCCTAGCTTATGATTGGTAGTAATTATTTTGTGAATCTTGTAATTGGTTGATTTAAGTTATAGTTTAGATTAAGCATATGTAACATGAAAGCTTTAGAACCTTGCCTATTCTTAAACCATGAAGAACATGAGGATGTGATGTTTGATTTTGTGTATAAGTGTTTGTAACATGTTTAAGGTGATTTTAAAGTTGTTGAAATAGATATGCATGGATTAGCTCAAGAGTTAGTTTATGTTTTGAGTAAAATTTGGTTCCTTAAGGACTAGAATAACATGTAGGAATGGATCATTTGATTCTTCTAATTATTGACATGATGATGTCGTTGTTTAATTGTTAAAGGATTTTTAGAATTTGACAAATTGATTGAATTCTTGTTTTTGGAACTAATTTTTGTAAGTGGCCTATAAAGCTTTATGAACTAGTTTTGAAAATAAAATTGTTTTAAAAGAAAAGGCTAAGGAAATGGTATTTCATTGTTGTAGTAGTTGTTTTTGAAACAAGCTTTGAAAGAGCATGAGTATGTTTTAAATATGGGTTGTCGTCTTAATATTTGTAACATGTTGAAGTGAATAATTGATTATGTGTTATGTTTAGAAACTTTAAGAAAAAGGTTTCTTTAAAGAGTTAACATTCTTTTCAGTAAAAAGTTTTACGTAGTAGTTGATTTTTCAAGAAAAGTGGTTTTTGATTCAAATTTCTTAATTGTTTACTAGTAGTTAGAAATAAATTGTTGTGGATGCTTGGTTAGAGAAAGGGTTAAGTTGAGTGCCTAAGATTGTAGAACTAAGTTAGAATTTCGCTAAGTTGTTCTATGTGTTAGGCTCGAGTAACCCGAGACAGTCTTGCGAGGAGATCGAGAAGCACGTGGACACGTAGCCTGGAGTTCGGTAAGGGCGCTTCATATTTATAATCATTGTTATATGTCCTTGGTGTAAGGGCAAATTTAGATACGAATTTAATTTCAAGCGTTTACGCGAAGAAGTTTGAGAACCTAAGGGTTCGAAGTGAGGGTCTTGTACCCCTTCGCTTTATTTTTGTATAGGTTGATTATTTAGTGGGCCTGTCTGCAAGTGGTTGGTAGCTGTCCCCAACCCCCCACACTTGTTTGTTCCGCTCTATGAACTCCATAGAGTTGCAGAGGGATGAATTCTATGAGTTGGTTGTTGTGGGTCGTTATTGAGCTGTGAATTGTTTGTGCTGTTTGTATCGTTGAATTGCGTTTCTTTATGCAAACTGTTTTTATTGCTTGAATGGTTGAATTGCGTTTCTTCATATTAAGCATGCTCTTATTATTTGATATGCGGTCGAATAATCTTGCGTATAGCTCTTGAATTATCGTGTGCGGTGAATTGTTCGTTGAAGTGTGAGAGCTTAGTCGTGTCGTTGGGAGTTGTCGCGTTTGTGGTAACTCGATCCGGATAGTCTTTGGAATGAGGATTCAGTATCGTTGTTAGCCTGTAGTGGGACGATCCCGGACCTGAATAGTGCCGGAATGGAGATTCAGTGTCATCAGAGTTTTAGACCTGAATAGTGCCGGAATGGAGATTCAGTGTCGTCTAAGTGTTTCTCGATCTGAATAGTGCCGGAATGGAGATTCAGTGTCGTTGGGACGATTCTCGATCTGAATAGTGCCGGAATGGAGATTCAACATCGTTGATAGTGTTGAGAGAATGAGTTTTGATTTGGGTCTTGAGTCGCGCTTGTGAATTGTATACACTGTTGTTTGCCTACTGATTTATGCTTTGGTTTATTATGATTTTTTGAGAAGTTGACCCTTTCCCGTGGTGCCTTCAACCCATGATGGTTACCCAGGTGATGGAGAAGAGTATTCTGATACCCGAGATGCAGACTTCATCGGAGATTATCTTCGACTTTCCTGACATTGAGCTACCTACGGCTATGGAGTTTGATCTTATCACCGGCCGCGTGGTCTACATGGGGGATGTTGTGCAGACCTTTAGAGAGGATGGTTTGGTTGTGAGGTGGGAGGTGACTAGACGTATCGTGAGCTTTCAGATTAGGACGACGCAGATCATCAAGGCTTGGAGGGCTTCTCAGGGAGAGGAGGCTATGCCAGACTCTTCCTCGTCTCCCGAGGGATCTACCGACGCCCCAGAGCCGATTGCTCTCAAGCTTTTATCTCGCGAACGTGGTCGAGTGACCACGGTGAGATGGACCGCCGTAAGAGCGTGATTAAGCGTGGATCAGCCAGGAGCATCGACTTCGAGGGCGGTTGCTATTCTGAGTTCCCCTCTTGTGGACCGAGTTCCCACCCCACCAGTGGAGCGGCCCCCTGTTTGTTCGGTATGTGGGGAGGCAGATTGCTTAGGCGCACGGACTGATGACGATGTGGCTGTGGGAGAGTATGTGCCGAGTGACGTGCCCGAGGATATTCCAGCTGCGGCACCCTTCATCGATTTGACGGGCGAGGATCCGATGGAGGACGAGGAGGAGGAGGATCCATCGGAGGATCTGGGCAGTAGTTTGTAGATGATGTGCTTTCTGACTGTTGTTGTGTTTCTTTTGTGGATGACTGCAGTATGTATATGCATCTTTTTGTGTACAGTGAGTTGGTGACCAGTTGGGCCGGGTGATGTTCTGTTGTCACAGGGTAGACTGGTGGTTTCACTTTTGGAGCAGCCCCCTGCGTGGGTGTCTGCCGGGAGTACCCCCAGGGTATGATTTCTCTCTCAAGAGTCTTCATACCATAGGTGTATTTCTTTGCACATTTTCTACTCTGTTATTTTGCACATACAGTATATGTATATAGCTTATGCATTTATGCATGTCTGCTTTATCAGTATTTGAGTCTTGTGTCATAGTTACACCATGTTTCGAAACGCTGTAATGTACTCTGTGTGTGGTTGATGAGTACTATTGTTTTAAAAAAAAATATATACCACATTTTTCTAAAGGGCACAAGAGTACCGTTTTTAAAACACGTCACATATAGGTTTCTTTTGGTTTCGTAGCGATCTGGAAACGGGTCGTTACAGATTTCGAATTTGATCTTATGCGCTCATATTGTTGTACGAGGTATCAAAGGTGACACCTTTAGCTAAAGACAAAAATCGTACAAGCATTTGTGAAAAGCAAGGTAGTACGAAAACAGTAATGTGTACTACTGAGATATTCTCTGGAAAGGAAGAAAGAGACAGCTTTTTGAAATCACCTCACTCAATAGAAAGGAGCCATTTTTACTGTAACGGTAATATCCTTTAGAACTCCTATAAAGACCCCAAGGTATCCATTGAATAAACGGCCGAAACTCTACAAGAGAATATTGCTTCATTTACTGAGATCAAGCACTGTTGCTATACACTACAAAGAGTGAATACTCTGAAAACACTACTTCTGTGAGCAATCAAGTTTCGAACCAAGTCTCTGGACTACAAGAACTGAACTCAGCATCCGACACTTTCTTTTAGAAAGCATTTCTGTATTGAGCTTAATCTGTTATCCTCTCTGTGAGAGTTATTTTTACTTGTATTCAACTTTATTGTAAAAGTTGTTTTGGCCTAGTTAAGGCTGTACCCTCAAAGGCTCGAGTGTACTGAGTCGTTTTGAGAAGTTGAGAGTATTGTCAAGTTTGTGACAGAAGAATACTCTTGAGGAAATTGTAATCAGTTGATTATAGTGGAAAATCCTTCAGGAATGAAGGGACTAGACGTAGCTACCAGTTTGGTAGTGAACTAGTATAAATATATGTGTCTCTTGCTTTACTGCTTTCTATTTATCTTTATCTTGGTCTGTTAAAAATATAGTTTTCACAAACTGCTTTTCCAGTGTCTGGTTTATTTCCAGCGTCCGATACACAAACTATTTTGAAAAACCTGTGTTCTAAGTGTTTTTAACTTAAAGTTTGCGAAAACTTTTCAACACAATTCAACCCCCCTTCTTGTGTTCACGTTCAATTGGTACCAGAGCTCGGCCTTTTGGTTGAGCACTTAACAGTGTTAAGAGTAAAGATCCTACTGTGAACATGTCTGCTGAAGGTGGTCATATGAACCGTCCTCCTCTATTCAATGGAGAAAAATTTGATTACTGGAAAGATAAGATAAAAGAATTCCTTGAGGCACAAAATCTTGATTTGTGGGATATAGTTGAAAGTGGATACATTTCTCCCACTAATGCCCTTGGTGTTGCAATACCTAGGGAAAACTGGACTAATGATCAGAAAAAGAGATATCAAACCAATCAGAAGGCTAGATTTATCCTCATCTGTGCTATGACAGAAAGTGAATATGATAAATGTGGTAAGTTTGATACTGCCAAAGAAATCTGGGATTCTCTTGTTTTGTCTTATGAGGGTTCTGCCCAAGTAAGAGAAACAAAGGCTAGCATGATGGTTCGCCAGTATGAGCTATTCAAAATGGAAGATGGAGAAAACATTGAAACTATGTTTGGAAGGTTCCAAACACTTGTTCATGGGTTGTATGCCCTTGGAAAAAGTTATACTACACCTGACCATGTGAGAAAGATCTTGAGAAGTTTGACTAAGCAGTGGAGACCCAAAGTCACTGCTATTCAAGAAGTAAAAGATCTAAATGTCCTTCGTCTTGAAGATCTTATGAGTTCTTTGAAAGCTCATGAACTTGAGCTAAATGAAGAAGAACCTACCAAGAAGAGTAAGTCTATTGCTTTAAAAGTTAATCAACATAAACCTAGTACTTCTAAAGCTTTTCAGGCTGAAGAAGAAGAATCAGATGATGAAGCTTCAGAAGGAGATTATGATGGATCAGACGATGAGCTAGCTTTCATATCTAAGAAGATCCAGAGAATGTGGAAGAAGAGAAACTTCAGAAGGAGGTTTCAGAAGAAAGATACAAAGGACAAGAAGGAAAGCAAAGACAAGCCCAAGTCATTTGCTATGAATGTAAGAAGCCTGGACATTTCAAGTCCGAGTGTCCTAATCTTAAGGAAAAGTCCACAAGAAGCTCCTTCAAGAAAAAGAAGAAAGGTCTCATGGCAACATGGGAAGATCTTGACTTATCCTCCTCTGAGGAAGATAAAGATGAAGAAGCTCACATTGCCCTTATGGCAGACACTGATCTTAATTCAGAAGAAGAAGTTGAAGAGGTAATAATATATGATTCTTATTCTGAACTTCAACTTGCATTTGATGATCTGTTAAAGGATTCTGCCACTCTCTATTAAGTATAAGAATTTGAAAAAGAAATTTTCAAAACTATCACAAGATTTTCATTCTTTACACAATGAAAACTCAGACTAATGAAGAGAACCGTGAAAGCGTAAAATCAGCGTCTGGTGGATAACCAGCGTCTGGAAGCTAACAAGCAACCAGAAGCTGAGAGCTCTCAAGTTAAAAGCTTTGTAGTTACAGGCAATCCTAACTGCAAATCAAATGACTATGAACATGCATTTCAAAAGTTTCTTGCAGAGAGTGTAACTCGAAGCAAGCAAGCTTCTATGATTTGGGGTGTCAGTAAAACGACAACTCATGGTCTTGGTTATATATTAGATAAACCTCCTTTAGAAAATGATTCAACATCTGATGACACCAATGATCATAGTGAATGCTTGCATTGTACTTACTGCAATAAATCTGGTCATTTGAAAAGTATGTGTACTGTGTTTACAACTAAGAAGGACAAGTATCCTTCAAGAACTAACAAGAAAGGACCCAAAAAGATATGGGTACCTAAAGATAAAATAGTCTATGTTGCAGACTTGCTTAGCAACAAAGTCAACACACCTATCTTGGTACTTAGACAGTGGATGCTCGCGTCACATGACGGGAGAAAAGCATATGTTCCAAAAACTAAGACATAGAGAAGCTGGATTCGTTGGTTTCGGAGGAAACCAGAAAGGTAAAATAGTTGGAATTGATCGCATAGGTAAAGGCTCTCTTCCTTCTATTGATAATGTTTTATATGTTGAAGGACTGAAACATAATCTATTGAGCATAAGTCAATTATGTGACAATGGTTATAATGTTGTCTTCTGAGAAAATGGATGTTCAGTAAAAATCAAAAATGATGGATCTATATTCTTTACAAAGAAAGAGGAAACAAAACATTTATAAAGTTGATCTTTCTGAACTCGCAAAACAAGATGTCAAGTGTCTTATGTCTGTTGAAGATGAGCAATGGATTTGGCACAAAAGATTGGGTCATGCCAATTTGAGGTTAATCTCAAAATTAAACAAGCACAATCTTGTTAGAGGCTTACCAAATCTTAAGTTCCAATCTGATGCCCTGTGTGAGGCTTGTCAAAGAGGAAAACAAGTCAAAACTTCCTTTCATTTAAAAAATGTTGTTTCAACCTGTAGACCACTTGAACTTTTACATCTTGATCTTTTTGGTCCCATAAGGACAGCTTCTTTAACTGGAAAGAAATATGGATTAGTCACTGTTGATGATTTTACTAAATGGACATGGGTTAAATTCCTTGCCCACAAGGATGAGTCTTTTAAGGTATTTACTGTATTCTGCAAATCAGTTCAAAATGAAAAAGGCATCTGTATTTCTTCTATTAGAAGTGATCATGGGGGAGAATTTGAAAATGAAAACTTTCAAAAATTTTGTGAAGAAAATGGCATCTCCCACAATTTCTCCTCTCCTAGAACACCTCAACAAAATGGTGTTGTAGAAAGGAAAAATAGGTCCCTCCAAGAAATGGCCAGGACCATGATCAATGAAGGCGATATGCGAAACATTTTTGGCGAAGCGATAAACCACGACTTGTTATATTCAAAATAGAATTCTTATAAGACCTATTTTGAATAAGACTCTTATGAATTATGGAAAGGTAGAAAACCAAACATTTCTTACTTTCATCCTTTTGGTTGTAGTTGTTATATTTTGAATACTAAAGATCAGCTTGGTAAGTTTGATTCCAAGGCTGACAAAGGAATCTTTTTGGGATACTCTGAAAGATCTAAAGCTTTTAGAATATACAACAAAGAAACTTTGACAGTTGAAGAGTCCATTCATGTCAAGTTTGATGATAAGAAGCCTGACACTGCTATGTCAGAGTTAGATGAGTTATTTTCAGAATTAAACCTCGGTGACAAGTCAGACGATGAACGCGCATCTTCATCATCCGGTGGTGACAAGACGAAGAATTCTACTCAAGCAAAAGCTGAAGCAAGAAAAAGCTGGAAATACAAAACCAATCATCCAAAAGATCAAATCATAGGAGAACCTGGTGATAAAGTACGAACCAGATCCTCTTACAAGGAGCATGCTGATTTTGCACTTCTTTCTGAAATGGAACCTAAGTCGATTGATCAAGCATTGGAAGATGAGCTAAATCAGTTCCAAAGAAATGATGTATGGAAGCTAGTCACTCTACCAGAAGATAAGCAAGCTATTGGTACTAAATGGGTATTTAGAAATAAGCTTGATGAAGATGGTAAAGTTGTGAGAAATAAAGCAAGGTTAGTTGCTCAATGTTACTCACAAGAAGAAGGTATTGATTTCACTGAAACTTTTGCACCTGTTGCAAGACTAGAAGCTATTCGCATTTTACTTTCATTTGCAGCACATCATGAGATAACTCTATATCAAATGGATGTAAAAAGTGCTTTTCTAAATGGTTTTATAACTGAGGAAGTTTATGTTAAACAACCTCCTGGTTTTGAAGATATTGAATTTTCGTAACATGTTTTTAAACTTAAAAAGGCTCTATATGGTCTTAAGCAAGCTCCCGAGCATGGTATGATAGACTAAGTTCCTTTTTAATGGAAAATGGATTTACAAGAGGTCTAGTTGACACTACTCTTTCAGAAAATCTTCTAACAAGCATTTCATACTTGTTCAAATCTATGTTGATGATATCATTTTTGGAGCCACTAATGAAAGTCTTTGCAGAGAATTTTCTAAGCTTATGCAGGCTGAATTTGAGATGAGCATGATGGGAGAATTAAAGTTTTTCCTTGGAATACAAATCAAGCAATGCAGTGATGGTATCTATATACATCAAAGCAAATATATCAAAGAATTATTGAAGAAATTCAAGATGCTGGATTGCAAGCCTATGTGTACACCTATGCATCCTACCTGTACTCTTAGTAAAGATGAAATTGGTAAGAAGGTAGATCAGAAAATGTACAGAGGTATGATTGGATCTCTACTTTATCTTACGGCTTCAAGACCTGACATTATGTTCAGCGTCTGCCTATGTGCTAGATTTCAATCAAATCCTAGAGAATCACACCTGAGTGCTATTAAAAGAATATTAAGATATTTGCAAGGAACTACTAATCTTGGTTTGCTTTATAAGAAATCAAAAGATTACAAATTAGTAGGTTTCTGTGATGCTGACTTTGCTGGAGACCGAATTGAAAGAAAGAGCACAAGTGGAGGCTGCCAGTTTCTTGGAGTTAATCTTGTGTCTTGGTCAAGCAAAAGACAAAGCACGATTGCACTCTCAACAGCAGAAGCTGAATACATCTCAGCAGCAAGTTGCAATTCTCAACTTCTGTGGATGAAGTATCAACTTGAAGACTACTTGATAAAAGAGAGTAACTTTTTTATCTTTTGTGATAATACATCTGTCATTTGTCTCACTAAAAATCCTATATTGCATTCTAGAGTAAAGCACATTGAGATTAAACATCATTTTATAAGAGACTATGTTCAGAAGGGGACACTTGAAATCAAATTTGTAGACACTGATCACCAGTGGGCTGATATTCTTACAAAACCCCTTGCTGAAGATAGATTGAATTTTATAAGAAGAAATTTAAATTTCCATCTTATAAAAGAATGATTAGTCTCAGCGTCTTATGATAGATATCATTTGAGCATCTGGTATGACATCATCATACGAGTAAGCATTTTCATATGCCAACTGCATCATAACTCAAAGATCCGATGAATCGGCTATGAGAATCAAACACACACGTGGTAAGCTCGTGTGGAACTTAAGCTGCCTCATCACACCTAATCGAGTCATGTTTATTTACGTTTTCAATAAAATCTTTTACTTTATTTTGGCAACTGCATTTAATGAAAAGGGGTATCTTTATTTTAATTTCTTTTTAAATTTATTTTTATTACTCGGATAATGAAGAGGTTTTTGAAAAGTAACTGTACCAATTACAAAACCTTCCTAGTACTCCTTCTTTTTCGCTCCACAATCACTCTCTCTGTTTTCAGTCTGAAAAACAGTGTTCCTTCTCTTCTCTTCGTGACTGTCCTGAAACCCTAAACCTCCATTTCTCTATCTCTCAACTGCAATCATGTCTGGTGTAACAAGCTCCGAGCATATTGCTATTTACGACACCATGGCTGAAGGAAAGGTTTTGTTAGAAAATCGAGTTGATTTAGAGAACTTCAAACTCTATGGCTTCGATTTCTACAGTGGTTTCAAGGCAATGGGTTGGGAACACTACTTCTTTTGGAAACAGGTTGAGGTTCTAGTTACTGCTATCAAGGAATTTTGGGGTAACGCTCGTTTACACCAGGTGGTATCTTTGAAGGAACTGTGAGAGGTTACAAGTTCATTTTTACCGTTACTAACATCTCTGAAGTCACTGGTTGTCCCTGTGAAGGTATCGTTTACTACACAAATTGGGCTGATGCATTTCATGGCCTTGAGAAGGTCAATGAGGATTTGTTTGAGAATTATAAACAGCTAAAAAAATTTGGTGAAACCCCTACTGCAAAGCATTTGAAGAGTCATTTCAGAGTTCTTCACAAGATAATCACTAAGAGCGTCTGGTTGTAGGCCGGCTCTAGTGACATAGTCAACTATGAAAAGAAGTTCATTATGAGGCACTAAATGGCTGGTCACAAGGTAAACCTGCCAAGATTGATCTACAACAACCTGATTAATGCACTGGCTAATTCGAGAAAAGGTGTTACTGACAAGAAAAACACCTACAAGTGCATTCCTTATGGTGTTCTGCTCACTAAGATGATGGCCAAGAATCTGGTTGTAAACAAGCTGACTGCTTTGCCAGATGAAGAAAAAGTGAAGTATTTTGGCACTGAGAGTGTTGTGATTCCTGACACCTTTGGAGTTAACAGCTTGGTCAGAATGAAATTGATCACTGGTGAACAAATGAAGAAGGTGAAAAAGGAACAGGGAATAGAATCTGGTCCCTCTCTTAGCAAGAAGTCTACTACTGACAAAACCACCAGAAGCTCAGTAACTGGTGTGAAAAGGACTTCCGATTCTCCAGAATAGGAAACAAGAAGCAAGAAGCAGAAGGTGGCTTCTGCACTCAAAAGAAAGACTGAATCAGAAGATGAGGACCGCGTTCCCATCAGTCAGATTCTGATGAAAAGAAGCAAGCCAGAAGCTGAGAAACAAGTTTCAGCGTCCGCACGTAAGAAGGAAATTCAAGCGTCCGCCTCACCGCCGCCTCTGCAGAGTCAAGAGATTGGTCGTGCGGTTTGAGCTTGAACCAAAGGTGCGAATTCTACCGATGATTACAGATCTATTTTTGAAACTGATAATACCATTCTGCTCTACCTATATCTCATTGCTGCACAACCATCAACCATTCAAACCCGTGCAAAGAAAGCCTAAACACAACCACTTCCATAGTCCCCAAACAACTTACCCAAACACGTAACAACACACTCACCATCTCCTCACCTCAAACCTCCACATATACCTCCTCACTTCATACATTTCCAAACTTCATTCTCATCCTTTTAACCTCCTTTTCAAAGTCCCTCCATTTAATCCTTTCAAACCCTACATTCCTCCCAAGTACAATATCACAAGTAGTGACACCAAAAACTATCGCCCTAATTCCAAAGAAACCTGTCCCTCTTGACATTAGACCAAAATTTGTTAGATATGAGTCATATAACTCTATCTACAATCACCCGTCTTTATGGCACTTGAAGACCTTCACCTCAGGAGTTTCAAGATCGGAGACACCCTCCAATGAATCTTTGTCTTCAAGGATGGTAAAAACAATGTTGAGATGTCCTTTAAAGGAAGGCCGAGACCCAAACCAAACAGCAGGTTATTCCTTTTCTCGTTGATGTACCAAGGTTCTGCCCCCTGAATGAACCTCTTACATTAGAGGAATGTGGTAGGTGGATCACAGAAGCTGAAGCCTGTATGATGGCTCATTGTTATGAGTAGAAAAGGCTTGAAGTCATTGGCGAATATAGAGACCCATCATCTGTCTCTATAAAGATTGTTCCAGATAGGCAAAGGTGGTTACCTTGGTCTATTCCTGGAAAACGAAAGGAAGCTGCACTTGGCAAAATGCCATTCAGTAAAATAGGCCCTAAGGAATATGAGAAAGCTCCCAGAGACTACAAGGTTAAGGAGTTCACCCATCTTCCGGTAAATAAAATTTCTGAAGATCATGCCAGAAGGTATTATCTGAGTGCTCTGAAGAAAGATCAATGGAGAACTAGATCTTCCAACTGTTGTAATGCAGAGAAGGTAACAATCCCTACTGTTGGTATCATTGAGACGGTATCTGAATCCAATCATGGAACTGCTCATTTTGATGATATGTTCATGTGTTCTGTGATTAGCCCGCTCAACTTGGTGAAGCTATATGCTCCATGGGATTTAGTCTGGAAACACTTTTACATTGGATTTGGCTGGATGCAATGGTCTGCGTCTTGGAAAGACAAAGCCATTATGCCTTGTTTTGAGCCCCTAACTATTGACAAGGATGACAGAGCAATTTTGAAGAGACTATTCATTGCTGAAAATGAAGGCCTCAACTTTTCCTTTGATGCCCTAAGTGTGTTCTTAGGCAATGTGTTTGGAGAAGCTGCTGCTGAACAATTTAATGGGTATGCCAGAGACATTCTTCAACACAGAGAAATGATCTTCAATTATCTTCTGTTTCCTGATCTTGTTGAGCAAACAAATGAAGCCCTATATGAGTCTGAAAGAAGAAAACTTGGAACTATTATCAAATGGTTTCCACCAGGAGATAATTATTTCCAATGGGCAAAGGATAGGAAGAAGATAAAATCTGAATTGTCTCAAACTGTTCTTGAAATCCATAAGAAGATGAATTCAGAAGCTATTGTATTGCTAGTGTGCCGGTTTGAATCTGCTCCCTCCACATCTTCAGTGGAAATGGTTACAATTCCTAAGGAGGAATTTGAAACCATGAAGGCAACCTGTTTGAAAGTTCCTGAGCTTGAAATACAACTGAAACTCATCATGGAACAAATCAACCTGCTACCTCAAAACCCTTAAACTTTGTTTTGTTTTAAATTTTTTTTGGTACTGAGTGATATTACTTAATTTTTGGTTCAATTATATTGTGAATTTATTACTCAAATTTTTCTTCTATTTTGTTTTTTGACTATGATGTGTTTTTACACTCTTTTTGTCTGATGACAAAATGGGGAGTAAAAGAAAGGCTTGATGAACGCTAAAATAAACACGCTAAGGATAGATATACATGCTAATCAATCATTTATAACATCATTTCAGCATCCGATCTCAGCGTCTTTTATTGCTATACTTATCTAAGTTGGTGAACTCAGGGGGAGACCCTTAAAACTCTTATTTGAAACTTAAAATTGTTCATCAACCTTGGATATTTGTCATCATCAAAAAGGGGGAGATTGTTGGAACCTAAATGATTGAGAAGTTTAGACCCTCATTAATTTTGATGATAACAAAGTATTCACTTAGAACAATTTATGTTCTAACAATTCTTGAAGTGTGCAGATACTAATATTACATATACTTCTAAGCCATTTAAGCAAGAAGGAAGAAGTTCACAAGAGAAGGATATACTCAATGTGTCAGTATCTGGCTCATCCTAGTATACTGTCTTCGTGAGCGTCCGGAATTATCTTTTTGTGACACAAGGCTTATCCATTTGCTATGAGCGTCCGACCTTCCTGTTCTGAGCGAGCGTCTGAACTTCATTTTAAATCACGTGATGGTCACGTAGTTGCTCGTCCTCTCAAAAGCTTCTGGAACGGATTTTGAATTTGATCTTATGCGCTCAAATTGTTGTACGAGGTATCAAAGGTGACACATTTAGCTAAAGACAAAAATCGTACAAGCATTTGTGAAAAGCAAGGTAGTACGAAAACGGTAATGTGTACTACTGAGATATTCTTTGGAAAGGAAGAAAGAGATAGCTTTTTGAAATCACCTCACTCAATTGAAAGGAGCCATTTTTACTGTAACGGTAATATCCTTTAGAACTCCTATAAATACCCCAAGGTATCCATTGAAGAAACGGCCGAAACTCTACAAGAGAATATTGCTTCATTTACTGAGAACAAGCACTGTTGCTATACACTACAAAGATTCAATACTCTAAAAACACTACTTCTGTGAGCAATCAAGTTTCGAGCCAAGTCTCTGGACTACAAGAACTGAACTCAGCGTCCGACACTTTCTTTTAGAAAGCATTTCTGTATTGAGCTTAATCTTTTATCCTCTCTGTGAGAGTTATTTTTACTTGTATTCAACTTTATTGTAAAAGTTGTTTTGGCCTAGTTAAGGCTGTACCCTCAATGGCTCGAGTGTACTGAGTCGTTTTGAGAAGTTGAGAGTATTGACAAGTTTGTGACAGAAGAATACTCTTGAGGAAATTGTAATCAGTTGATTATAGTGGAAAATCCTTCAGGAACGAAGTGACTAGACGTAGCTACCAGTTTGGTAGTGAACTAGTATAAATATCTGTGTCTCTTGCTTTACTGCTTTCTATTTATCTTTATCTTGGTACATTAAAAATATAGTTTTCTACAAACTGCTTTTCAAAGTGTCGGTTTATTTCCAGCGTCCGATACACAAACTGTTTTGAAAAACCTGTGTTCTAAGTGTTTTTAACTTAAAGTTTGCGAAAAGTTTTCAACACAATTCAACCCCCTTCTTGTGTTCACGTTCAGACTCTTTTCAAGCTTTCAAAGTCTTTTTTAAGAACGTTCAGAATGAACAAAGTTCCAAAGTGATTGCCATAAAAAGTGATCATAGAGGTGAGTTTGAAAACCTTGCTTTCTAAACCTTCTTTGATGAACATGGTGTGTCACACAACTTCTCTTGTCCAAGAACTCCACAACAAAATGAAGTTATTGAAAGGAAGAATAGAACCTTGCTGAAATGGCAAGAACCATGCTAAATGATTCAAACATTGAGAAATATTTTTGGGCCGAGGCCATAAACACTGCTTGCTACATTCTGAACAGAGTCACCATTCGAAAAATCTTGAACAAAACTCCCTATGAACTTTGGAAAAACAAAAGGCCAGATATCTCTTACTTTCACATCTTTGGGTGTATTTGTTATGTGTTAAATAACAAGGACAACCTTAGTAAATTTGATTCAAAATCTGACAAAAGCATTTTTCTTGGTTATTCCACTTCATCTAAACCATATAGAGTTTATAATTTGAGAACCAAAATGGTTGAAGAAAGTATGCATGTTATCTTTGATAAAATTGATAATTTTATTGATAAGAGAAAGGATGATGATGAGTTTGAAGATCAGCAAGTTAGTTCCATAAAGTCCAATGATAAGGAAGATCAAAACAAGTCAAGTCCTGAACCTGGAACATCCTCAAAACAATCACATAATATTGAGAACTCTCAGAATCAAGACATGCCTCGAAGCTAGAAGATGGTAGTTCACCATCCTCAAGATCAAATCATTGGAGACACTTCAGAACCAGTCAGAACCAGAATGTCCTTCAGAAAAGAATCATCAAGTATGGCCCTCATATCTGAAATTGAGCCCAAAAACATCAATGAAGCTGTTCAAGATGAATCATGGATAAAAGCCAAGGAAAAGGAACTTGCTCAATTCAAAAAAAATGAAGTTTGGAAACTGGTTCCAGCACCAACTCATCAATCATTGATTGGAACAAAATGGGTCTTCAGAAATAAGTTAGGTGAAAATGGCAAAGTCACAAGGAACAAGGCCAGACTTGTTGCTCAAGGATACAATCAGGAGGAAGGTATAGACTATGATGAAACCTATGCTCCTATTGCTCATTTGGAAGCAATTAGAATATTACTTGCCTATGCTGCTCATAAGAATGTTAAACTTTTCCAAATGGATGTTAAAAGTGCCTTTCTAAATGGTTTTTTAAATGAGGAAGTTTATGTACATCAACCTCCTGGATTCATTGATCAAAAGAAACCCAATCACATTTTTAAACTCTCTAAAGCCTTATATGGACTGAAACAAGCTCCAAGAGCTTGGTATGAATGGTTGTGTAACTTTCTGATCAAAAATGGTTTTCGAGAGGCAAGATTGATGTTACACTTTTCAGAAAGATCCACAAAAATGATCTTCTCATAGTTTAAATCTATGTGGATGACATTATCTTTGGGGCAACAAATGAAAGTTTATGCAAAGATTTCAGTAAACTTATGAAAAGTGAGTTTTGCATGATGGGTGAATTAAGATTTTTTCTTGGCTTACAAATTAGACAACTTGAGGAAGGTATATTTATTTTTCAAGAAAAGTATGTTAAGGATCTTCTCAAGAAATACAAAATGAATTATTCCAAACCAATGGCTACCCTTTTGCATCCATCCAAAAGTCTTGACAAAGATGACGAAGGTAAATCTGTATCTGAGAAAGAATATAGAGGCATGATAGGTTCATTATTATATCTAGCTTCTCGTAGGCCAGATATAGTGTTTGCTGTCGGTTTAAGTGCTAGATTTCAAACTTTCCCAAAAGAATCACACTTAGTGGCTGTCAAAAGAATCTTCAGATACCTTGTGGGCACAACTGATCTTGGCATATGGTACAAAAAGAATACTCACTTTGATCTAGTTAAGTATTGTGATGCTGATTTTGCTGGTGACAAAGTTGAAAGGAAATGTACAAGTGGATCCTGCCAACTCTTAGGATAATCTTTAGTATCTTGGTCATGCAAGAAGCAAGGAATCATTGCATTTTCCATTACTGAAGCCGAGTATATCTCAGCTTCAGCATGTTGTTCTCAACTCATTTGGATCAGAAACTAACTTGAGGATTATTCTATAATGTATCTCTGTATCTCAATCTATTGTGATAATATTAGTGCCATCAATCTTACGAAGAATCCTATTCAACATTCCAGAACCAAACATATTGATATCAAACATCATTTTATTAGAGATCATGTTCAGAAAAAGGAAGTTGAAATAATTTTTGTAGATACAAAAAATCAATTAGCTGATATTTTTACAAAACCACTAGTTGATGAAAGTTTCAGGTTTAAAAAAGCAAATTGCATATTATAAAATCACCATGACTTTAGCAAGTTTAGTGAATGTTTCAAACTTTCTATTATAAACTTTCTATTAACTTTTGGTTATAAACTCTTTAATGTGTTGCATCTGGTTAGATTTGCTAATCATTGTCCTTAAATTAAATATATGTTATTTTGGTTTAGAAATTCAAAAAATTTCTAACCTCAACGACTCTGTTATCCTGACAGGAGAGTTACTCTCCTCCAACGGTTATTTTTTTTTAAGACGTTCGAAACTGCCCTTGTCTCGCTTCCAACGGTTACTTTCCAACAGTAACATTATGAAACACGCAGTTAATGGCTTAAATAGGGCAATTCACTAAATCTTTCAAGTTTTCTTGAATTTCTTGATCGCTCATCTCCCTCTCGAATTTCTAAATATTTCAAGCCATGCCTCATTGCAAGAAACCTACATACTCTTTAATCTCCAAAGAGAAACCTCCACATCAAATTCCTGACTACCCTCCTGATCAATCTGAACCTTCACGAATCTCATCTATTTATCCTATCATGAAAGAGACAGAATCAACTGGAAAGGAAGCCATCGTTGTTTGTGAGGAACCTTCTGAAGGTGCAGAGGAAAAGGACAAGGGCAAGGAAAAGGAACTTCCCTCTGTAAAGAAAAGAAAGAAAGTTAAGTCTCTTGAAAAACTCCCAGAGAAATGGGCCAATAAATCTGTTCTTCCCGGGAGAGTATATCTCCTTTTTGATCTCAAGGATCGTGGATGGAACTTCTTTCCATTCAATGATGTTCAGGGATGGTCTGACTTTCTTAAGATAGTAGAATCAACCTACCCCATGATGGTTAGAGTCTTCTACTCTAATCTCAAAAGCAATAAAGAAATGAACGAACTAACTAGCATTGTTTGTGGAAAGGAAATCACTCTAACTCCTGAAAACATTGGGGAAGCACTGGAAATTACTCACACTGGCAACAGAGTATATAACAATGACTGGATAGAAGAAGCAAATGTTTCCATAGATGATTTAAAACAACAACTTTTGGTCAACCCTTCTTCAAGTATCACACCCTCCAACCTTCAAAGTGTGGCTCGGGTTTTTTCATAGCATGGTCACTCATCATCTGGCAGCAAGAGGAGGTAGTTTAGATAAAGTCTGTTCTGTAGATCAAATCATCATCTACCACTTGGTCACCAAAATACCTCTCTGTCTTCCCTTTGTCATTATGAGGTATATGCTTCCAGATGGTTCTTCTCCAAGAGAAAAGATAGCCCTGCCATATGGAATGTTCCTGACAAACATTTTCAAATATCACGACATTGCTCTTGAAAAAAAAAAAAGAAGACCTTGACAGGCCAGTCTTCTTCTCCAAAAATGTCAGGAAAATGGGCATACCCCCTCTCAAAGTACCAGAAGACACTGATGCAAAGGGAAGAGAAATAGTTGTTGCACAACAGATGGTTCCTGTTTAAGAAATGGAGTCCTCTGTGAAGATTCCAAAGAAGAAAAGAAAGAAGATTGTTTCGAAGCAAGTAGTAAGAAAAATTGTTCTTGAGAAAGAGCTTGTTTCTGAGAAAACTGAACCTGAAAAAGAAGGTCCTAAAGAAATTGCTGCAGAGAAAGTGGTTCCGGAAAAGGAAGTTTCCCCAGAGGAAGTTCCTGTCCGAGAAAAGGCTGCTGAAGAGGAAGTTCCACAAAAGGAACTTTCACCTGGACCACATGAGATACCTGGTGGTAAAAGCAAGCGATCCAAGGAAGAGAAGGAAGAAAGAAAAAGAAAGAAGGAACTCAAGCGTGCAAGGCAAGAAAAGGACTTAGTGACTGAACCAACCTTCTCTCCTCCATCAAACCTCTCGGAACCACCTCTTTCCACTCAGGCACTGCTCCAAACACCTATTCAAGTTATACCTTCTGAAGAGGGACATGAGGAAATTGAGAAACTCTCTCAAGGGGAAATTCAAAGTGGTTGTCCTGTAGCTACAACTCAGGTGGAGTCACCACTTCCTGAAAAAATCGCCACTCTTGACATGGCCATTTTGCAGGTGGCTAAAGAGGTAATTAATATTGAAGCCGGTTCACCTTCTGTTCTTCAACCAGCAACCTTCCAATCCCCAACCAAAACTAGAAACACGCTCAGCATGGGAAATGTTGCTAAGTTTCTATATTCTTCCCCTCCTGTTTTTGATTCATCCATGAAACCAACAAAATCTGTTTCCATCACTACTGATCCCATTTTTGAGATGCTTAGATTTGATCAATCACCTCCTCAACTTCCTCAACTTTGCCACCACCTGAGACGCCAAAATCCACCAACGAAGTCAAAGAACCTTCGGATACAAAGAAGCTTGCCAAGATGGAGAAGCAACTGAAGAAAACAAAGACTCTCCAGAAGTAAATTCTTGAGTCTCAGTGCATCATTCAACAAGAAGTTAGGTACAATACTACAAGGTTTGATATGTATCAAGCTCTGCTTGTGTAGCATGTACTTCCTCGCATTACTCCTAACATTCAACTTCCTGTTTTGGCACCACCTCAAGTCTTTCCTGATGTGCCTGAGCCTGCAAAATCTGATTCATCTGATGACTCCTCACCTTCCAAATAGTTGCACTCTGGGGCCCCCTTTCTTTTGTTGATGACAAAAGGGGGAGTAGTATAAGTATTAGTATTATGTTTTATATTATTAAGTTTTATATTGTTTTATGTTGGTTCTGCTTGGGTGTACTTAGCAATGTCTATGGTTAGAACATTTGGCCAAATGATCTTTTGATCATTTTGTTTGTTGGCCATCATATTTAAAATGCTTGAGTACCTTTTTTATCAGTTCCTAAAAAAAATTGTATCATTCATTCGAGCTCAGGCACTTTTGTCTTGAATGAAAATCATGAGGTTCTGATAGTTTGCTTGGGTTATACTCTTCAAAGCTGCGTATCTTAGATTATATTGATTGCATAAACTCAGGGGGAGTATACATTCCATTTCTGATCTTTGATTGAGTATAATTGTAAATCAGAAAACTTAACACTTCAAAAGTTTGTCATCATCAAAAAATGGGAGATTGTTGAAGCAAAATCCCTATCTCATGTTTTGAGTGATGATAAAATGTTTGGATCTAAGTGTATGTTTTCTGATCATCTTACTTTCTAATGTCTCTATTTGAGTTATATTGCATAGGACAGGTTTTAGAGACTTCAAGTGAAAGAAAGTATTCTGCCTAAGTTAATGCACTTCTGTATCACTTCAGAAAGTTCACCAAGCACATTAGAAAGTTGAAGATACTTTCTAATGTAAGATCTTAGGAAAAGAAAGTTCAATATACTGGAACATGAACTTTCAGTACTAAAACAAATTACACTGAAACACATGAATCCAGTACGAGGAAGAAGACTACTCAAAGGACATCATGAAGACAAAATAGAAAGTTCTAAGATCAGAGAGTTTGATCTGCCCGTTGGAGTTTGACACGTGACCTCTGCAAACATGTATTTTTCTAACACTAGGCAGACCTACCTACCTGAAACTAGGAGGAACTCTCCACAACGGTCTTAAATGAAGGAAATGTATACATAGTCTTCAGAACAACATTTCAATCCAAGAGAGCTCACTGGAAAATTCTGAAAGAAAGATCAAAGCCAGTTTTCAAACACTCTCTCATCTCACTCAGTTTCTGCGCATAAACATTTTGGGATTCATAATTGCCGAGTGTTTTAGCTTACTTTTATCTTGAGATTTACCTTGTATTAAAAAGCTATTCTTATCCCACAAACATTCTATTGTTCTTGTAACCTTGTTCTTTCTTCTTCCAAACTACCAAGGTGGTGAGTGTTGGTTAGAAGGTTTAACAAGTGGAACTTTCTAAACTTGTTGAAGTTTTTAAAGTTGAGACAGTTGATAGGGCTGTAGAAGAAACTATTTTGTAGAGCTTTTGGGTCTTGGAGGGACTTGAAAAGCTATGTAACTATTTGGGAAAATAGTGGAAACACTCACTAGAAGTGAGGAGTGGAAGTAGCCAAAGTTAGGTGAACCACTATAACTCTTGTGTGTAAACTTTTTATCCTTTATCTCTTTTAGTTTCTACACAGCGCACATTAGAAAGTTGATTACATTGAAAATCATTCATTAACAAGTTCACCTAAAACTTAACTCTTTCATATTAAGAATTCTTAGTGAACTCAAGTATCTGAGACTCATTTTCAAACATCCTTCTATATTCACAAAAGTTCACATTAACATTTTCGTACATTAGAAAGTTAACTCTTTACTGTTTCATTAACATTATATTCTCCAAGAAAACTCTTAAGAGAGAAGTAGCTGATTTCAGGAAGTTAATTTTAAAGCGTCACAGTTCAACCCCCCTTCTCTGTGACACCAAATCACTTCAAAAACGTCATGAGGGGAGATTTCGTATGCATGGTTGTGTGTTGTAATCCACTGCTGTACACATAGGTTGTGTACGCAGGTCAGTGCAGTCTTTGGCATTATCTGGTCGATCTGAGAACACGCCGGTCCTTAAGGATAGTCTGGGTCCGACAAGCTGCCCAGGGGATGGATGACTCACGACCATCCTGTCGGGACGTCGGGTAGCCTGTTCATCCTAACGGAGTACTATTGTATTATTGTCCATAGTGCCGATCCCGAGTGCCGCCCCGACACCGGTTCCTAATGTTGTAATTGGGGAGCATGATGCACTCTTAGGGGTACGATGAGCGGGATATGGGGATGGACAACTGACTCACCTGCCAACATGCCGGTGGGAAGTAGCTGTTATCTAGGCTGAAGTGGCTAAGGTGGGGCTACTGATGCCATTTTCTTTGAAAGTTGTGTGGCCACGTAGGCATGTAGAACCCTAGGTGCATGAATGCGAGAGTGATTGATCTACTTGTTTGTGTAACACCCCGAAGTCCTATTCATGCTTTATTCTAATAATTAGCCTAACTCGTATAATCAACGGGTATAAAAATACGAAGGAATTAAAATCGCAACATGAATAAGACTATGACGGGCTACGATGAAGTAATACTAAGTATGTCACATGTAGGTATAAAGATAAGTACATACTATCAGAGTGCAAAGTGCGTAGTGTAGATAGTAATGATACAGTCATCCCAAAAGAAGTAAACCTGTGAGGCTAACCTACTACCTCAACTAAACAAAATAGCAAAACACAAACATAACATAAGCATCAAGACTCTTGGCCATCATATAACCAAACGCCTCAGCAAGGGGATACTGAGAGCTCCCACTCTGAGATCCCAAATGCCTCAGAAATAACCGTTTGTAATCATGAGCTATCATGTGGTGAGAGGGACCAGATGTCGCTCGTTTCCCATGTCTCTGTCATCCACGGTGGCTAGACTCGCTGTGATGGCTAACAGGTTGCACCGGCATTGGCTGAGGAGGCATCGGTGGGTAACCTCCATAACCAAAACCTGGTGGAAACCCTGGCACCTGCCATATCTGCTGAAAAGATAGTCTCTAACATATCCTAGAGATCCGGAAAAGCTAGCTATAGGAAGACCTGGAACCCTGAAATAGATGGAGATGGTACCCGTATAGATCACTGCCTGATGCACATGGTCAATCTCCCACCCTATGCCATCGAAATCATGGTACTGAATCTCAAAATCACCCCACACGGGGATCCGAGGGGGAAGGAGCATCGACGGGTGCATCAAAGATAAAGCGCTCCATCGGGTGTCAAGCTGATTGCATCCTCCTTTTCAACAAAGTCTAACATACAATAATACATATACACACAAGCATACAAACATAGGGAGGTAAGAATAACACATTCATCAAAAAGCGGGAAATGCATAAGTAGAATGAATGATTTGACAATCCGAACAAACCAGCACATATAAATAAATATGACCTAGCTACCCACTTCCACTTATCCCATGTCTCTCAATGAATCAATGTGTTGTGCGCTTCGACATCTTTTCTTTCTATTGTCACTGTACTCCCCATTTCCGTTAGGAATACTTATTGGCAAACCCATTTTTCATTAGGTTGTCGTCCCCCTTTTTCGTTAGGGATTCCCATCTCCCTTTTTCGATAGAGCACGGGGCGACACTAGCCTAGTCCACGAGGTATTCCCCTTGTCTGTTAGGAATCCTCCTCCCCCTTTTCCGATAAGGACGTCCATTTCCCCCTTTTCCAATAGGAAACGGAGTGGATCAAACCTATTAGGCGAGATATCCCCTATTTCCGTTAGGGATTCTCTCCACATCACATTCTTGTCAAGAACGGAGTGGTTACTAATGCAATATCATATGCATGCATCCAACACCTCATAATCATATGCCTCACATCATATTATGGACACATTCCCAAAATATCCCAAAAACAGGCAACACATTTCCACATAATACACATTTATTCATGTTACCCTAAGCATGTTACTACTCACATAGAGCACATATGTTACATCTCACAGTTAAGCATATTATTAGGTAATCACATTTAATAAAAAATAATCTTATGTTAGTTGATGGGTCTACCACGCCTATCGTTAGATGCAGCACACCGTAACCCCTATCCTTAGGAGTTACTGACATCAACCCCTAGTAGGGTTTAGGTACCCTACACATGCCAAACAGTCATATCTACTATACAAAACCCAATAAAAGTGCATTCTTTCCCCCCACCTGGTAATAGAAGCACTCGGAAGCAAACTAGACATCGAGACGTAAACACGAACTCACCAGCAATCACACTAACACTCCTGCACTATGTTCCGATTCAGCCAATAACAAGGAATAAGTCCGGAGTTACCAAACAGTATCACTGAACACACCAGAACAATTCACAGTTAATTGAAAACACAGAAATGCACTCGGATTAAAATTAGGGTAACTAATAAACTAACTAAAACACCCAGAGACCCATGGCCAGGGGCTGGCCTAGGACTCCAAAGAACAAGAATTACCCAAAAATAACTCCAGACAAGCTTCTGCAGTCAACCAGTATCCGCACTATTGCCAAAACCCTAAAATACGAAGAACAGGTAATGAGGAACAATCCAAACCAACAAGGAATCCATGAAATCAGAATTTAGACATGAAGAACAGAGACCTTGGTCTCAGTTTTGTGACCCATGGAATCTACTCTGGGAGTTCCGGCAAAACCCTAGCTCGTTCGGTACCCGCACGGTCAAACCGGGGTCCAAAACATAGTCTGATTACGGTTAAAAACTAGAACCAATTCAAGAATCACAAAGTACCAACTGAAAGCAAGGATGAATAGTAGAGGGTGTTAAAGTTACCTCAATGAAACGAAGATCGGAGATAAGCCCTAACAAGTTCGAACAGCAACAGATGAGCTAACACTGATGGATTGAAGAACGGATGAACGAGATAGCTTTGGATGAGGTCCCAAAGCTTGGAACCTTCAAAGATGGTGGAAACCTAGTTTAAGGGGTACTCTGATTGTGTTTTGAGGAGAAGAAATGAAAGAAATGGATTTAGTGGAGTGAAATGGCTTAAATAGGTAGATTAGGTGTCCCTGGCGCGCTCCTAGCGCGCCCCGCGCTCACTACTTCACGCTGAAGCAACCTTGCATGCGTGCCATGTGTGACGACCAAGATT
This sequence comes from Calophaca sinica, assembly GCA_037113605.1. Taxonomy (NCBI): domain Eukaryota; kingdom Viridiplantae; phylum Streptophyta; class Magnoliopsida; order Fabales; family Fabaceae; genus Calophaca; species Calophaca sinica. The sequence goes on along the minus strand of JBAFXK010000012.1, from coordinate 625,356 downwards.
GGTCCAATCACAGCGTGCCACGTGGTATAGAAGAACAGGAGATGCTGGTGCACCATACACCAGCGTGCGCCACGCGCACTCCAAGCACACTTCACGCGCACTTGCACTGTTTTGTCCGTTTTCGCGCGATTTCTTCCATTCTGACAACCGTGCGATCCAAAACTTGATACCCTAACACTTAAACATGATTCCTAACATAAGAGTATATCAAATGGACTTAAGAACAAAGGTTCTAAGTCTCATATACTCGTCCGAAAGCTCTCACTTGCTGAAAGGTATGAACACACAAAACCTTAAACTCAACTCCGATCGTTCTCAAACTTTACCAGGAGACTCATACCAAAACATTATCAAACACTATTCCAATCTCAAATAACATATTAAACCTCAACACCTGCTCCCTCACAAGCACAAAAAGCGAGCACACAGCCAAAAGGTCAAACACACATTCAAAATACACAAATCCCTACCTAGGGCACACAAATACACTTAGTCACACATAAACACATTAAGCAAAATTAGAAAAAATGAGGATGTTACAGTATGTGCTTTCCTTTTATAATTTCCCAATGATGTGTATAGTGTTCTGAATCTCCCGTTCTATCTCTTGTTTTATATGTGTCCATCTATGGATCCTTACAGGTACCTAAGAATTTCAGGAGGTGAAATCATTGAGTTGTTCTACAGCCAGTAAGTCAGAGTCAGTAGATGGGAAGTCCAAGTCACTATCCCTATACACACTGTATAGTTAGGGCCTTATGGATGGGTACCTTTAGGTACTTTTGTACACTTCCGCGTATATTAATAAAATTTATTAATTAAAATATATTGAAAGTTTAATATTTGGGAAAATGGGACAGGGTCATCTCATTTAGTGGTATCAGAGCAGTTCGGTCCTAACCGGACTGTGGAGTAGAGTCATTAGGGTGTCTTCACTGGCTGTGTTTAGTCGGATTCCCATTGGATTTCGACTATATTTACATATGGGTAGAGTGTCCTCTTAGCAATTATCTAGGTCATAAAGGGTTAGGGTAGGAGAGTGCTCTAGTCCACTCATGAGGTAATCAATCTCATAGATCATAAGCTGAGAGAATATTACAAGAATTCATGGCTCATAAATGTGATAAGATTGTTCCTCTTGAAGGGAGATGATGTTACCATAAGGAAGATAGTTGAATCTAACGATGACCATATTAGGGCTAGGAAGAGTATACATGTAGAAGACAATAGACAATAATCTACTAGGATTAAGGAGGAAATCAGTGATGAACATTCTACCATAAGGACAGTAGAATGCAAAGTCTATACTGACATTTAATGAGAAGCAAATGTACTAGAAAAGATCTTGTGATGATGCAACATTGAGGGGATGAAATGGAGACTTACAATTGTTGAACCAAAATCCCTATCTCAAGTTTTGAGTGATGATCAAACGTTTGGATCTAAGTGTATGTTTTCTTATCACCTTATTTTCTAATGTCTCTATTTGAGTTATATTGCATAAGACAGGTTTTAGAGACTTCAAGTGAAAGAAAGTATTCTGCCTAAGTAAATTCGCTTCTGGTTCACTTCAGAAAGTTCCCCAAGCACATTAGAAAGTTGAAGATACTCTCTAATGTAAGATCTTAGGAAAAGAAAGTTCAACATACTGGAACATGAACTTAAGTACTAAAACAAATTGCACTGAAACACACGAATCCAATACGAGGAAGAAGACTACTCAAAGGACATCATGAAGACAGAATAGAAAGTATTAAGATAAGAGGGTTTGATCTGCCCGTTGGAGTTTGACACGTGACCTCTGCAAATATGTACTTTTCTGACACTAGGCAGACCTACCTACCTGAAGTTAGGAGGAACTCTCCACAACGATCTTAAATGAAGGAAACGTATAAATAGTCTTCAGAATAAAATTTCAATGCTAGAGAGCTCACTGGAAAATTCTGAAAGAAAGATCAAAGCCAGTCTTCAAACAACTCTCGCATCTCACTCAGTTTCTACGCATAAACATTCTGGGATTCATAATTGCTGAGTGTTTTACCTTACTTTTATCTTGAGATTTACCTTGTATTAAAAAGCTATTTTGAACCCACAAGCATTCTATTGTTCTTGTAACCTTGTTCTTTCTTCTTCCAAACTACCAAGGTGGTGAGTGTTGGTTAGAAGGTTTAACAAGTAGAACTTTCTAAACTTTTTGAAGTTTTTAAAGTTGAGACAGTTGATAGGGTTGTAAAAGAAACTATTGTGTAAAGCTTTTGGGTATTGGAGGGACTTGAAAAGTTGTGTAACTATTTGGGAAAATAGTGGAAACACTCACTGGAAGTGAGGAGTGGAAGTAGCCTAAGTTGGGTGAACCACTATAACTCTTGTGTGTAAACTTTCTATCCTTTATCTTTTTTAGTTTCTGCACAGCGTACATAAGAAAGTTGATTACATTGAAAATCATTCATTAACAACTTCACCTAATACTGAACTCTTTCATATTAAGAATTCTTAGTGAACTCAAGTATCTGAGACTCATTTTCAAACATCCTTCTACATTCACAAAAGTTCACATTAACATATTTGTACATTAGAAAGTTTAATCTTTACTGTTTCATTAACCTTATATTCTCCAAGAAAACTCTTGAGAGAGAAATAGCTGATTTCAGGAAGTTAATTTTAAAGAGTCACAGTTCAACCCCCTTCTCTGTGATGCTAAATCACTTCAATTGGCATCAGAGCTCTACCTCTAAGGGTTGAGCACACTTCACAGTGTAGGAGGAAAGGTCCTGGAAGAAGTGATGAGTCATACAAATTCAGTTGCATTCCTTCTTGAAGGAGTTTCATCAAACAGGCCCCTTGGCTTCATTGGCGAACATTACTACTACTGGAAAGATCAAATGAAAATGTTCTTGGAATCACAAGATACTGACATATCGGACATTGTTGAAAATGGACCATATGTACCTACAACTACATATGATGATGGATCAACGGTACCCAAGCCTAAGGCAGTATGGACAACAGAAGATAAAAAGATGGTACTCCTAAACCCTAAAGCTAAATAATTTCTATCATGTGCACTTGGCAGGTCTGAATATGACAAGATCGTGGGTAAGGACACGACAAAGGAAATATGGGACACACTACAAACAACATATGAAGGAATTGATCAAGTGAAGGAAGCTAAGATAAATATACTGGTCCAACAGTATGAAATGTTCAAAATGAATGAAGATGAGTCCATAGATGAAATGTTTAGCAGATTTACCACAATTGAAAATGGAATGAAGTCTCTGGGAAAGACTTATTCGAATCAGGACAAGGTAAGGAAGTTGCTCAGGGGCTTACCAAAAGTTTGGAGGCCAAAAGTAACAGCAATCCAGGAAGCAAAAGATCTTGCTATCCTGAAGATTGAGGAACTATTAGGCTCACTGAAAGTTCTTGAGCAAGAAATAACGGAGGAACTTCACCCAAAGAAGTCAAAAAATATAGCACTTAAAACTTCCCAAAAGGCAACACGAAGTCCATCTCAAAAGTCCAAAGCTGCAGCACTAACAACTGCACAAGGATCTGAAGATGAATACCAAGATTCAGAAGAGGAACTTTCAGATCAAGAAGATGAACTTGCTCTTATATCAAGAATAATTCAAAAGATGTTGAGCAGAAGAAGAGACAATAGAAGGTTTCCACCATCCAGAAGAAACTTTCCTAGAGGAGAAAGCAACAAGTCACCTGTTGTTTGCTATGAATGCAACAAACCTGGACATATAAAGCAAGATTGCCCGAACTTAAACAAGAAAAACTTCAAGAAACAACCTCAGAAGAAAAGGGCAATGATGGCTACATGGGACGATTTCGAGGAATCATCCTCAGAACTTGAAGAAGAATCAACCATACTATGTCTTATGGCAGATTTTGATCAAGAGGAAGTAAGTGACACTGAACTTCCTAAATGTCGTTCATGTCTAAAATGGGAAAGTATGTTTGATAATCTTTTGAATGACTCAACTACTTTGTCTCAAAAATGCATGTTGTTCAAAAGTCAGTTATGCGAAACAAAAAATGAAAATGAGGAGCTGAGGAAACAGAATGAATATCTTGTAACCTCAGTCAAAACCTTGCAGAATTCACATTTCAAACTTTCTGAACAACATAAGCTGCTGAATGAGAAAGTAGCTGAAAAGCCAAACCTTTTCATGTCAGACCTTGAAAAGGAAAACTCATTAAAAGAAAAGATCAAAGTATTGACTACTAATCTAGATAGCTTTGTACAAATTCAAAAAGCCTTTGAAAAACCTGAAATATCTTACAGAGAGTTCTTACATCAAATGTTCCTAAGTGTAACACCCGTATTTTTACGATACGTTATTTAGCGTTATTATAATAGATTTTTGTCGTATTTATGCTATAATAAGCAATTTCTTGTTCCCTAAGAAAGTGTATTAATTAAATCAAGATCAAATTATATTTGAGAGTTAATATTCTATATTAATTCATGGTTCGAATATCGTCGAAAAATTCTAACGAAGTTTCGTCGCGTTTCGAATCACCGAGTAGTTTTTATCCGCGAACAAAATTTTAAATGAATCTCGATTTCGATGAAAATCGAATCGTAACTTGTTGAGATTATTTTTGAGTGTTTTGAATTGTTTGTATTATTTATGATAAAATATTATCACACGATGAATTAATTTCTCGGTAAATTAATTTTCGCAAATTAATCGGGGGAGAATTAATCGGTAACGTGGTTACTCTACGTCGTGTTTTTAGTACTCTTAGACTCTAGAATTTGAGGGTAACAATGAGAGATGAGAGATTAGATGGGTTAGACTTATGATTTGATTAGCATCTTGCTTTAAGTACTAGGTGTCACCTTTTTGTGGTTAAAGTTTTTATGCTTATCTTAGGCTTATTTCTAACCAAGTAAAAGCTTGTTTTTAATTATTGTTTTTTTTTTCCACTCCTCTTTTAGCCATCAGGCCGTGAACCCCCCACATCTCCTTTTTACTTATTTATTTTTTGTTCACCCAAAATTATCTAAGTGGGAGAAAGAAAAAAAAAATGGGGACAACATAATTCCTCTTCTTCTCTTTCCCTGCGTGACCTTCCCTTCACCCAACCCCATTTATCTTGTTTTCTCCTTCTTCCTCCTTCTTGTACAGCAGCGTAAGCCCCCTACCTCCATACATTTTGCTTCCTCCATTTTTATTTCTTCTTCCTTGCGTGAACTACTTCCCATTTTCCATCCTCCATCACTTCTAGCTCCTTCATCTTCTTGTCTCCCTCTTCTTGAACACTGTAGGTGAGGAAGAAAAATCCATTTTTCCTTGTCTCCTCAACAGCCCCAAACCGTGGCTTCCTTCTAGGATGTAGGAGGTAGTTTTCTTGCTTTTATGTTCTTATTTTTATGCTTTGTGTGTGATTGATTATGATCATGGAGACCCATTTTCTTGCCCCTTTATTCAGCCCCAAATCGTGGGGTATATGTATATATGCATAGGATTGAGTTTTCTTGCTTTTAATCTTGATTTATGTCTTGTTTATCACTTGATAATGATCAATGGAAGGTATGAGCACAATATCCCCAATTTTATCGAACCCTAGGTGCATGACCTAAGGATTTGGGATTTGTGTGATTTTCCTTGTGAATCTTTTAAATTTGATTGTGTTTCTTGCTTCCTAGTGGTTGATAATGTTATTGTACTTGTTAGAATTTAACTTGAATCAAAGAATTGTTGTGTTGTTGAGGAATCCTATTCTTGAAGAGCATAAAAATTGAGTTTGAGCTTGATGAGTGCCTATGTTTTGATAATTGATTAGTTGATGATCCTTATTTCTTGGTTAGTATAATTGTGTTGTGATTGTTGAAATGGTTGAATCAAGGGAGTTAGTAAAAATTGATTGAAAACCTTTGTTCTTGAGAGACTTGAAAACATTTTTGGGACTTGATTAAACTTTGCCTTGAGCTATAGTTTGTTATGTTGAGAAAGGAATTTCAAATGAATTGGTGTTGTTTAATTGTTTTGATAAGTTTGGAAATTGTCTCCAATTTTGGGTGTAAGGGCCGCGAGCCCTATGGAGCATAAGGAAGGAAAATTTGTTTGCAAAGTGGGTCTTGCATTTAAAAAAAAAGTGGGTCTTTGTTGTATAATCATGTATCCAAGTGTTAAATGATATGTTTTGGGTGATATTAAGACTATTGGAAGTTGTTTGATGATTATTTGAGTTGTAGTTTTTGATTAGCATATTTAACTTGTGATTTCATGATTTTTGGCCTACTCTTGAACTAATGGAAGTATGGGTTAAAATTGTGAATTTTGTCTTAACGGTTAAATTGAATATTTTAGGTAATTTTTAAGGTTTTTGGAATAGTTATGCATGAGTTAGCATAAGAGTTAGTTTATGTTTTGTGCAATATTTATGCTTGAAGGATTAGAGTGACATTTAGGACTTGATTTAGTTGTTCTTCAAATTCTTAGCATGATTATGGCCATGATTCTAGTGTTTTGAAAATGGTTTGTTTTGAAAGAACTCTTAAAACTCTTATTTTTGGAAATGTTTTAGTAAGTGATCTATGGTAGCATGATTATGGCCATGATTCTAGTGTTTTGAAAATGGTTTGTTTTGAAAGAACTCTTAAAACTCTTATTTTTGGAAATGTTTTAGTAAGTGATCTATGAAGCTTTGTGAATTGGTCTAATTGAAAGAACTCTTTGAGAACTCTTGTTTTTGAAAGGAAGATTTTAATTGTGAACTAGATTTAATACTTGTATGTGATATGCTTTAGGCATTAGAAATATTATGAAAAGTGCTAATTGATTATGTTTATGATTTAAGCTCAAGAAAGTAAGTGTTATGTGATTAGGTAATTTTCAATAAAAGCGATTTTTGGTTCAAAACCCGTATTTTTCCAAGTAATTAGAAATTAAATTCTTGAGTGTATTATTGATTTGGAAAAATGTCTTGGAACATATTTGATTTAAATTTCCTTATGTGTCTTAGTTGTTGTATGAAGTTGTTGAAACTTGATGTTGATGCTTGAAAATGTATTTGAAAATGATTTGGAGGTTGTCGTAGATATGAAAAGAAGATTTGCAAATATTTTTTAGGAGAAAAAGAGTTGGCCTAGGTAGTTTTTGGGAAGGAAATTTTAATTTATTAACTTGTATAAATGCTTGTATCAATATGTGTTTAGGCTTTGAAAAATTATGATTCCTTGCACAGTGTTACTTGGAGTTCAAGAGAGGTGTTTAGTTTCAAAACCTTACTCTTTTCAAATAAGTTTATGTTTCTAAGTTGTTATGTGTTATGTTACCTTTCCTAGCAGTGTTTTGATTTTAAAACTCCATTTATTTTGAAGTAGCTAATGATTTAAATGCTTGAGTAGGTTTTGGGTTAGAAAAAGGGTAGGTTTGAGAGCTTAAGTTTAGTTAGAATTTATAGATTGTGCTAAGATGCTTGTGGTGATAGGAATTCTGAACTCAAAGATCGTGCAGCGTGGATGCGAAGCTTGCGGTGCTACGCTAGTTAGCATTTGTGGTAAGGGCGCTTCACATTTAATACTTGCTCTAGTTTGTTAGCGTAAGGGCAACTCTTAGATATGGATAGGTTTAATATTTAATTTCTGTCTAAATGCGAAGAAGTCTAAAGACCTCAGGGTTCGAAGTGAGGGTCACGTACCCCTTCGTTTCATTACTTTATTGATATGCTGAGTATTTAGTGGGCTTGTTTGCAAGTGGTTGGCAGCTGTCCCCAACCCCCTACACTTATTTGTTCCTCTCTGTCAACTCCACTGAGTTGCAACGGGATGGATTCTGTGATTGATGGTCGTGATATGATTGGTTGAGTTGATTGCTTATTATTGTTGGACTGAGTTGTATTGTATTAAGCTTTGCATGAATATATATTTAACTTGTGGTTGAATCATTATTCAAATTGTTTCTTGAATTATCGTATGCGGCGATTTATTCATTAGAGTGCGATAGTTTAGTCGAGTCGTCGAGTGTCGTGACGTTTTTGGATTTTCAATCTGAACTACCAAAGGTGGTGTAGAAGTCCGAAACTACGGTTGGGTGGTGAAGAAGCCCGAAGCCAAAGCTGGTGTTCAGTGGCTCGAACAACCAAGGGTGGTGTGGAAGCCCGATGCCACGGCTGAGGTGGTGTAGAAGCCTGAAGCCACGGCTGGTGTTCAATTACTCAGTTGGCATTTGGTGGTGTAGAAACCCAAAGCCACGACTGGTGCTCAAATTGCGCAGTGGGAGTCTGTGTTGTCAAGGAACTTAACCTGAATAACCCGGGTGGTGATGAAACCCAAGGCTATGGCTAGTATTCAGTGGATGGATCGACATTGCTTTCCGGAATTATCGAGAGTGTCTCAGGAGATATGAGTGGCGTTTTGAGAAATTGTACATCTTGTTGTCTTTTGTTTTGTGATTTGTTATTTCTATGATTATTTGAGAAGTTGACCCTTTCCCGTGGTGCCTTCAATCTATGATGGTTACCCAGGCGATGGCGAGGACGGGGAGGACCCGTTGGCGGGCGATGTGGAGGAGGACCCCTTCGAGGATCTGGGCAATGACTTTTATTTATCGTGATTGGCTGTTGCACGCTTGTATTTCGGATGGCTGTAGGATTTTGTTTATATTGTACAATTGTTGTGGTGACCAGTCAAGTTGTTGGTGTTGTTCTATGTGTACTGCAGGGTAGACTGGTGGCATACTTATACTTTTGGAGCAGCCCCCTGTGTGGGTGTCTGCCGGGAGTACCCCAGGGTATGATTGTCATCACGAGGATTCCCATACTTTAGGTGTATTTTCTTGCACATAGTTATGCACCGCTTTTATTTTGTATGCACTGATTATGTTTTATATGTACTGGGCTGTCGTGCTTATATATACATATATATATATATATATAGTGTATGTGTTTCCAGTGCATAGTCTTGTGTCTTTAAGATTGCATCATGTTTCGAAACTCTGCGGCGACTCTGAGTGTGCTTTGCGGGCGCAGTGTTGTTTTAAAAAAAAATATACCGCATTTTTTGAAGGACACAAGAGTACCATTTTAAAAATCCATCGCATACAGGTTTAGTTTTAGTTTAGTAGCGGTCCGGAAACGGGTCGTTACAAGGGTGGTATCAGAGCCAGGTTCGGTTCTAACCGGACTGTGTATTGGGTAACTAAGCTGGTCACCGTGTCGGGTTTTGTTTTGTCGGGTAACTACCTGTGTTGTATTGTCATTCTTTATTGAGTGAAGCAGTTTTGCTTGTCAATTGTTTGAATGGTTTCTTGACTGAAGCAATGTGTGCTAACACAACACTTGATTGTGAGGTTCTGACAGGTTTTGGACATGTGGAATCTAATGCCACCTCGCAGAGATACTACAGCCGGACCTGATAACGCCACGATGGAGAGAGCGATTCAAGCGATGACAGAGATGGCGGCGGCTATGGCTCAGCAATCGGCTGCTGCAACTCAACAATCCAATGTTATGGCTCAGCAGACTGCAGCTTTGACCCAGCAAAATCTGCAACAACAGCAAAGGGCAGAGCGGAATGTAGAGGCAAGAGGATTAGCGGATTTTAGGAAGCATGACCCACCGAAGTTTTTCGGAGAACCAAATCCGAATAAGGTAGATCTATGGATGCAGGAGATAGAGAAGATCTTCGAGGCACTTCATTGTCCAGAGAATGTCAAGGTGGACTACGCAACCTACTTGTTGCTCGGAGATGCTGAGTATTAGTTGAAGGGAGTGAAACAGACTTTGGCGGTAGAGCGTCGTGAGATCACTTGGGAAGTTTTTCGCAGGAAATTCTTGGATAAGTACTTTCCTGACACTGCACGAGCTGAGAAAGAGCAGGAATTTCTACGACTACAGCAAGGTAGCATGACGGTGTCAGAGTATGCTACCAAGTTCGAATCACTTGCTAGGTATTTCAGTCCATTCTGTGACCTAGCTGACCAGGGATGGTTGAGCGAGAGATTCCAGCGAGGCCTAAGGTTCGACATTCAGAAGTCAATGACATCTCTAAGAATCAGGAATCTTCAAGAATTGATTGACAGGTGTGTTGAGGTAGAAGTTATGAGAAGCGCCAAGAAGTGGAGTGGTACAGGCGGACCAGTGAGACCCCAGAGCACAGGGCAGAGGTTTGCTCAGAAGGGAAAGCAGCAGGAGAAGCCGTATAATCGACCTCAAGGGAACAACGGCAGGGGACAATACCGTCCGATGGCCCAGAACGTGGGAGGCGAGAGTCAGACTAGCGCCGATGTGACTTGTTACCGTTGCGGTAAGCCAGGGCACTATGCAGCCAACTGCTCTGAAGGGAAGAACAACGTGTGCTTCAACTTCAGGAGACCGGGACACAGGGCTAGAGACTGCAAAGCTCCTAAGGCTGAACAGTGGCGAATGCCGTAGAGGCTAAAGGAAAGCGTCAGATGGTTAAGAGTAGAGTCTTCTGCATGGGCGGCAAAGAAGCAGAGCGATCTGGAGATCTAACTCAGGGGAATTACAAGATTAAGGGTAACTCTCTATTCATATTCTTCGATTCTAATGCCGCACATTATTTGATTTCTTGGTTGTGTGAGTTGATCTAAAATTTCTTGTGACTGTTTTATCTTTCGCTTAGTAGTGGTTACTTCAACTGCTAAGACTCTAGTTTCTAATACTGCATGACTTCGTTGTGTAGTGATTGTCGAGTGTAGAAAGTCCTTGTCAATTCGAGTCGCGTATCTTTAAAAGTCTTACCATTATTCTCAGGTTGGATTGGTTTTCGAATCACCATATCCTTTGGGATTGTGCCCAAAAATCGTAGTTTTTCCAATTTTGGAGTTTTCAAATATCTTTCTGTTAATTCCATCGAAGATTCTTGTAAGAGAGAGCTCAGGATTTTATATACCCTTGCTAGTTTAGAAGTTGCCAAGTGACCAAGTTGAAGAATGTACCAGTTTGCGATGGTATCTACGGATGATATCCTGATTTATTCGAGGAGTAGAGAGGAACACGAAGAGCATCTACGCCGAGTACTGCTGATACTACGAGAGAAGCAGTTTTATGCTAACCTTTCCAAGTGTGAGTTTTGACTTGAAGAGGTGAATTTTCTTGGACAAGTGATAACTAAGGACGAAAATTCATGGTAGGAGTGGACCACACTCCGAGATGCAATGGACGCGTGTGTGCACCTAACGTTGGAGCTGGAAGAGAAGACGTGGGATATGTATCCAGAATTTTTTCTTGATACGTATCTTACCCATAGTTTCGAGGACGAAACTATTTTTAGGGGGGAGAATTGTAACACCCGTATTTTTACGATACGTTATTTAGCGTTATTATAATAGATTTTTGTCGTATTTATGCTATAATAAGCAATTTCTTGTTCCCTAAGAAAGTGTATTAATTAAATCAAGATCAAATTATATTTGAGAGTTAATATTCTATATTAATTCACGGTTCGAATATCGTCGAAAAACAAAATACCAGATATCTCTTACTTTCACATCTTTGGTTGTAACTGTTATGTGTTAAATAACAAGGATAACCTTAGCAAATTTGATTCAAAATCTGACAAATTCTTGGTTATTCCACTTCATCTAAAGCATATAGAGTTTATAATTTGAGAACCAAAATGGTTGAAGAAAGTATGCATGTTATCTTTGCTGAAATTGATAATTTTATCGATAAGAGAAAGGATGACGATGAGTTTGAAGATCAGTAAGTTAGTTCCAGAAAGTTCAATGACAAGGAAGATCAAGACAAGTCAAGTCCTGAACCTGGAACATCCTCAAAACAATCACATAATACTGAGAACTCTCAGAATCAAGACATGCCTCGAAGCTGGAAGATGGTAGTTCACCATCCTCAAGATCAAATCATTGGAGACACTTTACAACCAGTCAGAACCAGAATGTCCTTCAGCAAAAGGATCATTAAGTATGGCCCTCATATCTGAAATTGAGCCCAAAAACTGTTACCAATTGACTTCAAACACAAGAGGGGGGTGAATTGTGATAGCGGTGCTTATATAAAAAAAATTACAGAAAATAAATGACCGAATAATAAATAAAGAACAAAAATAAATAAAGTGCTTGAATGATAAAGAGACAGAGAGCAAAGAAGAGCATGCAGCAATTTATACAGGTTCGGCCACCAAACACCCCTGTGGCCTACGTCCTGTCCCCAAAGCAAACCACTATGGGATTTTCACTAAAACACTAGCTTTTAAATCAGGTTCAGCTAGAAACCTTTACAACTCTAAACCAGAGCAATACGTTCAAGAGATATCACCTCTCTATGAACACCTTGGGATTCCTACCCAAAAATAAATGATTTTCACAAATAAAATGAGACGAAAAAGATACACTCAATAGTGCAGATATAACAAATTGAAGCTCAAATAATACAACTCAAATTTTGTAGAATAAAAAGACTTTCAGAAAATTGTGCTCAAATAAGTGTGAGTGATAAAAAATATTTGACAGAGTTTTTGGCACAAAAATTAAGCACTGCGTCGTTATTGTTGTATTTTCGTGTTATAAGAAAGAGCACAGCGTTGTTTATTTATAGACCGACTGAGGAGCGTTTGCCCGTTGAGTTGATTTGTCCGTTGGAAGATTTGACCGTTGCACAGGGATCTGTCCGTTGGAATTTGTCCGTTGCGTTGAAAACACGGAGACGGCTCGGCATACGACCTCACGAAGACTTTCGGCCAGACGACCTCGCCACACGGCTCGACGGACGACCTCGACACGGCTCGGCATATGACCTCACGAACAGCTCGGCAAAGACCTCGGCACACGACCTCGGCACACGGCTCAGATACGACCTCCTCATCGCTCGGTTATCATAGCTCTAACGCGACCTCGGTAGCGACCTCATCGGCTTCGACACGGATCATCGGCTCGACGCGCGACAAGAGCTCATCACGCGACCTCGATGCAGCGACACGATAAGCTTGACCGCGCGACCTCCTCCTCGATTCGACATACTACTTCCTCGAGCTCAACATCCGACTTCCTCCTCATTTCGACATCCGATTTACTCAGAGCTCGACATACAACTTCCTCAGATCTCGACACGCGACTTAATCCTCGGCTCGACATCCGAGCTCCTCACTCGACATCCGACACGAGATATGCATGTCAAAATATTTTGTGCGTGTGTGATTTAATTTTAATTGAGAGCTTTTTATTACTACTTACAAATTGTCTTAATAAAGATAAATAAATACAGAACCCAAAGACTTGAGAAACAATCATTCTTGATACTGCGTCTTGGTATTCTTTTCCACTTTTGCACGGTTGACTATTTGCAAAGCTCCACTTTGTCAATCATCAAAATCATCTGTCAAGGCATGTATTCACAGACTCCCCTTTTTGATGATTGACAAACATCTCATGGAGGGTTTTTTAGTAAAAATATAATCATGATATAGCAATGAGATATAAGCAAGGTTTTTCAATAAAAGATATCGAGTTTAAGCACGTATTTTAGAAAAACTCCCTCACAATATTAAAAAGATATCGAGTTTAGGCGCATTTTGGCATTTTGGTGAAGAACTCCCCCTCACAATATGCATGGAATAAACCACTCCCCTGAATCATATAACTCTCCCCTTTGGCAACATCAAAAGCGGAAAAGATAAAGGCGCATGTAAAACGTATGCATATACGTGTAACTAGATGGCGAAAAATAATAGAGTATCAAGGGTTCAATGAAGCATAATTGTTTGCAGTTAACATAACTTGCACAAACTTTTATTTTAGCGATTACAGGAAGGACGGTTGCATTTCTCCACTTTTAGTCTTGGTAACGGAACCTGCATAAAAATGTTAGCACACTCCAACGCCCAAGTTAGAACTTATTCATAATAAAATGCACTCACACGCAGTCATTCAATGCATGATTGATCTAAAATTCCTAACTCGGTTCTTATAAAAAAGAAGCTTTCTTTAGGCAAAGGTTTAGTAAAAATATCTGCGAGTTGTTTAGATGTTTCCACAAACTCAATCACACAATCTCCTTTTTGAACATGATCTCTAATAAAATGGTGCCTAATTTCTATGTGTTTGGTCCGGGAGTGATAAACCGGGTTTTTCGTGAGGTTTATGGCACTAGTATTGTCGCACTTAATTGGAGCAGTGATTAATCCCATAATCATTCATTTGTTGTTTCATCCAAATAATTTGTGCACAACAACTGTCACGCAACGTATTCCGCTTCAAAGAAGGGACAAAGCCACACTGCCTTGTTTCTTACTATGCCATGAAACCAAGGCATTCCCAAGTAAGTGACATGTCCCCCTAGTGCTTTTTCGGTCCATTTTGCAACCCGCAAAATCAGAATCCGAGTACCCAATAAGTGTGCAACAAGACCTTTGGGGTACCATAAACCCATAGTTTGTGTGCGGTGTGAGATATCTCATAATGCGTTTACCGCTAAGAGATGTGATTCCTTAGGATTTGCTTGAAAACGTGCACACATACAAACACTAGACATAATATCAGGACGACTAGCGGTGAGATAGAGAAGAGATCCTATCATACCTCTGTACTTACTTACTTCGACCAGACTTACCACCTTCATCTTTGTCAAGATAGCATGATGTGCTCATGGGAGTTGAGATTTCTTTGGCGTTGCTCATTCCAAATCTTTTAAGCAACTCCTTGCAATATTTGGATTGATTTATAAAAATTCCTTCTTTTGTTTGTTTGATTTGAAGACCAAGGAAGTAGTTGAGCTCTCCCATCATGGACATTTCAAACTCACTTTGCATGATTTTGGAAAAATCTTCACACAAAGACTCATTAGTAGCACCAAAGATGATATCGTCAACATAAATTTGAACAAGTAAAATGTCATGATTTTTGTGTTTAATGAAAAGAGTGGTATCAACTTTTCCTCTTTCAAAACCTTTTTCAAGTAAATCTTTGTCCACCTTCTCGTACCAAGCTCTCGGAGCTTGTTTTAAACCATATAAAGCCTTTTTCAATTTGAAAACATGATTTGGAAATTCAAAATTTTCAAAACCGGGGGGTTGATCAACATATACTTCTTCTTGAATAAAACCATTTAGAAATGCACTCTTAACATCCATTTGAAAAAGTTTAAAATCCATGATGCATGCAAATGCGAGAAGCATGCGAATAGCTTCTAATCTAGCCACGGGTGCATAGGTTTCATCGAAATCTATGCCCTCTTGTTGATTATAGCCTTTTGCAACAAGTCTAGCTTTATTTCTAACAATGATACCGTTTTCATCAAGCTTGTTGCGAAAGACCCATTTGGTCCCAATGACTAGGTGATCTTTAGGCCTAGGGACAAGTTCCCAAACATCATTTCTCTCAAATTGATTTAATTCCTCTTGCATAGCAAAGGTCCAATGCTCATCAAAGATGGCTTCATTGCGGTCATTTGGTTCAATTTGAGAGACAAAGGCCATATGATGACATGCATGATTAAGAGAGTTTCGAGTCGTTACCCTTTTGAGATATCACCTATTATGTTGTCAAGAGGATGGTTCTTTGAGACTCTCCATTCCTTTGGAAGATTTGAGTGAGAGAGTTCTTGAGAGGGTTGAGGCAAGGACTCTTGATCCTCCTTTGAACTTTTGATCTCTCTTGTTCCTCTAAATAGGTATCTCCAAATACTTCTGCAAGATCATCAACACTTTCTTCTCTTGAAGATTTGGGGTTAGATTCATCAAAAGAAACATGCCTGATTCTTCAGCACCCAAGTTCTTTTATTAAAAATTCAAAAGCTTTACTAGAAGTGGAATATCCAAGAAATAAACCTTCATCGACTTTAGCATCAAATTTACCAAGGTTATTCTTACCATTGTTTAGAACAAAACACTTGCATCCAAAACGTGAAGGTGGGAAATGTTGGGCTTCCTTCCTTTGTAGAGTTCATACGGTGTTTGCTTAAGGATCGGCCTTATAAGAACTTCGATTCATCACATAGCAAGCGGTGCTCACGGCGTCGCCAAAAGTACTTAGGAAGGTTAGTCTCATTGAGCATCGTCCTCGCTAGCTCTTCAAGAGACCGATTTTTCCTTTCAACCACTCCATTTTGTTGCGGTGTCCTTGGAGCGAGAAAAGTTGTGATCGATGCCATTTTCTGTGCAAAATGCTTCAAATGCTTCATTCTCAAATTCCCCACCATGATCACTTGAATGGAAGCAATGTTAAGTCCCTTCTCATTTTGTATAACCTTTGCAAGTTTTGAAAAGCATTAAAAGCATCATTTTTGTGAGAAATAAATAAAGTCCATGTATAGCGAGAATAGTCAGTCCACAATAACAAAGAGCATAGTAATTGCCACCAAAGCTTTTAGTTCTAGAAGGGCCAAATAAATCCATATGTAAAAGTTGTAAAGGCCGGTTTGTAGAAACAATATTTTTAGATTTGAAAGATGCCTTTACTTGTTTTCCTTTTGACATGCATCACAAAGTTTATCTTTTTCAAAGCGAAGCTTTGGTAAGCCAATTACTAAGTCTTCTGAACCAATTTATTAAGATGATCCATGTGAATATGAGCCATTCTTCTATGCCATAGCCAAGATTCATTCTCTTTACTAAAAAGACAACATGCATCATTTGAAGGTATTTTATCTAAATCAAGCATATAGATATTTCCAATTCTAGGTCCAACGAAAATCAGATTTCTTTATTAAAAGAATTTACGACCATGCATTTTGAAGAATCAAATATAACATTATTGCCTTTGTCAGAAAGTTGACTAATACTTAGCAAGTTATGTTTCAAACCTTTCACATACAAGACATTCTC
This sequence comes from Calophaca sinica, assembly GCA_037113605.1. Classification (NCBI taxonomy): domain Eukaryota; kingdom Viridiplantae; phylum Streptophyta; class Magnoliopsida; order Fabales; family Fabaceae; genus Calophaca; species Calophaca sinica. The sequence continues at coordinate 608,591 of JBAFXK010000012.1, read as the reverse complement.
TATAATGGGATTAGGACTCTTACCAATAGTACCAATCCCAAGAATTTTACCTTTGTTGTTGTCACCATACCGGACATAACCACTATTCTTAGGTACCAATGAGGAGAACTTGCTTTTGTCTCCTGTCATGTGCTTTGAACAGCCGCTATCAAGATACCAATTTAAGTCCTTGGCTTTCAAGCACACCTACAACAACAAATCATATTTTAACCTTTGGTACCCAAACCATCTTGGGTCCATATGAGTTAGTCTTGGGCAAGGTGCCCTTTGGAATCCACATATTTTTGCCAACTACATTTTTATTCTTTCTAATATTGCAAATAGAGGCAGTGTGACCATTTCTACCACAGTGAAAGCATTTAATGAAAGGACTACTTGAGGGTTTGTTGTGATTGAAGAGTTTAAAAGATTTTTCATGAATTTTTGGATGATAACCTAAACCAGCTTTTCCAAAAGTACCTTTTTGGTTTCCTAACATAATGTTTAGATTATCTCTTCCCATCATAAATTTTGCAAGACTGTTATTTAAATCGTTAACCTTATTTTTCAAAACACTACACTCATTGCATTTTAAAACTTCATCCTTTTTATTTTCACAAGATATGGGAGGAGAAGTTTCAATCACAAAGAACTTGTTTTTCTTTAAGAATCACTATCTCTTTGTTTAAAATTTCAATTTTTGATTCAAGAGAAGAGATGGTTTTCTTAGAAGAAAGAACAATTTTTCCAAGTTTAATCGTTTCATTATTTAATTCTTCACAAGCAATAAGCGACTCATCATAAGTTAAAGGAGATTCGAGTTCAAGAGCATTTACCTCATCCTCCTCGTGTTTTGCCATGAGACATAAGTTGGCCTCGGTAGTACCTTCATGGGTCAATAGAAGGGTGTCCCACATTTCTTTAGTAGTCTTGCAATTTGAGACCCTATAGAACTCATCGTAGCTTAAAGCAGAAGTGATGATGTTCTTAGCTTTCAAATTGTATTGGACCTTTTTCTTATCATCTTCGGTCCAAAGTGATCTTGGTTTGTCTACCACTTTGCATCATTAATTGATTGAGTGGGGACAAATGGACCATTTTCCACAAAGATCCCAAATATCAAGATCAACACCCTCAAGAAAGATTTGCATTCTATCCTTCCAATAACCATACCCCTCACCATTGAAAAATGGGGGTCTGTTTCATGGAAGTTCCTCGTAATTGTTTGAAGTCATTCTCTTGAGACGGTTAAGTCCTTTATACAAGATTCTAGCTCGATGCCAATTGTTACCAATTGACTTCAAACATAAGAGGGGGTGAATTGTGATAAGCGGTGCTTATATAAAAAAATTACGTAAAATAAATAACCGAATAATAAATAAAGAACAAAAATAAATAAAGTGCTTGAATGATAAAGAGACAGAGAGCAAAGAAGAGCACGCAGCAATTTATACGAGGTTCGGCCACCAAACACCCCTGTGGCCTACGTCCTGTCCCCAAAGCAAACCACTATGGGATTTTCACTAAAACACTAGCTTTTAAATCAGGTTCAGCTAGAAACCTTTACAACTCTAAACCAGAGCAATACGTTCAAGAGATATCACCTCTCTATGAACACCTTGGGATTCCTACCCAAAAATAAATGATTTTCACAAATAAAATGAGACGAAAAAGATACACTCAATAGTGCAGATATAACAAATTGAAGCTCAAATAATACAACTCAAATTTTGTAGAATAAAAAGACTCTCAGAAAAGCTCATCACGCGACCTCGGTACGCGACCTGATAAGCTTGACACGCGACCTCCTCCTCAGTTCGACATACTACTTCCTCAGAGCTCAACATCCGACTTCCTCCTCAGCTCGACATCCGATTTACTCAGAGCTCGACATACAACTTCCTCAGATCTCGACACGCGACTTAATCCTCAGCTCGACATCCGAGCTCCTCAGCTCGACATCCGACACGAGATATGCATGTCAAAATATTTTGTGCGTGTGTGATTTAATTTTAATTGAGAGCTTTTTATTACTACTTACAAATTGTCTTAATAAAGATAAATAAATACCCAGAACCCAAAGACTTGAGAAACAATCATTCTTGATACGCGTCTTGGTATTCTTTTCCACTTTTTGCACGGTTGACTATTTGCAAAGCTCCCTTTTGTCAATCATCAAAATCATCCTGTCAAGGCATGTATTCACAAAAACATCAATGATGCTGTTCAAGATGAATCATGGATAAAAGCCATGGAAGAGGAACTTGCTCAATTCAAAAAAAAATGAAGTTTGGAAACTGGTTCCAGCACCAACTCATCAATCAGTGATTGGAACAAAATGGGTCTTCAGAAATAAGTTAGATGAAAATGGCAAAGTCACAAGGAACAAGGCCAGACTTGTTGCTCAAGGATATAATCAGGAGGAAGGTATAGACTATGATGAAACCTATGCTCATGTTGCTCGTTTGGAAGCAATTAGAATCTTACTTGCCTAAACTGCTCATAAGAATGTTAAACTTTTCCAAATGGATGTTAAAAGTGCCTTTCTAAATAGTTTTTTAAATGAGGAAGTTTATGTACATCAACCTCCTAGATTCATTTGATCAAACGAAACCCAATCACGTTTTTAAACTCTCTAAAGCCTTATATGGTCTGAAATAAGCTCCAAGAGCTTGGTATGAATGGTTGAGTAACTTTCTGATAAAAAATGGTGTTTCAAGAGGCAAGATTGATGTTACACTTTTCAAAAAGATCCACAAAAATGATCTTCTCATAGTTCAAATCTATGTGGATGACATTATCTTTGCGGTAACAAATGAAAGTTTATGCAAAAAAATTTTGTTAACTTATGAAAAGTGAGTTTGAAATGAGCATGATGGGTAAATTAAGATTTTTTCTTGGCTTACAAATTAGACAACTTGAGGAAGGTATATTTATTTTTCAAGAAAAGTATGTTAAGGATCTTCTCAAGAAATGCAAAATGAATGATTCCAAACCAATGGCTACCCCTATGCATCCATCCACAAGTCTTGACAAAGATGAGGAAGGTAAATCTGTATCTGAGAAAGAATATAGAGGCATGATAGGTTCATTATTATATCTAACTGCCAGTAGGCCAGATATAGTGTTTGCTGTCGGTTTATGTGCTAGATTTCAAACTTTCCCAAAAGAATCACACTTAGTGGCTGTCAAAAGAATCTTCAGATACCTTGTGAGCACAACTGATCTTGGCATATGGTACAAAAAGAATACTCACTTTGATCTAGTTGGGTATTGTGATGCTGATTTTGCTGGTGACAAAGTTGAGAGGAAAAGTACGAGTGGATCCTACCAACTCTTAGGAGAATCTTTAGTATCTTGGTCATGCAAGACGCAAGGAACCATTGCATTTTCCACTACTGAAGCCGAGTATATCTCAGCTTCAGCATGTTGCTCTCAAATCATTTGGATCAGAAACCAACTTGAGGATCATTCTATAAGGTATCCCTGTATCTCAATCTATTGTGATAATACTAGTGCCATCAATCTTACGAAGAATCCTATTCAACATTCCAGAAACAAACATATTGATATCAAACATCATTTTATTAGAGATCATGTTCTGAAAAAGGAAGTTGAAATAATTTTTGTAGATACAAAAAATCAATTAGCTGATATTTTTACAAAACCACTAGTTGATGAAAGTTTCAGGTTTAAAAAAGCAAATTGCATATTATAAAATCACCATGACTTTAGAAAGTTTAGTGAATGTTTCAAACTTTCTATAAACTTTCTATTGTAAACTTTCTATTAACTTTTGGTTATAAACTCTCTAATGTGTTTCATCTGGTTAGATTTGCTAATCATTGTCCTTAAATTAAATATACGTTATTTTGGTTTAGAAATTCAAAAAATTTCTAGCCTCAACGACTGTGTTATCCTGACAGGAGAGTTACTCTCCTCCAACGGTTATTTTTTTTTTAAAACGTTCGAAACTACCCTTGTCTCGCTTCCAACGGTTACTTTCCAACGGTAACATTATGAAACACGCAGTTAATGGCTTAAATAGGGCAATTCACTAAATCTTTCAAGTTTTCTTGAATTTCTTGATCGCTCATCTCCCTCTCGAACTTCTGAATATTTCAAGCCATGCCTCGTTGCAAGAAACCTACATACTCTCTAATCTCCAAAGAGAAACCTCCACATCAAATTCTTGACTACCCTCCTGATAAACCTGAACCTTCTTCTGTAGTCTCCAAGACTAAAAGGAAGAAATCTACTTCTCCTACTCCTCCTCGAAGATCTTCACGAATCTCATCTATTTCTCCAATCATGAAGGAGACAGAATCAACTAGAAAGGAAGTCATCGTTGTTCATGAGGAACCTTCTGAAGGTGCAGAGGAAAAGGTCAAGGGCAAGGAAAAGGAAGTTCCCTCTGCAAAGAAAGGAAAGAAAGTTAAGTCTCTAGAAAAACACCCAGAGAAATGGGCCAATAAATATGTTCTTCCCGGGAGAGTATATCTCCTTTTTGATCTCAAGGATCGTGGATGGAACTTCTTTCCATTCACTAATGTTCAAGGATGGTATGACTTGCTTCAGATAGCAGAATCAACCTACCCCATGATGGTTAGAGTCTTCTACTCTAATCTCAAAAGCAACAAAGAAATGAACGAACTAACTAGCATTGTTCGTGGAAAGGAAATCACTCTAACTCCTAAAAACATTGGGGAAGCACTAGAAATTCCTCACACTGGCAACAGAGTATATGACAATGACTGGATGGAAAAAGCAAATGTTTCCGTAGATAAGTTAAAACAACAACTTTTGGTCAACCCTTCTTTAAGTATCACACCCTCCAACCTTCAATGTGTGGCTCGGTTTTTCATAGCATGGTCATTCATCATCTGGCAGTAAGAGGAGGTAGTTCAGATAAAGTCTATTTTGTAGATCAAATCATCATCTACCACTTAGTCACCAAAATACCTCTCTGTCTTCCCTATATCATTCTGAGGTATATACTTCAAGTTGGTGCTTCTCCAAGAGAAAAGATAGCCCTGCCATATGGAATGTTCCTGACCAAGATTTTCAAATATCATGACATTGCTCTTGAAGAAAAAGAAGAAGACCTTGACATGCTAGTCTTCTACTCCAAAAATGTCAGGTAAATGGGCATACCCTCTCTCACAGTACCAGAAGACACTGATGCAAAGGGAAGAGAAATAGTTGTTGCACATCTGATGGTTCCTGTTTAAGAAATGGAGTCCTCTGTGAAGATTCCAAAGAAGAAAAGAAAGAAGGTTGTCTCGAAGCAAGTAGTAAGAAAAATTGTTCTTGAGAAAGAGCTTGTTTCTGAGAAAACTGAACCTGAAAAAGAAAGTCCTAAAGAAATTGCTGCAGAGAAAGTGGTTCCGGAAAAGGAAGTTTCCCTAGAGGAAGTTCCTGTCCGAGAAAAGGCTGCTGAAGAGGAAGTTCCACAAAAGGATATTTCACCTGGACCACATGAGATACCTGGTGGTAAAAGGAAGCGATCCAAGGAAGAGAAGGAAGAAAGAAAAAGAAAGAAGGAACTTAAGCGTGCAAGGCAAGAAAAGCCTTAGTGACTGAACCAACCTTCTCTCCTCCATCACCCCTCTCTGAACCACCTCTTTCCACTCAGGCACTGCTCCAAACACCTCCTCAAGTTATACCTTCTGAAGAGGGACATGAGGAAATTGAGAAACACTCTTAAGGAGAAATTCAAAGTGGTGGTCCTATAGCTACAACTCAGGGGGAGTCACCACTTCCTGAAAAAACTGCCACTCTTGACATGGCCATTTTGCAGGTGGCTCAAGAGGTAGTTAATATTGAAGCCGGTTCACCTTCTGTTCTTCAACCAGCAACCTTCCAATCCCTAACTAAAACTGGAAACACACTCAGCATGGGAAATGTTGCTAAGTTTCAATATTCTTCCCCTCCTGTTTTTGATTCATCCATGAAACCAACAAAATCTATTTCCATCACTGCTGATCCCATTTTTGAGATGCTTAGATTTGATCAATCACCACTAAAGCAAGCAGCTGATGTGCCAACCTCCTCAACTTTCCCACCACCTGAGGCACCACAATCCACGCAAGAAGTCAAAGAACTTTCGGATACAAAGAAGCTTGCCAAGATGGAGAAGCAACTGAAGAAAACAAAGACTCTCCAGAAGCAAATTCTTGAGTCTCAGTGCATTATTCAACAAGAAGTTAGGTACAATGCTGCAAGGTTTGATATGTATCAAACTCGCCAGGCAAAGATGTACTTCCTCGCATTGCTCCTAGCATTCAACTTCCTATTTTTGCACCACCTCAAGTCTTTCCTGATGTGCCTGAGCCTACACAATCTGATTCATCTGATGATTCCTCACCTTCCAAATAGCTGCACTCTGGGGTCCCCCTTTCTTTTGTTGATGACAAAAGGGGGAGTAGTATTAGTATTAATATTAAGTTTTATATTGTTTTATGTTGGTTCTGTTTGGGTGTACTTAGCAATGTCTATGGTTAGAACAATTGGTCAAATGATCTTTTAATCCTTTTGTTTGTTGGCCATCATATTTAAATTGCTTAAGTACCTTTTATTATCAGTTCCTAAAAAATTGTATCATTCATTCGAGCTCAGGCTTTTTTGTGTTGAATGAAAATCATGAGGTTCTGATAGTTTGCTTAGGTTATACTCTTCAAAGCTGCGTATCTTGATTGCATAAACTTAGGGGGATTATACATTCCATTTTTGATCTTTGATTGAGCATAATTGTAAATCAGAAATCAGAAAACTTAACACACTCTCAAAAGTTTATCATCATCAAAAAGGGGGAGATTGTTGAAGCAAAATCCTTATCTCAAGTTTTGAGTGATGATCAAACGTTTGGATCTAAGTGTATGTTTTTTGATCACCTTACTTTCTAGTGTCTTTATTTGAGTTATATTGCATAAGATAGGTTTTAGAGACTTCAAGTGAAAGAAAGTATTATGCCTAAGTAAATGCACTTCTGGTTCACTTCAGGAAGTTCACCAAGCACATTAGAAAGTTGAAGATACTCTCTAATGTAAGATCTTAGGAAAAGAAAGTTCAACATGCAGGAACATGAACTTAAGTAGTAAAACAAATTGCACTGAAACACACGAATCCAGTACGAGGAAGAAGACTACTCAAAGGACATTATGAAGACTGAATAGATAGTTTTAAGATCAGAGAGTTTGATCTGCCCGTTGGAGTTTGACACGTGACCTCTGCAAACATATACTTTTCTGATACTAGGCAGACCTACCTACCTACCTGAAGCTAGGAGGAACTCTCCACAACGGTCTTAAATGAAGGAAATGTATAAATAGTCTTTAGAACAACATTTCAATGCTAGAGAGCTCATTGGAAAATTCTGAAAGAAAAATCAAAGCCAGTCTTCAAACAACTCTCTCATCTCACTCGGCCAAGCATAAACATGCAGGATTCATTATTGCTGTGTGTTTTAGCTTACTTTTATCTTGAGATTTACCTTGTATTAAAAAGCTATTCTTATCCCACAAACATTATATTATTCTTATAACCTTGTTCTTTCTTCTTCCAAACTATCAAGGTGGTGAGTGTTGGTTTGAAGGTTTAATAAGTGGAACTTTCTAAACTTGTTGAAGTTTTTAAAGTTGAGACAGTTGATAGGGTTGTAGAAGAAACTATTGTGTAAAGCTTTTGGGTCTTGGAGGGACTTGAAAAGCACTGGAAGTGAGGAGTGGAAGTAGCCTAAGTTAGGTGAATTACTATAACTCTTGTGTGTAAACTTTCTATCCTTTATCTCTTTTAGTTTCTGCACAGCGTACATAAGAAAGTTGATTACATTGACAATCATTCATTAACAACTTCACCTAAAACTCAACTCTTTCATATTAAGAATTCTTAGTGAACTCAAGTATCTGAGACTCATTTTCAAACATCCTTCTACATTCACAAAAGTTTACATTAACATATTCATACATTAGAAAGTTAAATCTTTACTGTTTCATTAACCTTATATTCTCCAAGAAAAATCTTGAGAGAGAAATAGCTGATTTCAGGAAGTTAATTTTAAAGAGTCACAGTTCAATCCCCCTTCTCTGTGACGCTAAATCACTTCAACAATACTGAGATTTGGTGGATAGGTGGATGAAGTAGTTTGGAGGTTGAGTTGAATTATTGATAAGAGTATTGGATGAACATCCTTAGGCTTTAATTAATAGGTTAAACCTTGATTAGAGGGAATCAAAATAGTCGACTAGGGATGGTAAAAGAGATGGAAATGTTGTTAAAGCCAACAGTATAGCCAGTAAAGTAAAAGAATAGTTTGGAATAGGATACGAAGAGAAGGATACTGGGTGTGAGAAAGTAAGTAGGTGGAACTAGGCTAAACATAGAAATTCTTAGGGTCTGCCTTTGGAAAGAAATTTCTCTAAAATATTAGAAAAAGTGAGTAAGGATAGTATGACTGTTGAAGAACTAGAGTGGATTTCTAGCTGAACATTAAGTAAGGAATGGATGTATGGTGCTAGAGGATTTAGAATCAAAAGGTGACTGACCTGATAATGGTGGATCCAATAAAGGTCAAACTTAGGAACAAATAGGTAAAAGTAGATACAGGATGAGAT
>JBAFXK010000047.1:0-208901 GCA_037113605.1 Calophaca sinica | reverse complement strand
ACAAAGCCTCCAAGTCATTTAAGTGCAATTAATGTAAGAAGCCTGACATTTCAAAACCGAAAGTGTCTCTAACCTTCAAAGAAAAGCCGCCACAAGAAGCTCCTTCAAGAAAAAGAAGAAAGCAGTCCTACATGGCAACATGGGAAGATCTTTGACTTATCCTCCTCCTCGAGGAAGATAAAGAAGAAGCTCACATCGTTTCTCCACGACGACAGACATCGATATCGAAGGCCTAGCAATGGTAAGATACAAGAGGTAATAGCAGTCATGATTCCTACTTCTGAATCTTCAACTTGTTTTTGATGATCTTTCTTATGGACTCGCCACTTTCTCATCTGAGCATAAGAACTTGAAAAAGAAATTTTTAAAACTATCACATAAGATTTTTATTCTTACGCAATGAAAACTCAGACTATTTGCGGAAGAGAACCTGTGGTCGAAAACTGAAAATCGCTCATTCGGATAAGCAACTGTTCCTGAAAGCTAACAAGCAACCCCAGGTCGAGAGCCCTTCAAGTTTTAAGAGTTCAGAGTTACAGTAGTCCTAATCGCAAATCAAAACAGACTATGAACAAGCATTTCAAAAGTTTCTTCGCAGAGGAAGCTGTAACTCAAGCAAGCAAGCTTCAAATGATCCAAAGTGTCAAAGAAACGACAAGCTCATGGTCTCAAGCTATATACCAGATGAAACCCTTTGGAAAATAATACCCAGCATCCGATAAATCCCATAGCCATAGTAAATGCTGCTTACATTGTACTTTATTGTAATAAATCTGGTCATTTGAAAAGTTGCAATGTAATGTTTTTAAAACCACAAGGATAAGCATGCTTCAAAAGAACTAACAAGAAAGTGACCCAAAAAGATATGGGTACCTAAAGATAAAACAGTTCAGCCAGTTGTGTATGCTTAGCAACAAGCTACAACACACCAGCCTTTGGTACTTAGACGCTGGATGCCCTGGCTACATGACGGAGAAAACTGATATGTGGCTCCAAGAACTAAGACCTAGGAGAGAGAAGCTGGATTTCATGGGTTTCTGGGAGGGAAACCTGTAAAGTTGTAAAATACTTGGTCAATAAACGGTCGCACAGGTAAAAGCTTCCTTCCTTCTATTGATAATGTTTTATATGTTGAAGGATCAAAACATAATCTATCGAGCATAAGTCAATTATGTGACAATGGTTATGAAGTCATCTTTTTCTCACAGAAATCGGATGTTTAGTAAAAAGCAAAAACGTATGGACTCTACATTCTTACATGAAAGTAGAAACAAAAATCGTTTATAAAGTTTCGATCTTTCTCGAACTCAAAACAAGATGTCAAGTGTCTTATATCCGCTGAAGATGAGTAATGGATTTGGCACATAAAGATTGGGGTCATGCCAACTTGAGATTAATCTCAAAATTAAATGCTAAGACAATCTTGTTAAAGTGCTTACCAAATCTTAAGTACAACTGATGCCCTTTGTGAAGCTTCGTCAAAAAGGAAAATGTTAAAACTTCCTTTCATTTAAAAATGTTGTTTCAACTTCTAGACCACTTGAACTTTTACATCTTGATCTTTTGGTCCCATACAAGGATGCTCTCTTTAACTGGAAATACATATGGTTTAGTCGCCATCATGTGGATGGATTTTACTAGATGGACACAAGTTCGGGTTAAATCCCTGCCCACAAGTGATGAGTCTTATAAGGTATTTACTGCACGTTTTCGCAAATCAGTTCAAAATGAAAAAGGCATTTGGTATTAGCCTCTATTAGAAGTGATCATGGGGGGAGAATTCTGAAAATGAGAACTCTTCATGCAAATTTTGTGAAGAAATGCATGGCATCTCCCACAATTTCTCCTCTCCTAGAAACACCTCAACAAAATGCAGTGTTGTCAGAGAAGGAAAATAGGTCCCTCCAGGTGAAATGCCGTGACTATGGATCAAATTTTCAAGTCGATATTGCAAAAACATTTTTAAGGGTGGGTTAAAGAATATAGCCTGTTATATTCAAAATAGAATTTATATAAGCACCCATTTTGAATAAGACTCTCTTATAGAATCATGTGGAAAGGAAGAAACCAAACATTTCTTTACTTTCATCCTTTTGGTTGTATTTGTTATATCCTCAATCACTAAAGATCACCTTGGTGAAGTTTGATTCCAGTTGGTCTGGACAAAGGAATCTTTTTGGGATATTCTCGGAAGCATCTAACAGCTTTAGAATATACAACAAAGAAACTTTGACAAATGGGGCTTGAAGAGTCCATTCATGGGCGTCAAGTTTGATGATAAGTTAAGCCCGATAATCGCAATGTCGAGCTAGATGAAAGTTATTTTCAGATTTAAACCTCGATGACAAGCCAGTAGATGGTGAATGAATATACATCTTCACTATCCTGGCAGACAAGACGCAAGAATTCGAACCTCAAGCTTGAAGTCAAAGCAAGAAAAAGCTCGAAGTATTAAGACCAATCATCCAGTAAAAGATCAAATCATAGGGAGAAACCTGGTGGACAAAGTATGAAACCAGATCCTCTTTCAAGGACCATGCACGACTTTGCACTTTCTCCTCGAGACTGGAAACCTAAGACGGTATTGATCAAGCTTCCTTGGAAGATGAAGCGGTGGATTCTTTAGCTATGGCAAGATTAGTTAAATCAGGCTCCAAAGCGAATGATGTCCGGAAGTTTCAGTCAGCCTTCTAATCAGAAGATAAGCAAGCTATTGGTACTTAAATGGGTATTCGTAAATAAGCTTGATGAAAGACCAGAAAGTCATGTGAGAAATAAGGCAAGGTTAATGTTGCCTAAGGCTACCTACAAGAAGTTAAGGTAGCGTGGTTGATTTCATCGGGAACTTTTGCGAAACTGCGGTGCAAGATTAGAAGCTATTCGTATTTTAATTCAGTCATTTGCAAAGACATCAAGTGAGATAACTTTATATCAAACGTGGATGTGAAAAGTGCTTTTCTTAAATGGTTTTATAACTCAAGAAGTTTATGTTAAACAACCTCCGGTTTTGGAAGATATTGAATTTCTTGAACATAGCTTTTTAAATCTTAAAAGGCACTATATGGTCTTAAGCAAGCTCCTTCAGAGTGGGCATGGTAATGATAGTCACTAAGTTCCTTTTTAATGGAAAATGGATTTACAAGATATGTTTAGTTGACACTACTCTTTTCTCAGAAACCCTCAAACAAGCTACATTTCATACTTGTTCAAATATATGTTGATGATATTATTTTTGGAGCTACTGAATGAAAAGTCTTCTTGCAAAAGAATTTTCTAAGCTTATGCAGTTGAATTCTGAGATGAGCAAAGGATGGGGAGAATCAAGTTCTTCCTTGGAATACAAATCAAGCAATGCAAAGGATGGTATATTATATCTCATCAAAGCAAATACATCAAAGAATTATCAAATAAATTCAAGATGCCGGATTGCAAGCCGATGTAGCACGCTCTCTATGCGATCCTACCTCGGCTTCTCTTAGTAAAGATGAAATTGGTAAGAAGGTAGACTAGAAGCTATACCGCAGGTATGATTGGATCTCTACTTTATCTTTACTAGCTTCAAGACTGATATTATGTTCACCGTGGCCGTGTGCTAGGTTTCAATCGATCCTATAGAATCACACCTAAGTGTCGTTAAAAGAATATTTAGATATTTCGAAGGAACTACTAATGTTGGTTTGCTTTATAAGAAATCTAAGATTACCAATTAGTAGGTTTCGTGGATGCTGATTTCATCGGGAGATCAAATTGAAAGAAAAAGCACAAGTGGAGGCCGCCAATTCCTTGAGCCAATCTTGTGTCTTCGTCAAGCAAAAGGCAAAGCACAATAGCACTCTCAACAGGTTTAATACATCTCACAAAGAAGTTGCGCTTCTCAACTTCGTGGATAAAGTATCAACTTGAAGACTACTTGATAAAAAGAGAGTAACATTCCTATCTTCTCGTGATAATACATCCGCCATATGTCTTACTAAAAATCCTATATTGCATTCATGAGCAAAGCACATTGAGATTAAGCATCATTTTATAAGAGACTATGTTCGTAAGGGTATTTAGAAATAAAATTTGTAGACACTGATCATCAAGCAATGACATATTTACAAAACCCCTCACGAAGATAGATTCAATTTTATAAGAAGAAATTTAAACTTTCTATCTTATAAAAGAATGATTAATCTGGCCTGATGATAAACTAAATCTCAAAGATCTCGATATGACATAAGCATGTATGTGCATCAAAGATCTTATCCGCCATATGCATCATAACTCATCATCCGGTAGGTCTGCCATGCGTGTCTGAGCACACCCACACGTGTCACACGTGTTAAGTGACTCAATCGCCTCATCATATCTAATGAGTCATGATTATTTACGCTTAATAAAATCTTTACTTTTATTTCAAGGCCCCGATTTAATGAAAAAGTTTAATCTTTATTTTCTTTTCTTTTTGATTTATTTTTATAAGAGAATACGGCGATATTTTGAAAAATAATCGTAGCATTCTTCCTTTAACTTTCCTAATTACTCCACATTTTTCGCTTCCACTGTGTTTTCTCGCAAAACTGCATTCTCGCTTCTTTTTCTCTATCTCTCGTGTGTGTGTGTTTAAACCCTAAAACCTCCATCGCTTCCATCTCTCAATCGCAAACTATCGGAGTAAATAAACATCCTGAATATACCTATCTATAACACCATGATCAAGGAAAAGTCCTCGTTAGAAAATCGAAGTTGATTTGGAAAACTTCAAGCTCTATGGCTTCACTTCTTCAATGGGTTCAAGGCAATGGGCCGGGAACAGATTTCTTCCGGAACTGATTGAGGTTCGTGATCGCGATTAAAGAACTTTGGGGTAACGTTTGGTTACATAAAGGTGGCATCTTTGAAGGAACAGCGAAAGGTTTCAAGTTTATTTTTCCATCAAAAATATTTCGTCACCGGGTGTCCGTGCGAAGGCATCGCCTTCTATTCGTAATGGGTCGACGATTTCATGGGATTGAGAAGTGTCAACAATGATCTGCTTGAGAACTACCAAGAATGAAAGAACTGGTGAAACACCTATCGCCAAGAATCTGAAAAGTCATTTCGTAGTTCATCATAAGATAATCACCAAGAGCGCCCTGCTGAAGGTTGGCTCTAGTGACATTGTCAACTACGAGCGTAAGTTCATCACGCAGGCATTTCATGGTCGGAAACAAGGTGAACTCCTGCCAAGGTTAATCCACAACAACCCGCCAATGCTCTAGTCAACTCAAGAAAAGCGTGTTGCCGACAAGAAGAATACCTACAAGTTCATTCCAGATGGTGTCTTGCTCACCAAAATGATGGACAAGAATCTGGGTCATAAACAAGCCGGGATCGCTTACCGCATCAAGAGAAGGCAAAGTATTTGTAATCGATAATATTGTGATTCCCACACTTTTGAGTCAACACCGGTAAGAATGAAATTAAGCTTACTGGGTCCATGATGAAGAAGGTGAAAGTCGAGCAACAGGAAGAGGAAGCGAAAAAGAAACCACCGTAAGCTCAAAGCCTGGTGAGAAAAGATCTCACGAGTCTCCTTCGAGAGAGCACCAGAAGAACAAAACAGAAGGTGGCTCTCGCACCTATCGCTGAAGAACCGTAAGATGAGGACCGAAGTTCCCATCGCCAGGTGGGAGAAAGAGGAGCAAGCCAAAAGCCAAGAAGCCACCTCAAGATCCTGACAACAAGTAAGGACATCTCAAGATCCGCCTCCAAAGCATCTCGCCTCTCGCACAGAAGCTCAAAAAGATCGGCCAGTAATCTCAACTCAACCAAAGGTACCGAATTCTCCTGATGAATCAGACCGCTGCTGTATCTGATACCATTATCGCTCCACCACTATCCTTTGCTCAACCACCACAACATCAAACCCCATACAGTAAAACCTCCATTGTCCCTAAACAACCCATCCAACCATCATCCACTACACTCAATCTTAACTCTACCGCCAAATTTCCCCAAACACTTTCACTCACTACATACATTTCCAAGCTTTCATTCTCATCCTTTTAACCTACTTTTCAAAACACCCCTACAAATCCCTTCAAACCCCACTCACCAAAAGCCTACAAAATCACCAAAGTCACTCCCACCTTACTTACCCTTACCATAAAACCAACAGACGCTGGGTGAAAAGAAAATATCTCATACAAACATCCGCTTGTAAAATATGAGATATATAATAGCATCTACAACCGTCCTCAACCTGGCATTTAAAACCTTCACTTGGAGTCGCCAGATTGGAAATTGTCAAGCCCAATAAGTGCAAGCTTCAAGGATGGGGAAGATCACGCCCAAATGTCTTTCAAAGGAAGGTTAAGACCAGCCAGGAAGCAGAGCAATTCCCTTCTCTCGCTGATCTTCCTAGATCCCCACCTCGCTTGGAACCGCCACATTGGAAGAATGCGGAAGATGGATCACGATGAAGAAGTCGCTTCATGGCACACCTGCCTTGAACGTAAAAGTGCTCAAGTCATAAGTCAATATCGTGACCCATCATCTGTTTCTGTCAAGATAGTACCAGATAGACAAAAGGTGGCTACCTTGGTCTATCCCCTGGGAAACTAAGGAACTTGCTCCTGGCAAGCAAATTCTTCAAAGCAAGATCGGGCTAAAGGAATATGAGAAGGCACCTACCAAGTACAATATTAAGGATTTCTCTCAGCTCCGATTGCACAAGATCTCTCGAGGATCACGCCTGTATGTTGGGTTTTACTCCGACTTCTCTCAAGAAAGATGAATGGAGAACTGGCTCCTCAAATTGCCGTGATGCCGAGAAGGCTACTATTTCAATCGCTGGGAAAATCGCCAGAGTTATCGACATCAACCTTAGAACAATGTACTGATGATATGTTCAGATGCTTAAGAATCGCACTTTGACTGCATTTAAGATTTATGATCAACGGGTCAGCTGTAACTCAAGCATTTCGACATTGGTTTCACTTGGAGTCAATGGTCTCAATCATGGAAAGCCAAAGCCATATTACCATGCCTCAAATTCAGTGCTAGAAGAATACGACAGAAAATCCGAGAAGAATCTACCGGGCAGAAAATGAAGCACTCTCCTTCACCGTGAAGCCTCGGGTGTCTTTATCGTAAATTTACGGGTATAAGACGCCGAATAGGTTTGACTCTTACACAAACTTGATGTCGTTTCTTCTTCATAGGAAACCATCTTCTTGCATTTGCTTTATCCGTAAGATGTGAAGCATCAACGGCAGATTCGCACGTAATCGAGCTCAAGATCTGGAAATTTCATCAAACGGGTCATACCAAATGATGCATTCTTCTTGAGAGCTCAAAGGAAGAAGGATTTGAGACCTGGTTATCCAATCGGGTGCTAGCAGAGCATCAAGATGAAGTCCGTGATCTGCATTCAAAAAGCCGACCTTCTCGCTTTTCTTTCCGCAATGGAAATGGTCACCATTCCCAAAGCTGCACTCAAGAAATGAAGGCTACAAACTCAAGGTTACTCACCTAGAGACTGTGATCAAGCTACTCTACTTAACGCCTCAATATCCCACCTCCACCTCTTCCAAAACCCTTGATTTTTTTTACTTGTGTGTGATATAAAATCTATTTGGGTTGATACAATTATATATATATAAATATGTTCTCAATTATCTAATTATCCTGCCTTTGCTCAAATTTTCTTTTCAAGTCTTATTTTGACTATGATGTGTTTTACACTCTTTTTGTCTTATGACAAAAGGGGAGTAAAGAAAGGTATGATGAACACGTAAAGAAAGGTATATTGAACACGTTGAGAATCTGATTATCCACCATCCGATGGATACACTAGAACTAAAGTATCATGCATATCATTGGCTCATACATAGCATTTTTTTACGCTAATATTCATTGATCTAGTGCTATGATAATGTTTAATAAATTTTCACAATGAAATATATTTGATTAAATCAATCTATTTGGTATATAATCAGCATCCGATCTCACTTTATTAAATACATGCTCGATACATTTATCGATTTTTCAGAATCACTTAGATGAATTTGCTTACCAAAAATTGCCTTAAAACTCGAATTGTTCATAATATCTAAATCAGTTAAATTCAGGGGGAGACCTTAATGTCTTTTTTTGAAACTAAATTGTTCATCTACCTTAGATGTTTGTCATCATCAAAAAGTGGGGAGATTGTTGGAACCTAAACGATCGAGATGTTTAGACTTTCATTAATTTTGATGATAACAAAGTATTCACAAGAGAACAATTTATGTTCTAACATTTCTTGAAGTATGCAGATAGTAATAATACGTATATTCTTAGCCACTCAAGCAAGAAGAAAGTAATTCTCAAGAGAAGGATCTATTCTATGTGTCAAAGATCCCGCCATCCTTGTGAGCGCCTGGAATTTCCTCTTTATACACTATGCTTATCCAATTGCTACAAGCGTCCGAACTTTTCGATTCAACGAGCGTCCAACTTCCGATTCTGAACGAAGGTCCGAACTTCCGATTCTCGAGCGAGCCGCTCGAACTCTCACTTCTAATCACGTGTTAGTCACGCTGTCGCTCTACCTCTCGTAAGTTTCGAACTGGATTTCAAGATTGATCTTGAGCGCTAAAATTGTTGTTCGAGGTATCAAAGGTGAAACCTTTAACTACAAGACAAAAATCGCATAAGCAAGATATAGTACAAAACGGTGAATATGTACAATCGGGATATTCTTCGGCAAAGCAAGAAAGAGACAAAGATTTTGAATTTACCTTACTCAATGGTAAGGAGCCATTTTTACTCTTAACGGTTATATCCTTGAACTCCTATATATACCTCATGGTATCCATTGAAGAAGAAACGAACGCATCGTGGAAAAAGCTTGCCGAAATTCTCAATAAATATTTATTGAGAACAAGCACGCCTCTTCGTGAGCAAGCAAGTCTCGTATAAGTCTCTGGACTACGTAATCAACTGGGTCCGACCCTTTCTTCTTTAAGAAAGTTTTTCTATAGTTGAGTTTAATCTTTATCCTCTCGTGAGAGTTAATTTTAAATGTATTTCAACTCTTTTTGTAAAAGTTGTTTTGGCCTAGTTAAGGTCAGTATCCTCAAAGGCTCGACCGCATCGAAAGTTGTTTTGAGAAGTTGAGAGTATTGTCAAGTTGTGACAAAGAGAATACTCTCGAGGAAATTGTAATCAGATTGATTATAGTGAAAAATCCTTCAGGAACTAAGCGGACTAGACGAAGCTACGCTTGGTAGTGAACTAGTATAAATTTCTGTCGGTCCTCGCTTTTATCGCTTATTCATTTTTATCTTGTCATGTTAAAAACAAGTTTTATCAAACTGCTTCCAAATAGTCCCTGCTATACCCAAAGATCCGATAAACAAACAATTTTGAAAACTTGTGTTCTATAGTGTTTCTAACTTAAAGTTTACGAAAAGTTTGTAAACACAATTCCATCCCCCTTCTTGTGTTCACGTTCATTAGAGATAGACTTAACACAAAAGGCCCAGGTGCCATAGCATCAACAAATAACATGCCAATATTTTTTGGATTTAGATCCTCTAAAGTTAGTAAAGTGTAAAGTGGGTAATCTTAACCATTAATGAGAAAATCAATGGTTAGTTTGTTATTCATGTCCATGTAATATCAACCCTTGATTTTCTCATCAATGGTTAGAAATTACTTACTTTACATTCTAAAGTGAATTGCTCCCTTTAAAGGATGCAACTCCATATTTTTTAGTGATCAACGTGAACAAGAAACAATTTTTTTATTTATTTATAAAAAAGTATGAAATTATAATACCAAACACGTTATGCATCTATATAATGTTAATATTCACATATTAAAATCATGCATATAAGACACTAACACTACATGATAAATCTAACATAAACAATATTACCTTTGTGAGAACATACATGAATTTTATAACTTCAAAATCTCATATTCATAGAAAGTGATTGTGTACTTTTCACCATGATCATAAATAACAATTTTTATGAACCATATGAGTGTCCATTTCTCCCAAGTTGTAAGAAGAAATGTTTCTTCTGTCAAAGTTGCAGCCATTATTACTCACAAATGAAATCGAATCTAAAGATTGTTGGTGATATTGTGGTGATAATGTTGCAACTACTAAGAACAAACGACAAAAAATTGATAAGTTCATAAAAAGATAAGATGATGTAAAATAAAGAACAAAGAAGAAGATGATTACAATAAGATTTCAAGGCGCAGTGTAAACACTTAAGTTAAGGTTCGATTCGCACTCTACCAATCCCTTTAGATTGGATGCAAATGGTTGAACAATGAATTCCTTCAACTTACGTAAATAGTTCTCTAACTTCAACTTAAGTGATAAGAGAAGAAAGTAAATATTTTGGAGTGATGAATTTTGGCAAAATTTTGACATAGACATATGAAGTGTGTTATACTTTCTACATGTAAAGTTGTTATATATATAGACCAACTCATACCTTTTGGTAAAGAGAAACATCTCCTCATATGGAGTCACAACCATTGTGAATTGTCTCAACTATCCATGAACGAGTGCATTTTTTCATTCAAATGTCTTTAGAAGAATAGATACAAAGGTTCATGGAAGAATACAAACACTAGTAAAAGCCACAAAAAGACACACCCTTTGAAACATGAAACATTGTGTTTCTCTTTTATTTTGGTCATAATTTCATGTGTGAGTATCAGGTGACATAAGAGCACTTGTTGTTACTCCTGACCTCGTGCAAGATCATTCTAGAAGTGAGCTGGTCGTCATTCGTTAACCAATTATCTGACCAAATGTGCACTTTTGCCATACGCCAATGCACAAATGTGCACTTTATATTTGATAAAAATAGTTCGATTTCACCTCTAAACAAACAGTGTTTTAGTCTACAGAAGACTTTTATGACAATCCTATGGTGAAGACTAAAACACATTATTTTGTAAAATATAAAGACTAAAAATTAAAAAAATTAATAGAAACTAATTTTAACAAAACGACACAATTTTAAGAATAAAAAATATATTTAAATCGTTAAAAATTTTGCTATGTATTCCAAAAAAGTGTGGAAATTTATGGATAAACCTTTCTAAGAAAACTCTTATTAATATGTTGGAAGACGGAATTAAAAATTTTAGAAAATTTAATTGCTTCCAATTGAATTTCATTTATTTATTTTTGTTTGATAGAGGGATTAACTTTCATTCTTAAAATTTTTTGTTTTAATAGAGTACTAAAAAGGTTACGTGATAAACATAAATAATATTATTTTTATCACAATAAAAAAATCACGATTGTTCGCGATCGGTGGCATACAACGATAATATGACGGCAGTGGTCAAGCTGAGATTTACATGAGAGAGCGAGAAAAGAATTTCAAATTCTTAGTTTTGAGGTGTTATTTCAAATTCCCAAATTTGGTTAAAAATACCCAATAAAATCCCTTCATTTTTAAAATAGTAAACATTTAATATCTAAACAAAGTATTTTACATTGTTGTATTTTAATTACCTTCTAAAAAGACATTACCCCCTCTTCCTCACTCATCCAAACACACTCTCAAGGATAAATTCACAATTCTTCATTGGAAGTTGTTACATACCATCTTGTTTTTTTCGTAGTAATTTGGTATCCTTAATGAACTGTCAAGATTCTCAAAACAAATGTTTGAAGTCTTTTAAGTATAATTGGCAATCCCCTCAAGTCACTAAAATACAAGAGGGAAAGAGGACAATCTACAAACAGATTAACATTCCTAAGTGATACATACTGCAGCATGTGTGTGTTTCAATTGAGTCCTGACCCTTGGACACCTATTTATATCCAGCTATTGAGTAAGAGGAACACACTCAAGCTCAATCTCAAGAACACCTCTCTCAACATTCTGTAGCCTCACTGAGATTTCTTGTTTGATCTTCTCCTTCATCAAGGGAGATGATACCATCTCTAATAAGAGTAAGTTGTCCTTGCTTGCCACAAATTTCCCAAGCTGCATTGACTCATTGATTGTAGATTTCTCATAGGCAATTGCAGTAGCCAAAACTAGAGGTTGAATGTCTATTTCTGGCCCTCACCCATAAAATCATCAGTTGAAAATGTGTCCTTATCATACACTAGCTGCATATAAGCACCCTAATAAATCCAATCAAACATGATTGGCACAGAAAATGGTATCAAGAAATTCCAACAATAGAAATACAATGGTAGTGGTTTCTGATGTAAATATAAATGCATGGATGATGACATCAACATCAGTAGTAAGAAGAAATAATTAGCTATTTTTTTTCTTTAATATAAACTGCATATAAAGGACATTTGAAGAAGAAACAAAGGAGCAAGGTAAAAAGAAAATATGTTATGATGTTTAACACAAGGAGGAGCTTATTTACACAAACATATAAATCTCAACTATGCTAAGTATGTCATTTTGATTTCTATTTTGTAACTCTTGACAGGATTTATTCTTTCCCATTTATGATTAACAAAAATGGAAAACAATTGAACTTACCACTTTGAGGGAGGAATGTTTTCTGGAATTGATAGCATTAGGCTTTCGTTCCAGACTGGATTCAAATTGTTCTTTATAACGCTGTGTTTTTACTGATCTGTAAGAACAGATATTAAAAAAGTGTTAAACTATACATGTTTCCATTCTATTCATTTCATCTATGTATTTATATCAAGTAGTTCAGAGATGAATATGCTCACTTGGTGACCCAAAAGAAAGGATGACATAAGGGTCACTTGGTCATTACATCTCGAACCGCTTAGGTGAGTGCCTTTCACAACATTAACCTTAATCAAACCAACAAATTCAACCATACCTGCCTATAACAGTAAATGGGAACCAGACTAAGTATTCAGAAAGAAACATCAACATTTCAATAACACTATCATTTTCCTTTCTATTCAGAAAAGCACATGCGGAAAATAGCAAATAAAACCCAACTTAAGAATCCTGAAAACTGAGTCTTGTAATGGTTATGATTTTTGTCACATATCATACTGAGAAACACTAAATGTAAGAAATAAAAGTAAGGTGTACTTTTGTCCTATCAATATAACTGGCCTTGATAAATGAAACATTACCAATGAGGTACTCTTTTTGAAGCCTTGTGCTCGAATCTTTTCTTGCCCAACTATTCCGAATGCATGGCCAATACGATGTTTTGTTGTGGCTTTGTCATAATGTTTCTTGTCCATATGAGAATTGTAACATGAAGAACTGCTCTGAGCTAACGATAAACTTCTTCCTTGAGATGGTACAAATTGGCATGACAAATTGTCATCACACTCCATGAATTGTAGCTGCTCATATTTTTTCCTGAAAATCATACAGTAAATTTCTGAATCAGAATGGTGTAATTATTTCACACACAAAAAAAGGAATTATGTTTCCTTTTAGTTACCTAATATATTCAGAGCGGTCCTCAATGGAGGAATGTGGTTTTGGTTTTTATATTACTTGGGAGGCAAGCTTCGTATTTTATTTAATTTTGTATTTCCACCTAACTTCTAATGCATCAACTTGTTCCTCTGTCCATTCATCTAGCTTCAGTGATGCAACCTGTAATAGTTTCAAAATTATGTTAGAATTTCGTTTGTTTGATGTGCCAGTAAATCTATGCAAGCACAAATACAGTAAATCTCACCATATTAAAAAACAGACAAAAGTCAAACATGGAGTTCTTATTTGGCATTAATTAAGTATTGATTTTAATTTAAAAAGTTGTTAAATTATGCCTTATGTACATTGACTTTCTGTTTAGTTCAAAGCTTTTCTAAAGTCAATTTATCATTTTGTCTATTTCTCCCTGGCAGTAATTTAAGATGGCATGTTGCTCCTTCTACATGGAATTCATTTGAGTACTAGAAATCTTAATTTATGGCATTTTTTCCATCCAGCAGGCATTTTATTTTACCAATATCTCATGCGATGTTAGATAAATATTTTCATAATTGCTAACAATTAATGATGAGCTAACTTTTAGATAAACATGAAATATGGGTAAAATGACAGAAAAAGAGGGAGGAGCAAGAGGAAAGTGACAAAGCCTATAGAAAGGTGTGTCTATAATATATGCTACAATATGTTATTAGTTCTTGAGAAGGTCAGAAACACAAGATATATTAAAGCACTTTTGCAAACATGACCTTAGTTGCACAACAGATTGAAAAAGTACAACAGAGCCTACATTAATATATGTACTTTTAAGTTAGCTGAAAATAGTGAAGAATTTTCACTAAATTCTTTTAATGCTAACATAAATATATTTGCTTGAAAACATGTATATGTGGGGTTCATTGTGAGTCACAACCTTCTGCATATTTATCCAAGAAGGAATATTGTCTCCGAAAGATAGATGGTACTTTTACAAAGACAAATGAGCTGTCATTAACAAGTTCCTTTACAAGCTAAGTTGGAAACATACCTTTGATATGTGGACTCCTAGACTTCTATGTACGCTGAACACTTGATGCAAATGAATACTCCAAGACTTGAAGATCTGATGTTCAATAAATGTAATGAATAAGAACAAGCATAAAATAAATGAGGTAGTGATTTTATAACAAGCATAAATATTCCATATCTTAAAGTTCTTGAGCACTTATTTCACAAACCATTCCAACAATTGGAATCTGGACGTTTGAAAAAACAAATATGGTTTTAGACTTGATTAGCTTGTTATCTACATGACAAAATTTAGTATAAATAACAAGCCATGATCTCAGAAACTTTCAATGGCTTCTATATTTATCTCAAAAATCAAGTCAGTGCTGAAAATGAAAACATTTCAGCATTGCAAAATAATTTAGTGGTTTTTGTTTAACACCTATGAAAAATGAATCCATTTGAAAAGTGCTAAAAATAGTCAGTACACAGGAGGCAGGTGAATCCATTCAACAGAACTTTTTCTTTATTTAAATAATTTAATGACATTAGTTCCTACAGTGTGTGTGCTGCAAGTGTTTGTGTTGTTTTTATCAAATTCTAGTTGTATCCTCATCCATCTTCAGCATTTCAAATGAACATTTTAAACATTAAAAATCCACCACTTAATTATTTTTGATAACAAAATTGAGTAATAACGAAATCTTTTCCTGAGAAATGTAAAGCTCAAAGCTGAAATAGGAAAAGTGACTTGGTTCACCAGGACAGAAACCACAAACAAAGACAAGACAAGTTAAAATGGTTGCTACTTGTTTAGTCAAGTTTAAATTACCTTAACAGAAAAAAGCATGATTGTCTTTAGGAGTTAACTTTAGAAAATGGAGGAAAAGTTTTTTTTTTTTTTTCCTTTTCCGTTTCTGGATAGACATGGAAACAATATTCAGTTCATGATCAATGATGATGTTATTTCAACAATAGTGAACAATCCTAACAAATTGAATTCCTGTGAAAATCAGGCTAACACTTACACCCATTTTGGCTCTGGAGTTCCACAATCAGCACAAAACTTGTTCCCAGCTTGATGCATCAAACTTGTTAGCCTTTTATGTGGACCTGGTGATTGGTAAATATAAGGAAAGACGAATAAAATATCAGCTGAAAATGATCAAGTAAAGAGGACTGTGTGGGGTTAAGTTTCCTACATACGGAGATAAACTAAGACTAAGACTGAATCCTACAGATGGAGATGGAGATGGAGATGGAGACAAACTAAGATATAACTAGTGCACCAATAGTTAATCTTTTTTCAGCATTGTACATAATAAAGTTTCCTAGTTGAGGAACTTTGATCCTCTACCGTAAAAAATTCTCTCATCATATTATGTAATTCATGGTTGTGTATTCTATATTTCTGTTGTCTTGAACTATAAATATATATCAACCATTAAGGTTTATAATTTTGTTCAATCTATAATGCTAAGTATAGTAGCTAGTGCAGTTTGGTCCAAAGGAGGAACTTCATTAAATTACATTGTACAGAAGTCAAAATTATTCATAAAAAGAAAATAAATTCACTGATTATATTCTCAAAGGTCAAAACAGGAAACAAGTATGGGGAACTTTTGTTTTGCTAAAAATATATGTGAATTAGAATCTTCTCTATTTTCAAAAGCAACACACCTCAATTGTAAGTAATACTGCAACATTTAGTTCACTATATTGATGAGGAGGGCAAAACAGTCAACCAGTAATCTATATGTGAATGATAAAGCAAAATATGCGGTATATATAATAGGACAAAACTTATGTCCAGTTTCTTAGACCCAGTTTGTCCCGTTCCGTACTAAAAATATACTAAAACTGTCAGAAACTATTTCAAAGGGTGCACTTTTAACTGTCTCTGTTGTATATGTTCATGGAAGACAATCACTTTTATGTGTGAGGAATGGGACAAACTAGATCTAATCAATTATACATAAGATTTGTCCATATAATAACTCAAATGAGATCCATCATGTTGAATTCGTTTCTTTCAATTGCTACAATCCATTTCACCGAGACTCGAGTACACTAAGGTCTAAGGCTAATCCTTTGTTTAGATAACAGAGGTCTTTATTCTTCAAAACCAAAATAGAGCATGAAATACAGATTATTTGTAAAAAATAAAAAGCTATGTTATCTGAAGACATCCATTGATCAATTTTAGAACTCAAAATTGGTGTTTCAGAATGAAAGAGATCATAAAAGCAAGATTCCAACACTATACCTGAAACATTTCATTTGCTTACTACATTACCATCCCTAGTAACTTAAAATTACATATCATCAAGTGGTCTGTCATGTAAGACTTTTCACAAAAACAAAAGGTGAAAGGAAAAGGTGAATGGAAAGATTCTATCATATGAATGAATCAATGCTTGTTTTCTGCAAAATTAATCATTCTATTATTTTAGGGGACGTGGGAGGGTAATTTTAAAAATAAAAAGATGAAATGCTCTAACCTGATACTTCTTTTATATCAGGATTTTCATGCTGTGAAGACATCTCTAGCCTCCAATGTTTGAAACCCTAACGAAGAAGAAATGTAGCTACAATTTGCAACCAGCCATGTGTTAGTTGCTTCTCTGCATGTTTCAAATCTGTCAGAATCTTGCACAAATCACATACAAACCAAACCAAGTTGCAATCATGGAAGGTATGAAAAGAAACATTTTTGAATAAAAATTCTTAACATATTAGAACATACCTTTCTCCTTCTAAATTTTGGCATTCAAGGAGTCAATTGCAACTTGTGCTCTGAAACAAACCAAAAGGGTATATGGAAAACAAAAGGCCGAATCAAAGAAATTGTGTCCAATTAATGGGGTTGGGGTTGTGAATAATTGAAATAGCATTCCAATAGAAAATTAAGGTGGAAATGTTCAAAAGGGTCTTTGAAAAAATCGTTTTTGACAACAATTGAAGGTGAAACTGAAAGCTTGAAACTTTGAGAAAATTGCATTGAAGAAAGAGAAATTTGGAAATTCAGAAATTCAATTGACAAGCCAAATGTGTTGGGATTGTAGGAGTGGCAACAACAAATCAGAGACTTCAGGGTAACGAGACAGGTCAGAATTTGTTTTCCTTTCTAACAAACTTGATTATTATTAAAAAAAAATGTACCAAGGCATCATGAGTCATGACATGTAGTACAGGATAATAACTTGGTACGTATTTAGGAAGCACACATAATCAATATCATCTACGTAAAAGGCTATACCACCCAAAAATAGAAGTTTCCACCTTCTTCTTCTTCTTATCATGATCTTTATTTTTCTTTGTCGTGAGTAAATTTGATTGCTACTTCAACAATATCAATGGCGCTTAAGATATTAAGAAATCTGTTTGTTTGGGAAATTATTAAATATATGTATCATTTCATACATGTTTAACAAAAGAAAGTTTGTCAGGTTGGTAACTTGGTATGGTTACGACTCATGTCCCACAAAGAGAGTGGCGGCCCTGAGCACAGGCGTGCCCAAGGCCCCATTTTTTTAGGGGTACCAAAATTTTGTTTTTTATTAGTATATATAGATATTAAAATAAAAATTTATATATTTCAAATTATATAAAAAATTTATTATAAAAATTAAACAAAAATAGTAGTAATTAGAGAAGTTGTTTCCTGAAAACAAGTCAACTAACGAGTGACTAATTAATGTGTGACATTTTATTTCTCTTTTTATATGTTAACAAGAATACACTTGTGATCTTGGGCACTAAAACAGTGATAATCAATTAAGTGCAAAATTTAGGGTCTCAACGAAAAAAACGCTAATGTTAGTGCTAAAAAATTGCGAATAAATGGAAGTTAAATATGTGTTTGTTCAAAAAGTCAAATTTGTAAGCAAAACAATATGATGCAAATTTCTCTGAATACACACAACTAAACCTTTTAGGATTTATTATTTTTTGTATATTATTGATCAAGCAATTGACTCACATAGTAGAAAATTTGAGTAGTGTAGCACATATGAGAAGATTTTTTGGATTTTTGTTTAGTATTAACAAACTTATATCATTCTTTGATAATGACTTAAAATTATGTTGCAAACATCTTGAAATAAAATGTCATGTGAAGTTCTATGATCTTGATGATCTTGATGGTGAAGTTCTATTTGAAGAACTAGAAGTCATCTGAGAGGTTTTAACCCGTGAATCAAAATCAAATTATGTAATATTGTGTTCTTTGAAGACGTTTAATTATTTTCCTAATACATGTACGACTTATAAAATAATATTAATTATCTCTGTTACTATTGCATCTGCCTAAATTGAAATTGTTAAAATTTTATTTGCGAATTGCGATCTACTATATTACTAGATAGAGTAAATGGGCCTTGCTTTGATTTCTATCAAAGATGATTTTTTAAAGAACCTTGATTATGAATGGATTATTCATGGTTTTGCAACAAAAAATACAATAAGGATAAAATTTAAATGACTGCAAGGGCACCATTATCTTCGTTCGCCCAAAGCATCCAAAATCTAAGGACCTGCCCTGCACAAAGACGTGAGTTCAAATTCTACTCGTATTTTAAGGCCATCTAAAAATGTTTTTTGAGCCGTGAGACATTCCGAATACCCAACACATCTAAACTTTTTGTAACCAAAAAAAATTCAAACATGTTTATTCATGACCATTTTAATTATGGAAAAATATGAACATGCTCAGCCAATGTAAATTAATTTTACACCAATATCCAATGAGAGCTTAGTATTTTACAGTTAAACTTAAAATATATTTACAAAAGTGTATGACATGACAAAATAATGAGTTTTTATTTGATGTTAGTGTAAAACCAATTTACAGAGTAACAAAGGTATGCCCATTAATCTTTAATTATGATATCAATCTTCAATGTGACACTTTCACTACTAGAAAATCGATTTTAGAGAGGGACAAAATCCCTCACTAAACATAAAAATCAGTCACAAACCACTTTAGCGACGGATTTTGTGACGGACACGCACTGTAATTCAAATTTGGCGTCATAAAATTCTAGTGAGGAAAATTAGAATACGCCGCAATTATATGGTGTGTAATGTGTTTCTTGGCTTCTTATTTTCTATGTTTCTACATATATTATATGTATGTTTAGACCTAATGGAGGTAGAGACCAACATGGACTACATCACGACCTCGTTGGCATACCTCAATTGCCAATATGTTTTTTAAAAATCAAAATTAATTAATTCATAGAATAATTACTTTACTTTAGGTTCTAATAGTACCAGGAAAAATTAAAAGATACCATTTTGAAGTTTAGAACTTGGAGTATTTTATATTAATATTTTGTTACTATTAATGTTTATTAGTTTTTAATTTAAATATCTCTATTAATTTTTACTATTTCTAGTTTAGAATATTTCTATTTTCAATTTTAATATTTTTAAATTAATTCCAATATTTAATACATAAATTCTTTTTAAAAGTTTTTTATTTTTATTTGTTAATCAATGTCATTTATGTTTTAGAAATATTTAATTAACGAAATTAAATTTATATATTTTCATTATTATTTAACAAAAATACACACAAACATATCTCAAATAGATAAGAAATAATCAATTGACATAATATATAATTCTATATAATTTTAAAATGTAGTTATTTTTTTAAATAATTAGATATAAGATATTAAAAATCCCTCACAAAATCCGTCGCTATTAGCGGGGGAAATTAATATACGTCGCTATTAGTGAGGGAAAATATCCCTCGCTAATCATTGAGCTTAAAATCTCTCACAAAATCCGTCGCTGTTAGTGAGGAAAAATATATGTCGCTATTAGTGAGGGAAAATATCCGTCGCTAATCATTGAGTTTTAAAATCCCTCACAAAATCCGTCGCTATTAGTGAGGGAAAATATCCCTCGCTATTTGTGACAGATTTTGTGACGGATTCCGTCACTAAATTGCATCTTATAAATTTTGTGATGAATTTAGTGACGAAAAAGTTAGAGAGGGTATCTTTTCGTCTCAAAAATCCCTCAATAAATGTATTTTAGTCAATTTGTGACGGATTTTGTGACGGATAAATTAGTGACAGATTTTTTCCGTCAGTAACTCCGTCACAAACTAGATACAACTTAAATCCACTTGATATCTTATTTTTCGTCACTAAATCCGTCGCTATTAGTGAGGGATATTAGTCTCTCGCAAATTTCCCTCTCTAAAATCGATTTTTCTAGTAGTGTTTCGTCACAAAAAAATCTTTAATATAACACTCCATCATAAATATAAGAACAAAATTATATTTTAGTCCTCAAAGATGTGTCTGTTATCAATTTAGTCTTTAAAAAATAAATTTATTGATTAAATCCTTGAAGTTTGTGATCAGTGATACCCTTAATCCCAAAGTACGCTTTGTTTAATTATATAATACGTAAAAAGGCTTTTGCAGAATAAAAATGTGAATTTTCAATAGGAAAAAACTCAGGTGTTGTTTGTGATGTTCACCAATTATAAAATATCACATAGATTAAGTTTTTCATTTAAATTCAAATTCAAAATGATCTTAATAGTTCTTTGAATTATAACACATGTCATGCAAAATTAATCACATTAAACTAAATAGTTTTTTGAATAAAACCATAAAAGCTAAGAAAGGGGTATACCTCTCTTTGGTATATCAACAATAACACCTCAAACTCGCAATTATTGCTCCGACAAAGGGTACAAAAAAGGGGTTAGGGTTTAGACTTCACGAGGAAAAGATAGATCATAAAAGAGCTTTAAAAAAAGGAGGTGATCGAAAAAACCCTAACCATGGTGGTGTCTATTATGGATGCATGATGACTATTGGAGTTTCCCTTCGATAGAAAAGGACGATGAGGGTCCAAAACTGCCTCTAAATAGGATATTTTTCACAGTGGTAGATGCTACAGGGTGGAAAAGGACGGTGAGTTATCATAGAGAGTTGTTCTCTCATAAGTGTTTGGGGTTATTTGTGACCGAAGTAAGTGTTTATGATTTGTGACGATGAGATCGAAAAACTTAGGAGTGAGACTTTATCTTGTGTTTTATATTACGTTTTAAGCTTCCGATAACGCTTTATAAAACAAACGTTATGAAAACAATAGCTTCAAATAACGCTTTGCCACAAAGTGTTATTTGAGCTTTACCTGAGTTCTCTGCGTTTTTTCACATGACGTTTATTTCGTTAAACGTTATTTGTATGTTTAAATGATAACATTTTTTTTCTTCTTGAAAACATCATTTAAATGTTTAAATAATCTCTATATTTTTTTAGATGATGCTTCCCACTATAAACATTAAGTGAACGCTATTATCTGAACACGATTTTGGCATACTGTTCAAGTCAATATTAGAAAAAATAATCTTAATTTTTATCGTAAATGTGAGTAAATCTGAAACTTTAAAATTTCAATGGCTCTTAAGATTTTAAGAGATTTGTTTGGTTTGGCGAGTAGTTATATAAACTCATATTTTTGTTCATTACCATTTCAATTATGATATATGCTCTCCTCCAGTTGTCTAGTGGGTCGAAAGATGGATTGGGCCTTCTTCCCGCGACCCAGACACTAATTCTTCCAAGAAATGCGGTTGAGAGCGGAAAAGTGGATACATGCAAATGATTCCAATGCTCAAGTCAATTTAGGGAAAGTGGTTATATTTGAATGAATGGAATTGTGCACATGCCTTGTGTATTGTGTTGCTCTCCTTTTGTAGGAGAGGGTTGGGGACCATTCTTCTTGTCTTAATCTATCTCGAGGCCAACTCGGAGACAAGCCAGCTACAACACAATACACAAGCACTCGTGGGCCGATACACACGCCCAGCCAGACATAGCACTTTTACAGATCGGCCGGGAGGGGGCAAATCGCCTTATACAATATGATATGCCCTCACTCTTGTCATGTGAGGATCTCCTCGAAAAGGACCTCCTCTAGCTATGTTTAAAGGCCCAACAGGGGACCCATTGCAAATAGATGGGCATGTCCCAATATGATGTGAGCCATTATATTATGCCGGAACAATTGCTCCCTAGCTTGATACCAAGTCGATGTGGGTTAGCACGTTTAGGTCTCGACACCAAGATGCAATCTTTGACTCTATTCCCTCATCATCGTCATCATCTTCGTGGTTGTTCAGATTTTTAGTGATTGCGTTATTAATGCCTCAGTTATGGGAATTTATGACTCATTCAGTGGTTAGTGCACCAGTTCTAGCGCTGATTGGGTGTTTGACATCTGTAAATAGGTGCCTTCAACTGCTTGCCTTTTGACTATTCTCAGATGTTTCTTTCTCGTCTTATGAAGCAGCTTCTTGTTGTTGTTGGGTGTTCAGAAAAAATTGATGCAATGTGCACCAAGAGGCTGTAGATTTTGCCTAACATTCACGTGAGAGGTGACTTCCACCTATTTTAAGGATTAACATGCCTGATAGTTGTTGAAATTATTCAGATTTGCATGTCTATGATGATCCCCCTCCAGGAGGCGCTCTATAACATCCTTTCTTTCTTAACCCTAATTAGTATGTGCTTATGTGTGCTTGATTGCTTGTTTGTATGCTTGAAAGCTAAGGTTAGGGTTAGGATTAGGTAGGAATGACAATTTGTATCCTAAACATTGGGCACCCACAAAAATTGTCCACGATGCATAGGGTAATTGTCAAGAAATTTGAATGTGTTTGTGTAAGTGTATGAGTCCTATGGTACCCACCCCATTTCTGCACTCCACATATATATATATATATATATATATATATATATATATATATATATATATAATTATTTATTATTTAATTATTTATTTATTTAAAATACTAATATATATAATTTTAACTATGATACAAATATTTAAAAACGAAATTAATCTAAAAATTCTAAACTTTCTAAACCTAGCAACATCTATACTTTCTTTATTGTGATAATTACTCGTTTTTGATGTTTTGATTTGGTTAAATACTTCGATTTGTAATTTTTATGAATAGATTTAAAAGATTTTTTGGATCATTTTTTAATTGTTATGATGTTCCCTTTGTTATTTATTACTTTTTCATAGTTAAAATGCTGGTACAGGTACTTTAATACTACTTTGATACCCAGAGGATACGGATAAGGGTATCAAAGTTGTTACCCACGCGGGTACGTGCTCGGGCATAGGTAATTTTTCCAAACGTCTGTATGAGGACAAGTACTACAGTACCCTATCCAGAGGGTACCCATTGTCATCCCTAGGGTTAGGGTTAAAATGTGTGGTAGCGTTGGACGCGTGGCACAACACATGTCACGCCTTGCATGTAAGCAAAGTTAGCAGGGCTCCACGCTAAAGCGTTTCCCTTGTGAACTCTAAAGTTGACCTGTAACCCTAAAAACTATATAAACCCACTCCAAATCTGATCTTGAGCTCCTTTTTCCCCAAATCAGTCTGAAACTCGTATGTTATGTTCCAGAATTCCATTAGTATGTCTTTGAGCTTTCAAACACCATTTTCGACCCCCAAACTCTATATCTAACTCTACCGATATCATCACCACGATTTCATCTTCTCGTAGCTTCATTTTGTTTCTCATTTCGTCGCATTTTGTTGAGACTTTGTTGCGGCATAATATGTCCTTGATCCTATTTGGCTTTGTTCCACTCTCGTTCTTGATTCCGTTTTGGTGTTTCTTTTGGTCCCTACGAGTGCTTACGATCGCTGACCAATCATGGAAGTTGTCCAAGCTTCATTTTGCTTTTAGTCCGTCCTTGAGCAGTAGGTAACTCATTTGTTTCATTTATGGTCCCTTGGTGTCTTGGTTAATATTGATGTTTGCTTTTGGTCCTTGATATCATTTTGTTGTTGTTGTTTGTGTTGTCGGTGAATTTCAGTACTTGTTGATGTGTTCGGCAGGATTTTCTGAACATGATTTCTTGGTTGCCTTATGGCTGGAAAAACTGTTACCATAGTGTCGTGTGGGAGAGTTCGTAATGTCAGTGTTAGAATTTGTGTAGTTTGTGAGTACACGGGTTGGGGCTATTTACGAGGAGCAAAGAATTGAGTTGTTTCTCGTGGGAGAAAGAATCCTTACTTGTCGGAAAGGTCACAGTAGATTAGGATGCTTGGATATGTGTGAGGGATACTTTATAGTGATTTTGTTTCGTAAAAATAGTAGAAGATACCCAATAGCAATCAAGTCGATTTTCAACTAAAACTTGATAGTTGAAAAACTATTTTATTGAAGTATTTGATAATATTAATTTTGAACTGACCGATAAATATAAAATGATACAAAAGACCTTTTTATATGATTCTTTATAAAATATTTATATATATTCTCATGATTTTTTTTTTTGGTGAACAAATCCACCAACAAATTTTCTGTTTTTTTTTGTTCTTTGATGGTTAATCCACTAACCCACCCCTGAACGAATAGGTTAGGGATTTCGACCCACTTTCTTAAACATGTCATTCTAAACATTTCCCAATTTGAATGAATTAATGGTAATACAGATCCAGACGAATATTCCTGTTTTGTCATTCCTAACAAAAACTTTTACACACTCACTATGCAAATCCCATAACGTAGTGTTACATTTCTCATGATTAAACTATTCGTTACATGTATTTAAGTGATTAATAATACATCCTTAAAAAAGTGATTAATAATACATTATTAGTTTAAAAAGTTAGTATTCGAGTAAATGTTTAATTAAGAAGCTCACCAGAATAAAAGAATAATGTTTAATTAAGTATATGTAATCAATCTCGTCAAAAAAAAAAGGTAATCCGGGCCCAATTAATTGTACTTTTCTAGAAGTACTCTTTCATTAAAAAAATATAAAAAATAAGTTTTTAAAAAAATTAAAAATTATTTCAATACTTTTTAAATTTTTTATATTAAATTTCAATACTCTAATAAAATAATTTCTAAGTATAAAACTATAAAAAGCTGAATTTACCGGTGAATTTAGTTTACCAATGAAAATTGCATTGAAGTTAATGAAAATGGCATCGTCTCGACGCACTACACTGTTCGCTCCCTAAAACCCACACACTTCACACTCTCCTACTCTTCAAGTAAGCTGAAGCTCTTGAATCATTTAATTTCAATTTACATCATATGTTCTCTGGATTACTTCATTTCACTGTGTTTCCCCATGATTGTGCTCGCATGATTTGGGGCTTCTTTTTTTTTTTTTTTTCCTTCCATTTATCTAATATGATGATTATTCGATTTTTTCTTCTTTTCTAGTCGTTTTTGTAATTCTAGTGTTTGCTCAAATCTAAGTGATAGTCCAAAAACAGATATGGTGTGCTTGTCATAAATTGCATAGGACTGGATTTTGGGTGAATGGTAAAGGATACTTAGAATAGTGTCTATTTCTTTTTCTCCTCTCTTGATTGAGATATTGTTTGACAGCTCTGGTTAGTATTAGTAACTTACAATGTGATTTGCGGTTTCTTTCACAAAATAATTTTCTTTTGAGTGAAAAAAGTGAGTTTTGATTCAAATGGTCACATGCAAGTGCTAAATATACAGAAGCTCCTAGAGTATGTGTTGAGAATTGAGATATTTGAAAACTATTCTGTTGTAGATAATAATAGGATAACGATAAGACTGATTTGAATTTGATTAGATATGGTTGTAGAATTTGATTAGAATTGCGTACATATTTTTATTATAAATAAGTAAAATGTATGTGAGCTGTAATAACAGTAACTGTAACATAACTACTTTTCTAACCATCTAATTAATAGGCATAATAGAATCAGATAGCTTACATTCCATGTTGTGAAAGTTCCATCTATTTTCCTTGTGTTCTTCACTAAACTCTTTCAAGTCATTGGCTTGGGTTATACGGGTTTGAATATGATGTAACTTAAGAATTGTTCAATTCTGTGATATAACCTATGATGTGAGGAGTGTTATGATTAAATCTACGCTAGTGGCTGCCATTAATGTATAAGTTTCAGCTCATGTACTTGTATGCCTTTTAAAAAAAATTTGATTGATGATGTTGCTTACTGAATGCACATATTATTCCTAAGGTCTTAAATAGTCCTTGAAGCATACTGAGAAAGGCACATTAATGGAGTCTTTAGTTCTTAAACTCCATGAAATCTCAGCTGTCAAATTTGGCAACTTCAAGCTCAAATCTGGCATCTCCTCGCCAATTTACATAGACCTCCGCCTTGTTATATCTTACCCTTCAGTCCTCCGGCAAATTTCTCAAACTATGATTTCCTCTGTCTCGGACACTAAATTTGACCTTGTCTGTGGTGTCCCTTACACTGCTCTTCCCATTGCCACTTGTGTGTCTGTCACTCACAATATCCCTATGGTCATGCGCCGAAAGGAAATCAAAGACTATGGCACTTCTAAAGCCATTGAAGGCGATTTCAAGCATGGCCAAAGTTGCTTGATAATTGAGGATCTAGTTACTAGTGGCACATCAGTTTTGGAAACTGCTGCACCGCTGCGTGCCACAGGGATGAAGGTCAGTGATGCTGTTGTTTTGATCGATAGAGAGCAAGGTGGGAAAGAGAATTTGGAAAGTAATGGAATTAAGTTGCATGCAATTCTTAAATTGACTGAAATGGTGAAAATTTTGAGGGAAAAAGGAAGGCTTGATGAGCAGATGGTAGGGGTTGTCATGAGATTCTTGGAGGAAAATCAGAAGGTTGCTGCTTTGGCAACTACAACTAAGTTGAAGGCCTTGTCATATTTGGAGAGGGCTAAGTTGTCCAAGAATCCAACAGGAAAGAGGTTGTTTGAGATAATGGCTGAGAAGGAAAGTAATCTGTGTTTGGCTGCAGATGTTGGAACTGCAGCTGAATTGCTTGAAATTGCTGACAAGGTGAGAACTTGGTATTTGTACAAAGTTGGAAAATTACTATTTAGGCCTTGGCATTTTGTTTGATCTCTTATTTACAGTGAAAGTGTTACAGAAGGTTCTTAATTTGAAAAATGGGTTGAAACTTGGAAGAGTCCTGTTCTCTGGATTACCATCAATGGGATTGTAGTTAGACGTTTGATCCTGATGGATAAATTATTTAAACTAAATTTGGCTGTACTTCTTTCCTGTCAGGTTGGGCGTGAGATATGCTTGCTGAAAACTCATGTGGATATTCTTCCAGATTTTACTCCTGATTTTGGTTCTAAGCTTCGTGCGGTATAATGCTAAAACAAGCTCTTTTTACCTCTGAGTATTGCAGAACAAATTTTTGCATCTGATATTGTTAACATCTGTGCAC
Source organism: Calophaca sinica (assembly GCA_037113605.1). Taxonomy (NCBI): domain Eukaryota; kingdom Viridiplantae; phylum Streptophyta; class Magnoliopsida; order Fabales; family Fabaceae; genus Calophaca; species Calophaca sinica. Next base: position 181,278 of record JBAFXK010000047.1, on the reverse strand, counting down.
TGTAGTGGATTTGCTAGCATTCATTGAAAATAGAATGCTGATGGCATGACTTTAACCTACTATAAGTGTGTTATGTGGTTATGATCAACATTTTACCGAGTTTTGAGGTATCTTTTTACATTTCTGTTCTAGTTGTTTCTAATACATGCTATATTCTGTTTAAGATTGCAGAAAAACACAATTTCTTAATATTTGAGGATCAGAATTCGCTGACATTGGTAACACAGTGACCATGCAGTATGAAGGGTAAGACATTGCTCGCAAATTTTGGATTCTTTTTCAGTTTTCTTTCATCTGTTTCTGCATTTAGCATGACATCTTTCTGTTCCATTATGTGCAGAGGGATCTTTCATATATTGCATTGGGCTGATATAGTAAATGCTCACATTATCTCTGGTCCTGGAATTGTGGATGGACTGAAATTGAAGGTGTATATAATACTGTTCATAACATTATCATGACTGTAGCCAGACCAAAAAATTCTAGTTTAACATGTCAAATGAACAATACTTAGGGTTTGCCTCGTGGAAAGGGTCTGTTGCTGCTCGCTGAAATGAGTTCAGCCGGTAACCTTGCCAAGCGAGATTACACCGCTGCTGCAGTGAAAATTGCCGAGGATCATTCCGACTTTGTTATTGGCTTCATCTCAGTCAACCCAGCATCGTGGCCTGGGGCACCCATAAATCCCTGTTTCATTCATGCAACTCCTGGAGTTCAAATGGTGACTGGTGGTGATGGTTTAGGGCAGCAATATAATACTCCATATTCTGTAAGTTTAGGCACGTTGCCACGTATCTTTGAGTCATTGCATAAATTAACCATATGCATTGCCATGTCAATCACCAATCCTCTCAAAAGTTTAAGCTCTTTGGTGAAGGACCATAAGTGGTTTTATATATAGCACACCTTTTCGCCCAAGAGCCCTTTGAGAGTGGCAAGGATGAAACTTTTGACCTCTTGGTCATATAGGCTTTGATAACATGTCAATTACCAGCTCTCCAAAAGCTTAAGCAAAAGCTTATATGAATGGTTTTAATATTTAACACATGAATTATTTTACTTACAACTTAGTTGATCTTTTGTTCTTTCATGGGTTGAAAAGAATTTGTGGAGAAAAAACATAAAGGGAGAAGGAGAAGGCGGGTAAATAGTCCGTGACTCTTGCAAACAGAAAGCATTTTACCTCCTCCCTAGACTGAGTGGAGCAGGAAAATGAAGCAGAATTCAATAAACTAGAGTTGTTAATATACTGTCTTGGTAACTTATTTCATCAGATTTGATGTTAACATTTTAATTATAGTGGACATAGATTTATGAATATTTTGGGGCTTTTTTTTTTTTTTTGAATGACAAATGTTAGCTGTTAGTTGTTATGTTAGTATTTTCTCCTTTGCCAGGGTTTGAACCCTGGTCCTCCTTCTTTCAACACCTTATATTCCAAGCTCTCACCACATGAGCTATCCAATTGGGACTATGAATGAAATGATACATTACAATTATGGGGCTAATACCCAAAAATTACCATTACGATTCAAAAGAAATGAAATTCTTAAATTTGGGATTTAGGCCTAATTCAACCCCACAAAACCGGTTTGTAAGGTGAGGATTACCTAAGCCTTATAAACACCACTCAGGCCATATCTCTAGTCGATGTGGGACTTTCAACACACCCCCTCACGCTCAAAACTGGACATCTGAAGCGTGGACTAATGTGGGTGGAATAATAGGGATCTCAACATATCCCCTCACACCCAGGCCCGGATATCTGTAGCGTGGACAAATACGAGTGGAATAACAGAGATCATGGCCCAATAATAGATCTAGGATAGGTTCTGATACCATCTTAAATTTGGGATTTAGGCCTAACTCAACCCCACAAAACCGGCTTGTAAGGTGAGAATTGCATAAGCCTTATAAACACCACTCAGGCCATATCTCTAGTCGATGTGGGACTTTCAACAGAAATGATACAAAATGAATTGGTGGTTTGCTTCCCTTGGCAAGCTAATTTGTTTCTCTAAAGTACAACAATAACCAACCCTAATCCCACTTGGTTTTGGATTATTTTTCTTTAAGCTAACTTGTGTATATGCATTTCAAACCATGTAGTATTATTGTTTATTTTTAGTTGATTTCTATGTCATATCATAACTCAGCTGTGGTAGAGATGTTACTTCTCCCACCCACCCCTTTAATATTCTTGTGTTTGAAAATACCTTGCAGTATTTCTTTCCTCTTCTTTCTTCTCCTTTGTGCTGTTTTGCACTTTTGGATACTCTGATACTGGTTCTTGTCAATTCACCAAATGGTTTTCCAGGTTATCCATGATAGGGGTAGTGACATTATCATAGTGGGCCGTGGCATCATCAAGGCGGCAAATCCGGCCGAGACAGCTCGTGAATACCGTCTTCAAGGATGGAGTGCATATTTAGACAAGTGCAATTAAGGCCTGTATTCCCAGAATGTATACCTGAGAAATTGCTTATTTCTTTCTTGGTGAGGGAGAGATGTTTCATTTACCGGTTGTTCATGAATAGCAACCAAGCATGGATGCAGCACCGGAATTTTGTTTTACTTAACTTTTTTTAGTATCAAGAAGGGCTTCATTCTTATGATTTTCCAAAGCATGTATTAAGTCAAATGATGCATTACTCATTCATTGTAATCTAACGGGTTATTGATCTATGTGGGATCAATTACCAGTTACTTTTCAATGGGTTTGGTGTGTGTTCTTGAAATATGTTACCGCTATGGGGCTTTTTTCCCGTATAAATCACACAAGAGTGGTAAATTAGATTATGACTAAACAATGATGCATTTTGATTTAACAAATGAGTACATGCAGTAACATACGTCTGACAAAGCCATGATGACATTGAACAAAAGTTTGGAGATGAATAACCTCAACTTCACATTGAAGCATTGGGCCAAAGCACATGTGAAGTTATAGAACACTATATCATTGTGAATATAGATAGGCCTTTGTTATCACCACCTCCCCTATTTAATTTTCCCACTTCCCCTCCCCCTTGAAAAGACAATTTTACCGCTACTAATTTCTCTCACCTCACTATCTTCCTCCCTCCTCTTTCTCTCACCTCACTTCCTCCCTCCCCTCCTCTCCTCCCTCCCTGCCTCTCCTCCCCTCTTTCACGCATCTCTCCCCTTCCCCTCCCTCACCTCCCTCCTGTAATCTCCCTCCCTTCCATCTCTCCCTCAACTATCTCTGCTTCCCTCAATGTCTTGTATACATAGAACGCACGAGCTCGTCATCGGAGAAGGTACGTCTCCGTCCCTGTGCTTATTTTTTCTGTTGAATCTGAAAATTTCACTTCATGTGTCAACAAGTTGACGCGGTAGTATTTTTTCAAATTCAAAATTATCTCACTCGTCAGCTTGTTGACGAGTTCTCGCGTCAGTTAGTTGACGCGTTCGTGCGTCAACAAGTTGACGCGCAGTGCTGCTGCATATTTTGCTTTATGGGATTGTTTAATTGCTTGCGTCTAACGACTTCAGTTTATACAGACATGGCACGCACTAACATTCAACCAGACGATACTCGCCGAAGACCAACTATATCGGCGCGCCAGCAGTGTCAGCATCAGCAGGAGGCCGCCCCTGCCCCTCACGATGATGTGCCTGTGCCTGAGGCTGCCCCTCACGAGCAGGAGGCCGACAATACTGCTGATGAGCCTGATTCGTTCCCAGGAGGCCTAGAGGATACATCAGTCCTAATCTCGTATAGTGATCACGTTGCCATAGACTCGTGGACTGGCGAGGTAAGTAACAGTTGAAGTTATTATTACGTTAGTTTCATTTGATATTTGAATGCAATTGACACGTGTATTTCTTGATTCTAGGATCGTGGCGAGCTGAAGATCATAAACCACAGCAAAACCGTGGTAAAGCTAGTAGCTGTTGCAGAGATTGCGGGTGTCGTGGCAGAGTCTAAACTAATGCCACTTTGTGGCATTAGCCACAAGACTATAGACAAAGGGATGCTCAGTGCATTTACAGAGAGATGGCAACCGGACACCTCTAGCTTCCACTTGCCAGTCGGGGAGATGACGATCACCTTGGATGATGTCTCCCAGATTCTGCATATTCCAGTGATGGGGACGTTTTTCAGCTTGTCGGCCTTAGACAAAGAGGAAGCGGCGGTCTGGTTGCATAACTTTTTGGGCGTGCCCATGGATGAGGCACGGGAGCAGACAGATAAGGGACCACTGTGCAGCCTCATGTGGCTTCGAGCTACGGTATACCTGAGCTGCTGCAAGGCACAGCAGTGGGACATGGCAGCTAGGGCTTTCCTGCTACACCTAGTTGGCATCACCATTTTTGCCAGCAAGAGCCAGTCCCTGACGCGGGTGGCTTACCTGGCCATGTTCAAGGACCTCAGTTCGGTCTGCAACTATGCATGGGGTGTCATGGCCCTTATATATATGTATGACCAGCTCCGGAATGCTAGCAGGGCGAAGACGAGGCAGCTGGCAGGTTATGCGACATTGTTACAGGTACACATTTTTATGTTTTAAAATTCTTTAAAATTTAATATTTAATCCAAAATTACATGAGTTAATATTTTCCTTACAGGCATGGATATACGAGCACTTCCAGGGTGCTGCATTCGGATCTAGGGAGCGAGATCCTATTTACATCGAGGAGGCACCTCGAGCTAGCCGGTGGAGATTGATTAGGGGTGCCGGTCTGGTAGAGCCATACCGCCATGTTTTGGACAGGCTGACAGATGACGACGTTACATAGGACCCGTAAGCAGAGCATAGAGTTGAAAGAGCATGGCAGCCGATAGCATTGTATCGGTGATTCATCCGATTTGGTCCTACAATGGTCCCATACCTACCAGACAGGGTCTTGCGGTAGTTTGGACACATACAGCGCATTCCGGGGACTCCGCGTGATATCCGACAGCAGCCTGTCAGTCCAGATGAGATGGACGTTATGTGGTTTGCATTTGATCAGTACCTGGTCCAGCTTGGTCCTCGGGTGGTGCCTCACCTACTAGCAGTGGAGCTTGGGTACATGGAATGGTTCCGTAGGATCTCCCACCCATACATCTACCCAAAGAAATGTACCATCCCACGGATGGTCCAAAGACCGCCATCGATGTAAGTTTGTATGAAGTGTCTGTTTGTTCCCTTTGCTAGAATAATATTTTTAGTTACTAATTTTATTTGTTTTTATTGTTTGTAGGAAGCGAGATGGGCCAGGGTCCGGGAGATTGTGGACGCGATGATGCAGGAGCATTTCGTGAGAGTCACAAGACACCTGGTTGCAGGTCGACTAGATTAGCCCTTCCACGCCCCCCACCACGCGGCACATATCGCTGGAAGAGAAGCGGGGTCACCTCTACATTGACACAGTTGTTTATTTTTAGGGTTTCCCTCGTCATGTATGAATGACAGTGTCTTTATATTGTTATGTCGTTTTGTGATGTGTATTTGTATATCTCGTATTTAATGGATGACACAGTGTCCGCAACTTAACTTATAATGTATATGTTTATATCTCGCATTTAATATTATGCATTTATGATCAAATATAGAGTCATCCATGGTAATCAAACTATACCATAAAATAAAAGTTGAAAAATTCAAACCTGACACACTCGCATTAACATGTTGACGCATGTAGTGGTGCCACGTTGCAAAAGACACTATCGTCACCTTGTTGACGTGCAAATTCGTCAACAAGGTGACGTGATATATTAATTTAACTAGGGGTAAAATTGTCAGTTAAATATGGAGGGGAGGTGAGAAAATTAAGGGGGGAGGTTTTAATAACAAAGGCCATCTAGATATGACAATCACAAAACTAGAAAGATTGTTGATTGCACAAATACTTGGATTAGAATAGACAAACAAATAAGCTAAATTTCGTTTTCAATTTTAAAATAAATATAAAATTATAACCACTTATCAGTTGGAATTTTAGCACATTTACTATCAGTACTTCATCTCTAAAATACATCTCACTTTAGAAAAACCAAAAATCCTTCAAATATTAAAAAAAAAAAAATTACAAGATACACGGGAAATTTACAAACATAGCAATCAAGAGAATAAAACAATTATGCATTTTGCGTTCCTCTGCAATGCCATAAAACAAACCTGAAGTGATGAGTATTTTCTCATGTTTTTAATTGTAGTCATAGAGTGCCTGCAAAGTTTTCTCAATTGCTCTCGATCGTTAACATTCATAGAACAAAAAGAATACATATTGAGCACGCTAAGGTTCTAAATTTCTTCTAATTACCATAATGATAGAAGGTACACCTTCCTGTTCATGTATTTGAGGTAAGGATAAGCAAAGAGAGTTTGCCTCCTAAATTACAAAACACAATACATGACCAGAAGATACATATTCACTACAAGAAATGTAATGCACTACAAACAAACCATTCGATCTAAATATAATTGCTAGTTGAAGAGAGAATATCATCTCCCTCCAGTCACTGCTCTTTCCAAATCCTGCCAGTAACCCTTAGCTTCAATTCCTTCCTGTCACCCCCTGAAAAGAAGAGAGCCATATTCCTCTGAATGATGAGACCGTCAAAACTGTCACGAACCTTTCGGTGGCTGTCCCTGATGCTTCTAGGTACCCCCTGCCAAACCATCTTCCTCCCATTTCCACCTACCTCTAGACTGTAGCTGTAATTCTTTGCCTCATTATCATCACCCATAAACCGCAAAAAGGCTATGTAGACAGGAGCCATTCCTAGCTGAAAAGCTTCAAAATGTAGACAAAAATACTGACCAAAGCAGCTGAAAACCTGGAAACCAGTGAGAAATTCATAAGTCAGCTAAAACCCAATTTTTTTTGTAAGGCCTTTCTACAGAAACCGAGGACAGACAATATTGCTTCAAAATACCAGTTAAAAATAGATGAATGATATTTTGACAACAAAAAATAGACAACTTTCGCGACAACTCAGTAATTGGTTAACACAGTTCAAATACGTGGTCAATTACGTTCAGTAAATGGTTAATAAATATATCAGGTGTTGAAACTCGTTAACTATCAACGTAACTTCATTACCACGGATTTGAACGTGATTAACCATGATTTTCAGGTGTTCAAATCTACATGTAGTTAGATACTTGGAAATCGTAGTTAATCACTTTCAAATTCAAGGTTAATGAAGTTACATTGATGGTTAACGAGTTTCCACACCTGATATATCCATTAATCATTTACTGAACGTAATTAACCACGTATTCGAACTGCGTTAACCACTTACTGAGCTGTCGCGAAAGTTGTCAATATTTGGTTGTCAAAATATCATTTCTCTAAAAATATTACCATGATGTTCCACTATTGGCAATATTGGAATTTTCTTGTTTAAGCAAGTAAAGAAAGTTACATGGTTAACTACATTGCCTAAATTCTATATTCTCATTAACTGATAAAGATAGACACGTGTACATCCAAACATACCCCAAATTACACAATCTACAAACAGACTAGATATTTTGCGAATGCAGGGAGAAGGAAGTTCAGCAAAAGAATACCGTTAACATCCATGTGGCATTTTCAACTTCTTGAGGATTTGATTTGACATAACGATGGTTAAAAGTGCTACCACTGTGCATGTCCACTTTGTGGTCATCTTTCAGATGGGCCACCAGGAAGGGTATATCACCCATAATTGAGCATTCGAACCAGCATATGGACAGTTATAGGGTCTATATGCACATTGAGATTCATGCTTTTGCTTGCTGTAATATGGATATATACCAATGCACCCAAAATCTTGATATTTACAGGGAAGTGCCAAAGATGCAGCCACTTTCTCCAATGCCAGACATCTAATATTGCCAAGCTCGTGCCTACAAGTAGGGCACCGGTTATGTACCCTGGGTTTGCAACCTGAGCATATAGTGTGACCATTTGAACACTGCAATAGCAATAGAGGTAAATAAGTTGACAAAATTTCCAAATAAAATTTCTTTTGATATTAAATTCAATTTAAATCAGAAGGGAAACCACCAATAATTATATAAACTCAAGAAGTACTATATAGTAAATGTGACCAGCTTCTTGCTGAAAAACAAAATCCAATATTCTCAGAATAGAAAAGCTAAGGCGAGGCATGGGAGAATCAATATCTTGAATGATGAAATTAACACATTGATACTAAGTTTTGCCTGTGACATGCCTCCAAGACAATTGTTTTAGTTTAACTTACTATGAAAATGAGAATTCCCTTTTTCCTTTTCTCCAACCTAATATGCAGTCACACAATTCCATGACCATTACAGGTCAATTGCACTTTGCAATCCTAATTAAGATATCAAACTGTACTTTGAAGACTCCAGTGTCTTAATGTCACAAATACAATCACATGCTTTATCAAGAACCCAGAAGAAAATGAACAATAAAACCATCATTGATACATGAACAACCTGATGGATTGGAGGGTACATGGCATTCAAGCATACAGGACACTCTAAAAGCTCACGAACACTGCTTGAAACAGTCCCATTAGGTTTAAGAGCAGTTTGTGCAGGATCATTCACCAATTCACCAACATCTGTCAACTCTTCACTTTGAGGAGGATCAACATCAGCTTTGCTCCGTATATCATCAAAGAGTGGATTACTCAATGCCATGCTAGTAAAGGCAATCACCAGCGGCCCTGTGAAAGGGAAGAAAAACATTGGAATCAACAAGGAAGGCAGGAATTAAAATCAATACATAGTGATTCTTTTTCACTTTCATCATACAGTTAATATAGCATAATAAGTGAAGTATTACATGCACATCCCTGGCATGTTTCTTCCATGAAAACCATTTACTTAAATGACAAACATTGGGAAATATATCATCTTCCCAGAATTTAAACAAACCTAAACCTCAGGAATCAAAGCTACAAAGTCATTTAATCTAACTAAAATAACTTTGCCAACAATAAAAACACATATAACTAGACTCAGATTTCATGAAAGCCAACACACATAGCACTAAACAAACATACCATAGAACAAAAAATCTTAACATATGCATAACATAATAATCTGATTCACTCATTTTGAACATTGACAATTTCAAATGACACCTCATAATCCAAAACACCCCATTGACAGAGCACACAAAAGGGGGACCTAAGCCATAAAAACCAGATCAAACACAATCCTTAAACAGAACAAACTGTTCCATCCATTCACAAACGCAGAGTAATTATTAAAACCCTAAGCTCGAGCAACAAATGCATCATATTTATAAACCAAACCAGCCACAGATCTACAACAAACACGCAAAAATACCAAAAAAAATAAAATAAAAAATAAAACGGGGAACGAACGATACAAAAATCAAACCTCAATCAATCACCATAGTAGTAATTGCAATTTAATTAAAAATAAATAAAAGAACCTCAGAAACGTAAAAAAAAAAAAACTAAATAAAAATGAAGAGAAAGAGAAAAATACCTGGAATGATGAATTGATTCAGAAGGGCATTAGAGAGAAGAAGAAAATGAACGAACACAAAGAGACAGCAATAGAGAGAAAGAGAACAAAGGCTTTGGTGGGTTTTCAACAAACTGTAATAAATGAAAAGTGCGCGTCTGAAGTGGAGCAAGAATTTCAAATTAAAGACACGCAGAGAGAGAGAGAGAGAGAGAGAGATTTCTGGGGAAAATGCAGAAGAGAAAGGAAAACGGGTTGTAGGACCCACACTTCTTGATTTCCTCTTTTATGTTTTGGTTTGAACTTCGAACAAGTGGTTGTACCTTTGACTCTTTCTCTGACACCTTTGTAAGAATTTTTATTTTATTTTTATTTTAAATTTAAAGGCATCGTTAACTGGGTTTACTAATGGCATTGATTAAAAGCATTTAATACTTGTTTTTTTTTATTAATTAATAAGAGAGAGATAAAAGACATGTGTGATTTAATAAGAGTGAGATAAAAGACATAGGTGTACTTCATTACTTCTTCCATTTCGTTAAGACTATCTTTGGTATGTAAGAAAGTGGGAGGAAAAAAAGTGGGGAAAAAGAAAGTTTATTGGTTAAAGTGTAAAATTGATGATGTGTTATATTATTATTAGTCTGTCACATTTATCAATGCATCTTTTTCACATTTTACCAAAAACTTTCTTTTCCCTCTATTTTCTTTCCTCTCTTCCAAACAGACCATAAGTGTCGTTTAAATAGGGATGTCAATGCGACAGGTCCGTAGCTGGGAGTATTCCCCCATTTCCCATCTCTTTAAAATTGAAAATATTGTTTTTGGTTCATGTAGTCACGTTACATATGTCAATTACTTATGTGTCTTACGAAATGTCACATAATTATTCTAAGTGGTATCCAATGACGTATGTGATGTTATATTATTTTTTCTCGCTCCTAAAATGAATTTTGTTTACCTACTCTAAAATAAATACTATGGACAAAAAACAGTGATTTCATGTTTTAGAATAATGGAAATTAAAGAAAAATATTCTACAGGGACCAAAACAAATATTCACCCATTTTACAAGGACAAAAAACAATACATTTAAATTTTGGAGGGATGAAAACTAAAGAAAAAATTTTATAGGGAATAAAACCATATTTACCCATTTTATAAGATCAAAAATATATTTAACCCTATTTTTAATTTTTTATTGTATGCCAATTATTAATTATTAATTTATTATATCAATTAATAAACATAACGTAAATTTTAAATATATTTCTTTAAATGAAATGCTTGATTTTAGGTAGTAGATCGATATCAATAATCAATCACAATTTACTATCAACTTACATTAAAAATTTGAAAGTTTTGAATTTGACAACTTTTTATGAATGATTAATTTTTTAATGTAAATTGTCAATCAATTTGTAATTATGTTTTTGTTTAAATATATTTTTAGTCCCTATAAATATAGGGGTTTCTGATTTTGGTCCATATAAAAACATTTTTCTTTTATTGGTCCATAACATTTTCAGAGTTTCTCTTTTAGTCCCTACCGTTAATATCTGTTAATTTAGTGTTGTCATGGCTAACAGAAATACACATATCACTGCTACGTGGGATCAATAACGCCGTGTGTATGATGACATGGCAGGTGAGATGGACTAGGTTTGCTCCATCATCCCCTCTCCCAGGTTGCCACACCCTCTAATTCCTCATGGCTTTATTGCAGTTTTGGTCTCCTTATTTTCACCAATCCGTAATTTTGATCCCGCCTATTTTTAAATCTGCAATTTTGGTCCCCCAATTTTTAATATTTCTGAAATTGGGTCCCTATCTCTATTTTGAGCCAAAATTAGGAGATGTGGCAGGACAAACGCTGAGACGACAGTCACACATGTCATCTTTTTCATTATTTTAATTCTTTTTTATTATTTTAATTATAAATTTTAATTAAATAAATAAATTAAAAATCCAAGTCATTTAAACCATTTAAAAAAATAAAATAAATGGTGGAAAAACAACAAATGAAAAATCAAATTAACAATACATCTTCTGGAAAAATCAAATTCTAGATCAAATTCAACAAATCAACACTCCACTAACAATAAATTCAACAAATTAACAACAACACCAACATTAACAACACTCCACTAACAATAAATTCAACAAATTAACAACAACACCAACATTAACCAACATTAACAACACTCTACTTCTTCTTTTCCTCTCTGCTGCTTCTTCTGCATTGCATGAATGAAATTTGCAGATCACTGTTTTCCAGATCTGAGCAGAGGCATTCAAGCACCAAGCAGAGGCATTCAAGCACCAACCTTGATTCCTCCTGCGCCTTCCTCTAATCTCTCGATCAATTTGCCTTTCCTCCATTCAAACCACCATCACTAACTCCCTGTTACAGATCTATCCATCTCAGACAACGAGCAGAGGTGAAGAAAGGGAGAAGGGAGAAGAAAGTAATAGCAACAGTAAAGGAACCCCAAACCCAAACCCTAACCCAATCCAAAACGCAATCCCCAAACCCCTCCCACTCCAACTCCTCCTCAACCTCAACCTCAACCTCGCCCTCCCACCCCCCTCAACCGAATCATCCTCAACCTCGATAACCCACCATCCCTCACACCCAGAAACCGAAGGAGACAAGATGCGAGGATAGGCGGCGGAGCATTTTTGCAACAAACCCAAAAATCCTCTTTCGGACTCCATCGTTCTCGCTCTCACCAATAAACCCTAGAACGCAGCAACCAATTCTCCTTCGTTCTGCTTCGATTCACCTTCGTTCTGCTTCGATTCTTCATCGTCGCCGATTCTTCTTCGTTCTGCTTCGCTCGCCTTCGTCCTTCATAAAACCAGAACCAGTGGCATAAACAAGAATCGAACCAGTGGCATACACGGGACATAACTAATTGACCAAAACAAAGAGCGAGAGAGCAAGAGTGACTTGTGAGGTTATGGTTTTTGGAAAAGAGAGCGAGAGTGACTGTGAGGAGAGGAAAGGGTTGAGGGAGTCAGAGGAAGAAGAACGGGTCGAGTGAGATTAGGGTTCATCTTCTATTTTTCTCTTTTATTTTTATGATTACATTTATTTAATTTTATTTATTTAATTGAAAAAATAAATTAAATGATTTTTTGTTTATTTTAAATAAGTATTGCTGACCTTGAAGCCACTGTACAGTCCAGTCACTTGCTACCTCAGTATTTGACCTGCCACATCACTTAATTTTGACCAAAATTAGAGATAGAGACCCAATTTCAGAAATATTAAAAATTAGGGGACTAAAATTGCGGATTTAAAAATTGGGGGGCCAAAATTACGGATTGGTAAAAATAGGGGGACCAAAACTGCAGTAAAGCCATTCCTCATCCTTTGTCTTTCATTGTTTCTCATACAGAAACTGCACTACATCTATTACCATGTATTAAGATTAATCCTTAAATTTATCAAAGCCCAATGCAATTATAATCTTTGAAAACCCTGCTACTTTGGATTTTGTCAAGATGGAATATCCACAATCGAATTTGTGACAATCGAAAATTTGGTTTGTGAGTAAGGGAGTCGGACTTCAATGATGGGTTTGGTACAACCACAACATGGTTTCTCTATTCTTTGCTAAGATGCAACGCTTTTTTTTCTCCATCGGGGCTCTGAACAGGAAGGAGCAAATCTATTGATTTTTAGGATCTCTTGGCAGATTTATCTATTCACTTGTGGGAAACGGAATGTAATGGTGTATAATAGAATGAAATTGGATGAATAGAAATACTGTGTATCAACTATCAATTAATTTGATATTCAATGACGGAACTGAAGAAAATTTGCATTAATTTTCTTGGAAATTATAGCTAAATTGAATGAAAATATAAGAACAGTTAGGTGGAGTCCAATGAAACTCTCCAAAATCCGTTATTTTTCGTCCCGCCCACTGCCAATGAAACTCTCCAAGCTAAAGTGAATGAAACGCCATATCGCTTCTCACACTTTTTTTTTTCTACCACTCTTTGTTTCTCCTCACCATGGCATTCAAGTCACAACTCCCAACTCTGAGTCTTAAAACGATGACGTCATTAGAACGATGAGAGCGCGCGCGCTCTCTCTCTTCGTCTCATTATAAGTGTCACAATAGAAAATTTCAGACATATTAAAGAGAAGCTATAAATGAATGAAAGAGTGTCATAATTTTACAAAATTATCCTTATTATCTATTGTGTATTAACAATTGTCATAAATGCATAGTAGAGTATAATGACTTGAAAGTGACATACTCATTATTAATTTGACAGTAAAACTGAAAAAAAGTAATTAATATTATATTTAAAACCTAACATGACACTTATTTTATGACTAATTTTTTCTACAAATGTGATACTTATAATGAGACGGAGGGAGTATTATTCTATATTGAACGTGAACACAAGAAGAAGGGTTGAATTGTATTGAAAACTTTTCGCAAATTTTAAGTTAAAAACACTTTTGAACTCTTGATTTTAAATCTGTAAGTTATCGGATGCTGGAGAATGACCAGACGCTGGAATTGAAGTTTTAAGAAAACTTGTTTTTCTTTGCAAGATAAGAATAAATGTAAAGCAGTAAAGCAAAAGATCTGATGATTTATACTAGTTCATCACCAACGAGTAGCTACGTCTATTCTCTTAGTTCTTGAAGAATTTCCACTATAATCAACTGATTACAAATTCCTTAAGGGTATTCTACTGTCACAAACTTGACAATACTCTTAACTTCTCAAAACGACTCAGTACGTTCGAGCCTTTGAGGAACAAAGCCTTAACTAGGTAGAACAACTTTTACAAAGTAATATTCTTTTGAATACAATCAAATAACTCTCACATAGAGGATGAAAAAATTGAGCACAAAAACAATAACTTTCTAAAAGAAAGAATATCAGACAATGAGGTTCAGTTCTTGGTGTCCAAAAACTTGGCACGAAACTTGATTGCTCACTTGAGTAATAGCTCTTTCAGAATGTAGTTTCTAGCAGTTTTTGGCAACCTTCTTTAATGAATACCTTGAGGTATTTATAGGAGTCTCTGAGGGATATTACCGTTGCAGTAAGTTTTAGCTTCATATCATTGAGTGAGGTAATTTTGAAATGTTGTCATTTTCTTCCTTTTCAGAGAATATCAAAATAGTACACATTACCATTTTTGTACTATCTGCTTTTCACACTTGCCTTGTACGAATTTTGTCTTATACAAAAGGTGTCACATTTGATACCTCGTACATCAAAATGAGCGCACAAAATAAAATTCGAATTCCGTTCCAAATAGCTGAGGTAGGAGAGCATAAACGTGACCATCACGTGCTTCATTAAAAGACCAGACGGTCGCTCAGAATAATAGACGGACGTTCGCAACAACTGAGTAATCCACATGTCAAAGAATAACACTACCGGACGGTCGCTATACACAAGACGCTGGAATGAACCGGATGCTGACACACATGGAATGTATTCAATTTCTTGTGAATTTCTCCTTCTTGCTTGAGTGACATATAAAGCATAAACAATTTTAATACCTGCACACTTCAAGACTTATTAGAAGATAATTTGTTCACTTGCAAGTACTTTGTTATTATCAAAATTAATGAGAGTCTAAACTTCTCAATCGTTTAGGTTCCAACATCTCCCCCTTTTTTATGATGACAAATATCCAAGATTGATGAATAATTTAATTTCAAAAATAGTTTCAAGGGTTTCCCCCTGAGTTCAACAACTCAGATAAAATTAAATAATTCAGGTATTAGAGTGATTTTTAATGATCAGAGCATTGTGATCGTAAAAGGCATACAAGTATCAAAGCATATATTCAATTAAACGTTGAGAACGGATGCTGAGATTATTGTACCAATACCGAATATACTCAAACAATTTCTGAGGATCAGACGCTAAAATTCATTGTACCAATTATAATAAAATTGTGCCAGCAAATGATTAATGATTATCAGAGCACAAGACAATGAATATCAATGAGTATCAAAGCAACAAATCACATACAATGAATATGTTATGAAATGATTTATGCATGACAAGTGTGATACTTCAGCGTGTTCATCAGACTTTTAACGTGTTCATCAGACCTTTCTTTTACTCCCTCTTTTGTCATCAGACAAAAAGAGTGTAAAACACATCATAGTCAATACAGTAAGTAATAATAGCAGAAAAATTTGAAGAGAAAAGTCAGATCAAATATATTTGTACAAAAAAAAAATAGATAATTGTACCAAAAATTAACACACAATTAAAATATTTGAAATAAAAACAAAATGTTTTTAGGGGTTTTGTGGAGGAGGCATAATTTGATTAGGTGTTCCATAAGAAGGTTCACAATGCTTTCCAGCTGGTTCACCTTCTGATTTGTAGCCATGATAGCTTCAAATTCAGCTCTAGGCAAGATGACAACGTCATTTGCAGCAGGAGGAGCAGGAGCAGCTTCTGGAATAGGTTCAACAATAACAGCTCGTTGAGATTCCAGCTTCTGATGCTCTGCTAGCACTGCCTGTGACAGACTCAGTTTCAAATTCTTTCTTTCCTTGACCCTTTGAAAGACACCATCATTTGGTAAGCTCCATTTGATGATTTTTCCTAGCTTCTATTTCTCAATTTCCATAGCCCATTCCCATCTTTGCACAATCTCTTCAGGGTAAAGCATATGCAGAAAGATAGTTTTCCTGTGCTTAAGCAGCTCTTCAACATATGCATCAAATTTTGCAAAAACGTCTTCTTCAAAATTGCTTTTTATTAAATGAAGATAAGTCCTTCATTTTTAGCCAGGTACAACCTATGCAAATTCTCCCTATCATCTTCTTCAATATTGAGAGGCCTAAAGTGAGGTAGAATGGCTTTGTCTTTCCAAGACATAGTCATTTTACTCCAACTGAATCCAATATCAAAGTGTTTGCATATAATAGCCCATTGGTCTTCAATTTTCATAACACTTAGAGGCCTAATAACATAATACATAAACATGTCATCAAAATGAACAACAACAAGGTTTGTGTCTATTACCCTGCTGATAGAGCCAACAGTAGGGATGGTTGCCTTTTCTGCATTACAGCAGCCGGAAGAACCAATTCTCCAATCATCTCTTTTGAGGAGGTTTAGATACACACGCCCAGCATGGTCTTCAGATAGCTTCTTAACTGGAAGCTTAGAGAATGCTTTGACATCGTATTTCCTAGGAGCTTCTTCATACTCCTTGAGACCAATAGATGTTGAAAGTTTACCAGGAGCTGGTTCCTTCTTTTTACCGGGGATAGACCAGGGTAGCCATATTTGTCTATCAGGCACAATTTTTACAGATGCTGGGGAGGGATCTTTGTTCAGATAAACCAGTTCCATCTTCTTCATTTCAAGGCAGTGAGCCATGAATGACTTTTCATCATCTGTGATCCATCTTCCGTATTCCTCCTAAGTGAGAGGTTCATGTTGTTGCAAAACATGAGGAAGATCAACAGAGAAAGGAATAATCCCTCTGTTTGAAAAAGGTCTTAACCTTCCACCAAATGCCTTTTCCAGTTTCTCACCATCTTCAGAGACAGTGAGGCGTGAACGAAGGGCAATCTCCAGTCTTGTAACCCCAGAGGTGAATGTCTTCAAGTGCCACAGAGAAGAGTGATCATAGATGGAATGATACACTTCTTCTCTTACAAACCGTGGTTTATTTATAGATGACACAGATTTCTTGGCACCATGGTAGTTGGTAGGTTTAAGAGTGAGAGAAAGTGGGAGAGGGGAAGTCACCTTGACTTTGTATGTTTTGGTTTGGTTTGGAGGGATTTTGAAGAGTAGGTTGAAAGGGTGAGAGTGGAGTGATGAAATGTATGTAGTGAGGGATGTGTTTGATGTGGGTTGTGGTGATGGAAATATAAGTATTGTGGATTTTGTGGTTAATTGGGAGGTTTGTGGTTTGGTTGGTGGATGTTGTTGAGTGATTAGGGTAGTGGTTTGAGATTTGGTTTTTGTGGTTTTCTTGGCTAGTGTTTTGGAGGGTGATGGTTGTGTGGAGTGTGTGTGTGGTGATGAAACAGAGAATGGTGGTGCAGGAATAGTGTCATCAGAACCAAAGGTAGTAATGGAATCATAAATGGTAAAATGCAGTACCTTTGCGTTAAGCTCAAAGTGCCTAACCAATCTCTTTCTTTTTCCTTATGGGCAAAGCAAGAGGAGGAGGTGGAGAAACTTGTTCTTAGGGCCGATCTTTGAAACAGGCTTTTCAACTTCTCGCTTTCTTTTTCTCCATAATGCTTCGATGGGGACTCAGTGCATCATCTTCCGGATCATCTTTCCTTTTAGGTGCGGGAGGCACCGCTTCTTGCTTCTTGTCTCCCTGCTGGAGACTCACGATTCTCTTCACACCAGACATCGAACTTGGTGGGTTTTGTTTCAGCTTCTTCACCAACAGAAGCACCAGCTTCTTCTTCTTGTTGCTCCTGTTTTACTTTATTCATTCTTTCAGCAGTTACCAGATGCATTCTTACCAAACTATATACACCGAATACATCAACACGCACAAGAGCACCAACACCAAAGTACTTTTCCCTTTCTTTTCCTTCCAAAGCTTCAAGCTTTTTGGGAATACCAGCTTTAATCAACAGGGCAATAAGACGAACACCATAAGGTATCTTCTTGTAGATGTTTTTCTTTTCTACAGTGCCTTTTCTCGAACTCATAATAACTTGAACCAAATTGTTGTAAACCAATCTAGGCAGGTTCACGTTCTGTCTTGCCAAGTAAGTCCTCATAATGAACTTCTGCTCGTAGTTCACTATGTTAGTAGACCCAGACTTCAGAAGAACACTCTTGGCTATGATCTTGTGAAGTACTCTGAAGTGACTCTTCAGATGCTTGGCAAGAGGAGTTTCCCTGCATTCCTTCAATCGCTTATAGTTCTCAAACAAGGCTTCATTCACTTTTTCCATGCCATTGAAAGCTTTTTCCCAGCCATTGTAAAAACTAATTCCTTCTAATAGACAACCAGTAACATCATCAATGTCGTTGAGAGTGAACTCTAACTGAAATCCTCTGACATAGCCTCCGATTTTTCCATCTAGAAAAGTAATATTTCCCCAAAGTTCTTTAATAGCAGTAACCACAACTTCAACAGAAGAGCTCGAAAAGAAACATCTTGACCAATCCATAGCCTCAAAACCTTCATCGAAGTTGAAACCGTAGACTTCGAACTTCTCCAAATCAATCCTATTCTCATTCAAAAGCTTTGCTTCTTTCATGGTGTCATAGATAGCAAAGTATTCTCCGACCTTAACATCAGTCATGGTTGCAGTTGGAGAGTAGGTGATGGAGGTTTAGGGTTTCAGAGAAATCATACAGAGAGAGAGAGAGAGAAAGCAGTTTTCGCAGACAAAAATAAATCATACACACAGAGACAGAGAAAGAAAGCAGTTTTCGCAGACAAAAACAGAGTGAGTGTGGAGCGAAAGAGGTGGAGTAGTGGGAAAGTTTTGATAAAATAGTACAGTTACTTTTTCAGAAACCTCTTCACATTTCATCTGAATAAAAAATAAATCAAAAAGAAAATAAAATAAAGATTCCCCTTTTCATTAAATGCAGTTGCCAAAATAAAGTTAAAATCAAGAAAAAGTTTTATTGAAAACCTAAATAATCATGACTCAGGTTAGGTGTGATGAGACGCTTAAGTCCCACATGCGCGTGACACATGTGTGCTCGGACGCACGCAAACGAGTTCAACGGATGCTGAGTTATGTGATGTGAATGACATATCATATGTGTACACATGTGAATGCTTATGTCATACCGGATGTTGAATGATGCATATCATAAGACGCTGAGATTAATCATTCTTTTATAAGATGAAAATTTAAGTTTCTTCCAATAAAATTGAACCTATCTTCAGCAAGGGGTTTTGTAAAGATGTCAGCCCACTAATGATCAGTGTCTACAAATTTCATTTCAATAATACCCTCTTAACATAGTCTCTTATGACGTGATGTTTAATCTCAATGTACTTTGCTCTAGAATGCAATATTAGATTCTTAGTAAGACAAATTGCAGATGTATTGTCACAAAAGATAGGAATGTTACTCTCTTGTATCAAGTAGTCTTCAAGTTGATATTTCATCCCCAGAAGTTGAGAGCTTCAACTTGCAGATGAGATGTATTCAGCTTCTGCTGTTGAGAGTGCAATTATGCTTTGTCTTTTGCTTGACCAAGACACAAGATTTGCACCAAGGAATTGGCAGCCTCCACTTGTGCTCTTTCTTTCAATTCGGTCTCCAGCAAAGTCAGCATCACAGAAACCTACTAACTTGTAATCTTTTGATTTCTTATAAAGCAAACTGAGATTAGTAGATCCTTGCAAATATCTAAATATTCTTTTAACAGCACTCAAGTGTGATTCTCTAGGATCAGATTGAAATCTAGCACATAGGCAGAACGCTGAACATAATATTAGGTCTTAAAATAGTAAGATAAAGTAGAGATCCAATCATACCTCTATACATTTTCTGATCTATCTTCTTACCAGTTTCATCTTTACTAAGAGTACATATAGGATGCATAGGTGTGCTCATTGGCTTACAATCCACCATCTTGAATTTCTTTAGCAATTCCTTGATGTATTTGCTTTGATGTATATAAATACCATCATTGCATTGCTTAATTTGAATTCCAAGGAAAAACTTCAATTCTCCCATCATGCTCATTTCAAATTCAGCCTGCATTAGCTTTGAAAATTCTTTGCAAAGACTTTTATTAGTAGCTCCAAATATAATATCATCAACATAAATTTGAACAAGTATAAAATACTTGTTTGATATTTTTCTAAATAGAGTAGTGTCTACTTGACCTCTGATAAAACCGTTTTCCATTAAAAAGGAACTTAGTCTATCATACCAAGCTCGAGGAGCTTGCTTAAGACCATACAGAGCCTTTTTAAGCTTAAAAACACGTTCTGAAAATTCAATGTCTTCAAAACCAGGAGGTTGTTTCATATAGACTTTCTCAGTTATAAAATCATTTAAAAAAGTACTTTTCACATCCATTTGATAAAGAATTATCTCATGGTGGGCAGCAAATGAAAGTAAAATGCGAATAGCTTCTAACCTTGCAACAGGTGCAAAAGTTTCTGTAAAATCAATACCTTCTTCTTATGAGTAACCTTGAGCAACTAATCTTGCTTTGTTTCTCACTACCTTACCATCATCATCAAGCTTGTTTCTAAATACCCATTTAGTACCAATAGATTGCTTATCTTTTGGTAGAGTGACTAACTTCCACACATTATTTCTTTGGAACTGATTCAACTCTTCTTGCATAGCCAGAATGCAACCTTCATCTTCCAATGCTTGATCAATCGTCTTAGGTTCCATTTCAGAGAGAAGTGCAATATCTGCATGCTCTTTGAAAGAGGATCTGATTCTTACTCTATCTTCAGGTTCTCCTATGATTTGATCATTAGGATGATTGGTTTTGTATCTCCAGCACTTTCTGGTTTCAGCTTCCGCTTGAGTAGAATCCTGTGTCTGGTCACCACCAGATGCTGAAGATGCAGGTTCACCGTTTGTTGTACCACCAATATTTAACTCTAAAAATAATTCATCTAGCTCTGGCATGGCAGTGTCAAGCTTCTTGTCATCAAACGTGACATGAATGGATTCTTCCACTATCAAAGTTTCTTTATTGTATATTCTAAAAGCTTTAGATCTTTCAGAGTATCCTAAAATGATACCTTTGTCAACTTTGGAATCAAACTTACCAAGTTGATCATTTGTATTCAGAATATAACATACACAACCAAAGGGATGAAAATAAGATATGTTTGGTTTTCTACATTTCCACAGTTCATATGAAGTCTTCTTCAAAATAGGTCTAATAAGAATTATATTTTGAATATAGCAAGCTGTGTTTACTGCTTCTGCAAAAAAAATGTTTTGCAATATCAGCTTCATTGATCATGGTCCTGGCCATTTCTTGGAGGGACCTATTTTTCCTTTCTACAACACCATTTTGTTGTGGTGTTCTAGGAGAAGAGAAATTGTGGGAGATGCCATTTTCTTCACAAAATTTTTGAAAGCTTTCATTTTCAAATTCTCCCCCATGATCACTTCTAATTAAAGAAATACAAATTCCTTTTTCATTTTGAATTGATTTGTAGAAAACAGTAAATACTTTGAATGACTCATCCTTGTGGGCAAGGAATCTAACCCATGTCCATCTAGTAAAATCATCAACAATGACTAACCCATATTTCTTTCCAGTTAAAGAGGCTGTCCTTGTTGGACCAAAAAGATCAAGATGCAAAAGCTCAAGTGGTCTAGAGGTTGAAACATCATTTTTCGAATGAAAAAAAGTTTTAACTTGTTTTCCTCTTTGACATGCCTCACAGAGAGCATCCGATTGGAATTTAAGATTTGATAAGCCTCTAACAAGACTGTACTTATTTAGTTTTGAAATTAATCTCAAACTGGCATGACCCAATCTTTTATGCCAAATCCATTATTCATCTTCAACAGACATGAAACACTTAACATCTTGTTTTGTAAGTTCAAAAAGATCAATTTTATAAATATTTTGTTTTCTCTTTGCTGTAAAGAAAATAGAGCCATCTTTCTTTCTTTTTATTGAACATCTAGTTTTTTGTAAAAATGACATCATAACCATTGTCACATAATTGGCTTATGCTCAATAAATTATGCTCTAGTACTTTAACATAAAGTACATTATCAATAGAGGGAACATAGCCTTTACCAATGCGACCAATTCCAACTATTTTACCTTTCTGGTTTCCTCCGAAACCAATAAATCCTTCTTCTATGGGCCTTAGCTCTTGGAACATATGCTTTTCTCCTGTCGTGTGACGCGAGCATCGACTGTCTAATCATCAAGCTTGTTCTAAATACCCATTTAGTACCAATAGATTGCTTATCTTCTTGTAGAGTGACTAACTTCCACACATCATTTCTTTGGAACTGATTCAACTTTTCTTGCGTAGCCAGAATCCAACTTTCATCTTCCATTGCTTGATCAATCGTCTTAGGTTCCATTTCAGAGAGAAGTACAATATCTGCATGCTCTTTGAAAGAGGATCTGGTTCTTACTCTATCTCCAGGTTCTCCTATGATTTGATCCTTAGGATGACTGGTTTTGTATCTCCAACACTTTTTGGTTTCAGCTTCCGCTTGAGTAGAATCTTGTGTCTAGTCACCACCAGATGCTGAAGATGCAGGTTCACTGTTTGTTGTACCACCAATATTTAACTCTGAAAGTAATTCATCTAGCTCTGACATGGCAGTGTCAGACTTCTTATCATCTAACTTGACATGAATGGATTCTTCCACTATCAAAGTTTCTTTATTGTATATTCTAAAAGCTTTAGATCTTTCAGAGTATCCCAAAAGGATACCTTTGTCAGCTTTGGAATCAAACTTACCAAGTTGATCCTTTGTATTCAGAATATAACATATACAACCAAAGAGATGAAAATAAGATATGTTTGGTTTTCTACCTTTCTATAGTTCACATGGAGTCTTCTTCAAAATAGGTCTAATAAGAATATATTTTGAATATAGCAAGCTCACTACAAGAAAACACGGGATTACTGATGGCCAAAAGCCGTCGGTAATGCAGAATTTCCGACGGGTTACCGACGGCCTCAAGACCGTCGGTAAAACGGGCGTCGCAAATGCCTACCGACGGCGCTTTCATGGCAGTCGGTGATACCGACGGTTAATACCGTCGGAAACACACAGTCTGAATTTTTCGACGGCTTTGACCGTCGGTAAATGGGCAAAACATTTCCGACGGCCAAATCCTTTTTTTAAATAAAAAATTAATTAATTAATTAATTTTTGTGATTAATTTAATTTATTAATTTAAAATATTAAATTAAATGACTAAATTAATTTATAATTGAATTTAATTTATTGAATTAATTAATTAATAAAAAGATAATTGAAATATTTATTTAATTTAATGAATTTAATTAATTGAAATATTGTAATTAATGAATTTAATTTTTTAAATTATTTATTTATTTAATTATTAAAAATAATTTATCCCAATATTAAAAAATACTTATTTATTAATTTAATTAACTATTACTAGTAATTTAATTTATTTATATTTATTACTTTTATTTCTTAATTTATTCCTATATTTAAAAATGCGATAACGTAAACAAAAAAAATTAGTAATAATTAAAAAAAAGAAACGTAATAAATAAATAAAACAAATGACAAACAAAAATTAACGGTAACTAAAAAGATATCGAAAAATATAAAAAAATATAAGTACAAACAGAACTAATAGTCCTGGTAGTTCTGATCATGACCATCGTTACTAGGAGGCGGAGGAGGCAAAGGTGGAGGCAGTGGAGGAGGCGCCTGGCGAGCTAACAACTGGTAAAACTCCTCACGCCGCCGCTTCGCCGCCACCAACATGACACTCGCTCGATGGGCGCCCTCCGCCGCCGGCCGCGATCCGCCGCCGGCCATGGCCCGCTTCAGGTCCGCTATCTCCTGCTCATCCGCAGCAGAGCGACCAGTGGCAGCACCACTACTTGACGACTCTCCGATGTTAAGGCGGCGGATACCTTTCTTGTAGTTACCGGCGAGGTCGCCAGCACCGTATAAACGACCCTTCTTCTTGCCGCCAACAACATCAACCCATCCCTTATGTCTGAGACATCGTCTGAGACATCCGCACCTCAAACTCCTCCTGTCAAACATATGCAAATAAGTCAATTTTTTTTTTCATAAAACAATATAAACATTATTAAAAAAACTGTTCATTATATTTTATAATTACCTGGGTCCGCCTCGACCGCTCAGCAACAAAATCACTGGTACTCCTCCTAATATGAGTTGCACGATGGAACTCGTGCAACTGTACCTCTCTACCTAACCGCTTCGATTGTAATTATTTAATACAAAACCTTAACTAAATAATAATAATAATAATAATAATAATTATTATTATTATTATAATAATAATAATAATTATAATAATAATAATAACAACTAAATAATAATAATAATAATATAAAATGTACAAGTCGAGCTGCGTGTTGTGCCTGACTGACCGATCCTCCGGTGTGCAAACTCCCACCCTTCTCAAAGGCTCTATTTCTCTTCGCCTTCTCGCTTACTACCTTGAACTCAGGGGAGTTCCAGTACTCTTGCAGCTACTGCCAGAGCTGATCCCCTATCCAGTGGGGCTGTCTACTGAGGTGGGCATCTCTAAGCATGTCAGAGAGGCAGTGAGAGGCCTTCATATGGAAGTTCCTCTCGATCTGCTCCTCATCATCTTCTTTCCATGAAACCCTCTCCTGTATGAATATAATATATTATTAAACATAATTGAAATTTTATGAAATAAAAAAATATTATGCAACAAAATAAAAATTACAACTTACTCCAAAAGATCTGAACATATGATCGCCCGCATCCTCCTTCACTTTCTTCCAGGTGGACCAAAACGTGTGGTAATTATCCTCAATTACTGCTGTGATAGCCGTCGCAGCTGGCTTTGAGGGAAGGAACCTGAAAAATAACAAGATGTCAAACAAGAGGAATATATATATATATATATATATATATATATGTGTGTGTGTGTGTGTGTGTGTGTGTGTGTGTGTATGTATATACATGTAAATTATTAATAACTCGAAAAAAAAAGTAAATACTTACCCTTTACCAGCCGGCCTGATAGCAACTCGGCCATCATGCGACATCTCAATATCATCAGCGACCCCCTGGTCAACCTCCTACTGCTCAACCTCCTCCTGCTCATCCCTGTCCTGCTTAACCTCAGTCTGATCAGGTGTTTGACCCGTACTATAGTCATGATCGGACATATGAGTATCGGGCACCGTCTCAGGCACAAAATGGGAGGAAGAAGCGTCAGGTGTCTGCTGGAACCCCGGGTTGGGGATCACGTGAATGGGTGATAAATGGGGTGTCAAAATGTAAGGTCCTCGCAGGCCGTAGGTGCCGAACGACCGGAGGTCGTAGGGGCCGAACGCTACTGAGCCTGTGTAGGCGTAGATGTACGCGGATGTTGTGTGGATGACAACGTCGCATAGCCAGCATCATCAATCCTAATATTGTTCGGCCGACGACGACGAGGGGGGTCGATGACAATGCCCTTCCCCTTTCATTGACCACCAGTGGGTGGTCGGATCCTGCAACTCTTGATGCCATATATGTCCATAGAGCTATTCAACAATTACAGTCATGAAATAATATATTTAAGCATAACAATATTACAAATGAATTCCATAAAAATAAACAAGTTACATCCCTTTGCAGTATTTTTTTTTGGTATCAAGGCAAATTTTTTTACACAAACATCCAATTATATTTAGCTATGGTGTCGTGTCTCAGTAATATTTCTCAAAATACGTATAAATATCTACATAGTAAGATATGATTAGATATGTGCAGAACTTTTTACATTGTGAATGCATAATAATGAAATTCAAATTGTATATCTACGAATTATCCCATATAGTGTCACATCGTAGTACATATTTTTTATTTTGATTTAGACTCTCAGTATAATTTGAGTCGAGCTGTGTGAACCCATATTAAGACAAAACTCTTCTAACACCTATTTTACCATTCAAAGACTTGAACTCGAGACATTATTTAATTAAAAGAAACTAAACTCCTTACCATTTAGATTAACAGACGTCGGTTGTAATATTATATTCTAGTTAGAATACGTGAATAAATATCCATATGGCGAGAATAATTAAAAGAATTTTATACATCGGTTACAGTAAATAAAAATATATTGTTAGACATTAATTTCGCTAATTATAAAAAGTTAAACAATTTTATTCTGCCCATTCTGCCCACTCTGCTTCGGCATTGTCTTCAGATCTTGATAGCTCTGCCACTTCTTCATTTAATTCCTCATCTCCATCTACATCTTCATATGTGATTGGATCATCACGTAGTCGAGAAATGGGTTCCACTTCATTTACTACGTTGACATTAGACATCTCATCCGCTTGATAAGCCACTTCTTCCTGTGGATCATCTGCTTCAATGCGACTCCTTGGTTTAGTCTTTATTACAACACACCAACCTTGTTTGTCCCTTCGAGTTGATGGGTAAGGGACATAATACATTTGTCTTACATGTTGTGCCATGATAAACGGATCAAACATTTGGTATCTTCTGCTCATACATATGTCAACAATATTATATTTTCGATCCATTCTTATATCTCTACTTGACAGATCAAACCAATTACAATAAAATAGCACTATTCTTTTAGTGTAGTCTAAAGTATTGTACGCCAGTTCATATATATGTTGAATCACGCTGTAGAAGTCATCTTCACCTCCATCTGTGGTACTTTTTGCATAAACTCCGCTGTTAACTATTTTTTCCCCTTCTGTTTTTTGATTGGGTTTGAAATTTGTATCTGTTTATGAAAAACGTGTGCCATTCTTTTACACATGATTTAGGACCATGAGATAAATTTCTCAAGTGTTCGATTTGAGACGATTCTGGCTCACTGTACACTTGCATATACACAAGCACAAGTGATTTATATTTCCTTTTTTCAAACAACCTTTTGTATTTTCAAACAATAAATAGTTGAAATAGGACTAAAAATACATACCTGGTTCATAAACCACGTTGGGAAATACTCATGAATATAGGCAGAAGAGTCTTGTACGGCTATGGGCTTAGTTAACAAGAAAGCCCTGATCAATTAATTTGAAAACAAATGATCATGAGTAGTTGTGGATAAAAGAAATTGAAAGTGGTAAAATGATACATACGTAAGATATGATGATACTTCGGCATAGTTGATCAACACGTGAACATAGGCTGACTTCCACTCTTCTCCCGTTAACCAGGAAGTCACCTCCTTTCTAGCATGACGACCGGGAAGGCAAAATACTGATAAGGCTAGCGGGGGTTTTTCACTTTCAATTTCTATTTCGTTCCTATTATTTGTTGGTGTCAGCATGAAGTTCGTAAAATAATGCGAATGAAAATGGATTGTCTCACGGTGTAAGTAAGTTGCACAAATAGATCCTTCAACCTTGGCCTTATTTTTCACCGACTGTTTTGAGTCACCCATAAATCTACAAAATAACAAGGTTGATGATATAAATTGATACATTTAACCCTTCAAGTGAATATTTATTTTAAAGAATATTTTATTATATTACCTTTCGAATGGATACATCTATCTGTATTGAAGTGGTCCACCAAGCCTAGCTTCATGTGCAACATGCACTGAGAGATGCTCCATAGAGTCAAAGAAACCAGGGGGAATACTCTCTCCAATTTACAAAGAATGACTGATATGGTTTGCTCCATCTTTATAAGATCATCCTCTTTCAAGGTTGCAGAACACAAATCTTTGAAAAATTGGCTGAGTTCAGTAAGTGGATTTAAAATATTTGACGGCAAGGAACTAAATACAATAGGAAGTAAACACTCCATGAATACATGACAATCATGGCTTTTCATCCCAATTATGATTCCTTTGTTCACATCGGCACATCTTACCAAATTAGAAGAATAACCGTCTGGCATTCGAAGTTCTTTTATCCACCGATAGACTGACCTTGTTTGCTCAGCAGTTAAAGAGTAACAAGCTTTGGGTTTCAGGGTTTTTCATCTGACCGAGTCGTCAAATGCATGTCCTTTTGCCTACAGTAAAGCGGTAAGTCCAGTCTGGCCTTATCGTTGTCTTTCATTCTTCCTCTAACGTTCATCACTATGAGAAACACATTGTCAAAAAAGTTCTTCTCAATGTACATAATATCAAGGTTGTGTCTCAATAAATTATCTTTCCAATAGGGCAGATCCCAAAAAATACTTCTTTTAATACAATTATGACATTGTCCATATCCTTCAAATTGATCCAATTTACCATGATCTGTGATTTTTGGCAGATCCATAACTCTGGCAAAAATCTGTTCGTATGTCAACCTTGGGGGTGGGCCATCTAATTCAACTTCCCCCTTCTTGAAGGTGTTCTTATTTCGTCTAAATGGATGATCATCTAGTAAAAAACTGCGATGTGAGTCAAACCAAGAACTTTCCCCCCGAATTTCAAGGTAAAGGCCTTTGTATGCTCCATGCAATATTGACTTGCCATTTTACCATGAGTACCCCAACCAGACAACAAGCCATATGCAGAAAAGTCATTAATGGTCCACATCAGAGCAACCCTCATTGTAGAGTTCTTCTTTCGTGCAATATCATAAGTCAAAACACCATTCCACAACCTTTTGAGATCGTCAATGAGAGGCTGTAAGTAGATGTCAATACCATCTGTTGGATTATTTGGACCCAGTATAATACAAGTCAAGAACATATAAGGCTTAAACATGCACATTTCGGGAGAAAGATTGTATGGGGTAACAATAATTGACCAGCAAGAATAGGGTTTCGTCGTTGATTGAGCATACTGGGTGAAACTATCAGAGCATAAGCCAAGTCGTACATTACATGGATCTGCTGCAAATTCGGGATGCACACGATCGAAGTGCTTCCAAGCTTCACCATCACATGGGTGGCGCAACATACCTGAAGTGCTTCTATTCTCATAGTGCCACATCATTTTGTCTACAGTCTGTGTTGATGCAAACATTCTCTGCAGCCTTGGAATAATTGGTAAATAAAATATTGCCTTCCGTGGAACTAGTTTTTGTCTACCCTTCCCATTATTAGTGTGTGAAATATACATTGGCTGACCACAAAATCTGCATTCAACCAGGGCGCCATCGTTTTTACCGAATTCGTTGTCATAATATAACATACATCCTCTCGCACAACAATCAATCATTTTAGATTCCAACCCCAACTTGGACACTAAGCTTTTAGCCTCGTAATAAATTTTTGGCAAACCATCTCTGATAGGTGATGAGTCTAACATTATCTTCGTTACGAGATCCAAGCACACATCTGTAGCACCACAGTTTGACTTAAGAGCTAAAAGCCTCACACACATTGATAACTTAGAGTCTGCAGACCCTTCAAACAACGGCTTATTTGTTTCTAACAAGAGATTATAAAATTTTTGTGCTGTCTCATTTGGAAGTTCATATGTGTCATCATACTGTTGCTCCTCGAATGATACGTTGACCCCCAAGGCATCACAAACCATATCTTGCATCAATTCAATCTGCTCACCATATCCTGTATGTACGCAACTATTTGAAGCACCTGTATTGCCAACCCCTAAATCAACCTGAGGCAACTCTTTACCATGTCTAGTCCAAATCCAGTAATTAGGCCTAAATCCAAGTTTCTGCAGGTAATATATGACCTCACTTGGGCTTTTGATCCTTCTGCAATGCAATTAATGCACAAACATCTAATCCCTCCATTAATTTCGAAATCTTCATGTGCCATTGCGGCTTGGACAAAGTGATCAACCCCATCGCAAAAAGATTGTTTCAAACCCCCTATCCCCGGATACAACTTATTGTACATCCAACCACGACTCGAAAGGAAAAATTCCATCTTCTGCATGTAAAAAAAAATGACAATTTCAGCAGCACGACATTCTTACAACCGCTATCTTTCTTTAAATGGTATGACCCTATCCCATTCGAGGAAATTTTTTTTAGAACTCGTATAATAGTCATTCCTTAATTCTCATATCTTATACTTGACAAAATTTCGTGACAAAGATTTTCCATTGGTCTCTGTAGTACCCTAATTTTGTCTGACCTTTTATTTTATTTTATTTTATTTATTTTATTTTTGACTTTCTAAATTTGTAATAAAAATAATATTTTTGGTTTTATAATAAAGAATAAAAGAAATTAAAAAAAAAGAAGAAAAAGAAAGAGAAATGAAAACAGAGAAGGGTGCATGAAACAAAATAGAGGGGTGCTAATAATAGCCCAAAAAACTGGCCAAGCCCAGCGCACCACTCCCCTCTCTATTTTTTTTAATCGTGCACCCCTTTTTTTCTTTTGTTCAACACTCCAGGCACCTCATTTTCTCCCCTGCAGCGTCCCTCGCTACGTGCACCCCGTTTTCTCTCTCGCACGCCCCCAAACCCTTTTTACCCAGCATACCTTCAGCTCAACACTAAGCCCAGCGTCCTAAACCCTATCTTAAACATAACCCTAATTCTCTCAACTTCATTTCCTCCCCTCATCAGATGCGCCGTGCCACCACCCTTCTCCATCATTCTCTTTTCTTCTCCCACAATCCTCTCCACCATCCTCGCAACACCGCTCCCTTTCTCCCCACCATTCTCGGCACTCCTCCCAAACCCACGTTCTCTCTTTTCTCCCTTTCTCCAACCCTAGGCCGTCATGGTGCCCCTCTCCCTTGTTCTTCTTCTCTCCCTTCCGTAACCCTAAATCTCGCGGCGCCCCCCATTCTCCCCTCTTCTTTCAATCTCAGCCTCAACCTTTCCATCATCTATTCTCCTTTTTCCATCAAGACCAACCCTAACCCTAGGACCTCCATTTACGCCGCAACTTCCTCCCCCACTTCCTTCTCTCAATTTATCTCTCATCATCACATCTCCCTCATTTCTCGCCTCAACTACCTCCAGCTACCTTTCTTTTTTCCCCTTCTTTCTCGGCCTCTCAATCACGCCAAACTAAAACCCTAAGATCTCCAACAATCCCCCAAATCTGTGTGATTGAAATCGGGTCACATACCCCATGATCTGGTCCAAATTCGAGCAAAGGAAGCAAGAAAAATGTGGGGAGTCCAAGAAATCAAGGAGTATCTTGTCCTTTTTCTTTATTTTTCGTTTTTATTTCTTTTGACTTTTCCTAATCTTTTTCCATTTTTATCTCAGATTGTTACATGGCTATAAAAGCCTCTCAAAGGCGTGGAAAGGAGGAAGGGCAGAGGGCGAGAGTGAGAGGAAGAAATCCAAAAATAGAAGCAGCAGAAGCAAGGCGTGGAGAAGAAGAGAGAGACCTAAAAAATCAAACAGTATAGGTTTAGGTTTTTTTTATCCCGCTTTTGATTTTCTCTGTAATTTTCTGGGAAGTAGCACAAGAGCCCAGGTTCTTTCTTCTTCTTCACCTCTACATTTTTTTTTTGCCATGGCTGTGTAATAAGGAACTATATTCTGGACTGAGTGATTGTATTCTGGATTGAAATATACATGATGTAGTCCTTTCTTTGTATTCTTTGTATTTTCTGTTGTTGTTGTTGTTTGTTAATCTGTTGATGTCTGGTTGAACGGAGCTAAGGCTAAGCTTTGGCCTTCCAATGGGGCCAAACCCTAGGTAAGGGACTAAATTGCAAATATGTTGGTAAAAAAGGTTTGAAAGCAAAAAAGATTTTCTGAAGTCCTTTTCTTTATTTGCACATTTTCTTTTAAAATAAACAAGTCTATACAATTTGTGAAATTCTTTTTTTTCTCCTAAATGTCTCCTAAATGGGCGTTTTAGGGGTGTTAGTACATTCCCTATACGTAACCAACTCTCGAACTCAAAATCTGGTTCAAAGACCTTTTTCATCGTTAAATTCAAAAATATCCAAAAAATAGGTTTTCCAATGTTTTCCTAAAAAATAAATATTGGTGGCGGCTCCATTTCAATTTTTGGGTGTTGTCACAGTCTCTAAGTATACTAAATGATCGCAGTTATGAATACCGCGATCAAGTATGCACCAAGAGAACAAAAGGAAATGAATCGAACCGAAATTTCATCAAATATAAAGATACGAGAATTAAGCAACAACTATTATACGAGTAAAGAAAAAGTTTTTTCCCAAATTGTCCGACTTGGACAATTCAAGGTTCAATATACAATGAGCACGTCGTATCCTAAAAGAGTACATGCACTCAATAATATATTGAACCTCAAACTGGAAGCTAAGGCTTTTCTTCGATACTAATAACAATAATCAAACATCCATTTCAACAATAATTAATGTAACGACCCGTTTCCGGACCGCTACCGAGCTCAATATACCAAGCTCGAGTTACCGAACTCAACACACCGAGCTCAACATAAACCTATATGAGATGTGTTTTAAAACGAAACTCTTGTGCCTTTTAAAAATACGATATATTTTTTTTTTATAAAACCAACTCGTGCACATCAGAGTAATTACAGCTTTTCGAAACATGGTGCAACTAAGACACAAGACTTAAATTCTAATAAAACATACATGCATAACATATATATATATATATATATATCACTCGAAATAATAATGTATACAAAATACAGAGTAGCAAATGTGCAAAGAAAATACACCTAAGGTATGCATTTACTTCAAAAGAGCAATCATACCTGGGGTACTTCCAGACTTCACGCAGTGGGTCGCTCCAAAAGTAAGACCACCAGTCTACCTCAAACAACAAAACAACACCGCCTAAACCGGTCACGACATACTACTCCAAAAGAAAAACAAGTGCGCCATCAAAAGAAATACATCATCCAAAGAACATAATCAATCCACGACGGATAGAGGTCGCCACTCGGTCCTCGCCGAGCTCCTCCTCGGCATCGTCATTGCCGAAGTTCCTCGCGCTCGACATCGCTCGGGTAACCGTCATGGATTGAAGGCACCACGGGAAAGGGTCAACTTCTCAACAATTCAAGATAAGCTCGACATAAAGAAATAAGCAACACAATAATATATCTCAATCACCACACGTGACTCGACCATCTCACTCTAGACTCGACTCGACTCTTATTCCGGAATATCGTCAGCAGGTCCATCCCCAAACTGACGTAATAGGTAAACGGCAGGTCCAACCCCAAACCGATACCATGCATTAATCAGCAGGGCCAACCCCAAACTGATAATGGGACGCCTAGCCAATCCACCATAAACAAAAAGGGGACCTAGCACCCTCAGTTATCTGGGTCCGGCTCAAACACGTCATACGACTCCCTAGCTCTCTCACTCGATGATTAGCTCGCCGCATGTCAAAGAGTAACACAACTTACTTGATCACATATCAAATAAAGAGAGCATGCTTAACATGAAGAAAACACAATTCGACATTTAAGCAATAAAACATTCTGCATGAAGAAACGCAATTCGACAGCAATACACCATTCACAACATATATTCCATCACATATCAAATACATGCAAAAACCCAATCTCGACACCAATCAAGGAGTCCATACATAAATATAACAATAAAAATAAAATCTTAATAATGTCTAAGAGTTGCCCTTACGCTAGCATATTACGAAAGTATTAATGTGAAGCGCCCTTACGCTAGCATATTACGAAAGTATTAATGTGAAGCGCCCTTACCGAACTCCAAGTTAATGCTGCTCAACAACGACTTCTCTTACTCGATCTCGACACGACTGTCTTCAACGAGTTCGACAACGACTTCTACATCGCATCTGGTCCTCAATCGACCTCAAGACGCACGCTTCTCGATCGACCTCGACACGCACGCTTCTCGATCTGGATCCCACTGCTTCCACGTCCTTGGATTCGCTCTCCCGTACACCTCGATTCGGAAATCACACGATCTCGGGAATCAGACTTCCTAAAACAAACACAACTCAGTTCGATCTATGGGTTCTAATACACTTAGCTCTCTTCCCAAACTTAACCACAACCCAGAAAAATATAAAAACTCAAGAACTTGAAATATATTTTTCCTCTAACACAAAGTTAGGGATTTTCGATCAAAAGTTCATGAAAAAGGTTATCTGATGCTTCAACAGATGGATCGACAACAACAATAACCAGAAGCAACAAACGAAAAACAAGAAATCGAAATAGACCGAAAATGAAGAGTTTACGGCGCTTTGGGTGCGAAAAACAGAGGAAGAAAATTTGTTTTACAAGCCCAATTAATCGGTTAGAAAGATAGGTAATATCGTGAAGAAGAAAACCCATCAGTTTGACATGATTTGGAAGCATAAAACTGGCTAAAAATGGAAGGAATGTAGCGCTAAACAGTAGCACAGAGGAAAGAAAAATCTGTTCTTCATACCTCAATGGTGATGGTCGAGCAGGCGAGATATGGGTCGAGAAGATGATGATGAACAAGATTGATGAAGAAAATTTGTGCAGAATCTCGATGGAACTCACGGTTTCGTCGATGGAAGTTCTGGAGAAAACAACGAAACTCAGAGCAGAAGGAAGGAAGAAGAAAGAAGAAAAGAGAAAGAATGAGTGTTTGAGGGAAAACTGATCGTGAATACAGCTGGTGAGAGAAGGGTATAATCGTAACTCCAGCTATAAGATGCCAATCCCATCAATCATCCTACCCGTCTAATCGTTCCTCTCATAATTACCCTCTACTCTGTCGGTCAACGGTCTAGACACACGACGAGAACGGCAAGCCGACAATGTAATAATTACAAACAATATAATAATAACGCTGAATAACATTCGAAAGAATACGAGGTATCATCTCGACACGATGTCGATAAGGGTGCTCGTGCAAGCGCACAAGGTTCTAACACGAGTTCGTGAACACGACCTCTTCAGTTCGACATGCGTCCTCATCAGCTCGGTACGCGACTTCATCAACTCGACACGCGACCTCCTCAGCTCAGCAGCTAGTGCACGCAGTCTCCTCATCTCGGCAACTGACCTCGACAAACGGTCTTGGCACGGGATCTCGACACAAGGTCTTGGTCGAGGTCTCGATACGTCGTCCTAATACGATGTCGATCTCGTCCTCAGGTGTTACAATCTCTCCCTCTAAAAAAATTTCGTCCTCGAATTTGCAAATAAGATTCTTACCTCGGAAAAGTTCAGGGTACTGAGTCTTCATCTTCTCCTCCAGCTCCCAAGTCGCATCTCCCGTCTTCTGATCCCACACAACTTTGACGAGTTGAATCTCTTTGTTCCGCAACTGTTTGGCTTTCCGATCAACGATCCTTGCCGGGCAACGCTCGAAAGATAAGTCGCCCTTCGGTTGAATCACATCCGGTTCGATGACATGAGAGGGTCTAAACATACTTCCGCGGTGTGAGACGTGGAAGACGCCGTGGATGTTCGACAAGAATGGTGGCAAGGCAATCGATATGCCACCGGACCAATACGACGAAGAATGCGGTAAGGTCCAATAAATTTAGGGTAAGTTTCTTGGATTTGATCGCTCGACCAACTCGATGGTGGGGGTGACTCTAAGAAATACATGTTCTCCTTCCTCGAACTCGAGGTGGTCGACGTCGTTGGTGCATAACTCTTACGTCGACTTTGAGATGTTCGCATCCGAACTCGATCAAACGGATCTTCTCGGTGAGTCTGCCGGATCATATCTGGTCCTACGATTCATTTCGCCCGTCTGGTACCAACAAAGAGGCGTCGACATTTCAGATCCATCTGGCGCTTCAAAGGTGCCATTCCAATACTCGCATGGAAGCGTTATTGTAGGTGAACTCCACCAATGGTAAGGCGTCGTCCCAACTTCCTCGGTGATCTAACGCATAAGCTCGCAACAAATCTTCAAGCGATTGGATCGTTCTCTCGGTCGGCCGTCGATGCGTGGATGATATGCCGAGCTAAGCTGAGCTTCGGTTCCCATCGCCCTTGCAATTCCCTCCAAAAATGAGACGTAAACTTCAGATCTCGGTCCGACACGATCGAAGAGGGTATTCCATGAAGTCGCACTATCTCCGCGATGTAGATCTCGGTCGACTTTTCCACGTTGTATGTCGACCACCTTTGGTAAGAAATGAGCGATTGGTCAATCGGTCGACGATCACCCAAATCGAATCATTCTTCTTCTGCGTCTTCGGCAAACCTACAACGAAATCCATGGAAATATCGTCCCATTTCCATCTTGGTACATCAAGCGATTGTAGCATTCCCGCAGTCGTTGGTGCTCCACCTTCGCTTCGACACGCCAAACACGGTTACGTGCTCGGCCACTTGCTTCTTCATTCAGGACCACCAAAAATGCTTCTTCAAGTCTTGATACATCTTCGTAACTCCTGGATGAATACTAAAGTTGCTCTTATGCGCTTCGCCGAGAATCAACTTTCTCGGCTTCGGATCGTTAGGTACGCACACTCGGCCATTGCACCTCAAGATGTCGCCCGCTCCGACCTGAATTGTCGCCTTCCTTGCGCTATCAATCGAATCTTCTCTTGCGAAGCTCGTCATGAACTTGCCGGTCTCGGATCTCGCCCAACAATCATTAGAGATGGTAAGCATACCAAATCTCGGCTTCCCGGTGAAACTTCGACACTCAACTTCAAGTCTCTAATTTCTCGAGCATCTCCAACTCCTTGATCATCATTACCCAGGTGTTAAAACGCTCTTCTGCTCAATGCATCCGCTACTACGTTAGCCTTACGGGATGGTATTCCAATGTAAAGTCGTAGTCCTTGAGAAATTTTGTCCATCTACGTTGACGCATGTTGAGCTCTTTAGGTCGAGCAGTACTTCAAGCTCTTGTGATCGCTGAAAACAAAGAAGAGTGCTCCCATAAAGGTAGTGCCTCCATATCTTCGAAAAAACTCTGCCGCCACTCCAAGTCGTGAGTAGGGTAGTTCCTCTCGTGAACCTTAAGTTGTCTTGAAGCATACGCGACCACCTTCCGATGTTGCATCAGCACGCATCCCAATCCCTGGTGTGGCGCATCACAATACACCTCCTAAGGCTCTTACGGTTGAGGCAAGATCAAGACAGCCGCTGCCAAAAAGCTCCTTCGATCTTTGAAAACCGGCCGCTCCTCGGCCCAGGCAAAGGTTGATCCTTCCTCGTCAGTCGTGTAAGAGGCGCGACAATCTTCGAGAAACCTTCAATGAATCTTCGGTAATATCCTGCTAAGCGACAAAACTCCCGATCTCGTGAATCGCCTTCTACTGTTCCCACGCTAGCACCCCTTCACTCTTAGTTGGATCCACACCCATCCCTTCTCTGGAACTCACGTGACCAAGAACATTCACCTCTTCAAGCCAAAATTCACACTTCGACGGGTTGGCATAGAGTTGCTTATCTCGTAATATCTGCGATGCTCGACATAGGTGTTCTGCGTGCTCTTCTCGGTTCCTCGAGTAGATCAATATGTCGTCGATGAACACTACAACGAATCGATCCAAAAGCGAATGGAAAATCCTGTTCATGTAGTCCATAAACACATTGGCGATTCGCCACTCCAAGCGGCATCACCAAGTACTCGTAGTGACCGTATCTAGTCCTGAAAGCTGTTTTGGCGACATCTTCCTCCTTCACGCCGAATCGATGGTAGCCCGAGCTTCAAGTCTATCTTGGAAAGATCGCCGCTCCACGAAGTTGATCCATCAAGTCGCCAATACGTGGTAACGGATAACGGTTCTTCACGGTAACCTTGTTGAGCTCGCGATAATCCACGCCACAGTCTTGATCGTCCATCCTTCTTCTTAACCAACAACACCGGAGTTCCCACGGTGACACGCTCGGTCGTATGAATTGCTTTGACTCCAAGTGTTCGATCCGGGACTTGACTTTTTCATCTCGGCGGGAGACATCCTGTATGGCGCTTTGGAAATCGGTCCTGTTCTCGGAATCAGTCGATGGAGAACTTCGACCTCTCGTCTTGGTGGTAACCACAGCACGTCTTGAAAACGTCCTCAAAGTCACACACCACCTGGAACATTCTTCACGTCGATCTGTTTGGAAAACTTCCGAACCAGCGGATACATGTATTCCCTAGTTCCTTCTTTCAAAGAAACTCCAATACGCTCGAGAAAGATAATTGGAGACTCCAAGGTCCTGGAAAAATTACGCTTTACGGGCACAATCCAAAAGGACATGGTGGTGTGACAACCAATCCATCCCGAGGATGACATCTAAGCCCTAAGAGGCAAACAAACCAAATTGACCACAAACTTTCTACTGAATAACCACTACACAATTAAGACATGTAGTGTTTGTGACTAAGGTTTTAGCATTTGGGGTTGTAACTACTAATTTAAGCGGTAAAGCGATCACAGTCAAGTTCAAATGGTTCACCTGATCGGAAGAAATAAAGGAATGGGTTGCACGAATCAAAAAGAACGGATAAGGATTTACCCTCGATCTCACATTCACCTTGGATAAGATCTTCACTGCTCGCTTCCTCGCCACTCATGCAGAAAACTCTGCCTTTAGCCACTTGCCGCTTCCCTTTGGCTCTTGCCGCAAGCATAGTCGGATCAACTTTGGGTGGAGGACAATCCTTGACAAAATGTCCTGGCTTCTTACGGTTGTAGCACACCCTCCTTTCCGAGTACGATTATTGGCGTAATGTCCCGCTCTTTCCACAACGGAAACAAGTCACCTCGACACGGTCTCGTCCTCCGCTTTGGTACTGGGTCATCGGACGATATCTGTCCCTCGTTATCGTTCCTCGAGGCCTGGTCGTAAGGCTTCTTCTGCGGTTGTTTTCCTTTCTGTGCAAATCTACGCCCGCACTGGGTCTCACCGTCCGCCTACGCAGTCTTCTTCTTGTGGCTTTACTCCTTCTACCTCGACACATCGATCAATCAGCTCTTGGAGGTTTCGGATCCTCAGCGACACCATCGACTTACGAATGTCGAATCTCAATCCCAGTTGGAATCTCTCACTCAACCATCTTTGGTCAACTCGATCACGAAATGGACTGAAATACCGCCAACGACTCGAACTTGGCGCATACTCGGACACTGCCGAGTTGCCTTGCCGCAATTGAAGAAATTCTGCTCCTTCTCGGCTGCGTGCAAGATCTGGGAAGTACTTGTCCAAGAACCTTTCACGAAAAAGCTCCCAGGTCATCTCGCGGCGTTCGCTATAAATGTTTGCTTCACTCCTCTCCACCAATACTCTGCGTCTCTAGCGATGAAGTAGGTGGCATAGTCGACCTTCACGTTGTCCCGCAATGGAGTGCCTCAAAGATCTTCTCGATCTCTTGCATCCAAAGATCGACTTTATCCGGATTTGGCTCACCGTAGAACGGTGGATCATGCTTCTGAAGTCGGCCAATCCTCTAGCTTGACATTTCGTTACGCTCGTTCTTTGTTCTTTGCAAGTTCTGTTGAGTTAACGCCGTCTGTTGAGCCATCGCGTTAGCTGTTGAGTTGCCGGTGATTGTTGAGCCATGGCTGCCGCCATCTCGGTCATAGCTTGAATTGCTCGTTCCATGTCGACGTTCTCGGTTACAGTTGTCGTATTCCTACGAGGTGGCATTAGATTCCACAAAGTTCAAAACCCTGTCAGAATCTCACAACAAGGATGTGTTAAAACACACTGCTTCAATCAAGAAACAGTTTAAACAATTTTTCAAGCAATAAGTGCTTCACTTAATCAAACAGAAATCAACATATACAACTAGGTACCCACACACATAACCCGACACAGTGACCAGTCCAAATTCCTATGCACAGCTCGGTCAGAACCGAACTGCTCTGATACCAACAATGTAACGACCCGTTTCCGGACCGCTACCGAGCTCAATATACCGAGCTCGAGTTACCGAGCTCAACACACCGAGCTCAACATAAACCTATATGAGATGTGTTTTAAAACGAAACTCTTGTGCCTTTTAAAAATACGATATATTTTTTTTTATAAAACCAACTCGTGCACATCAGAGTAATTACAGCTTTTCGAAACATGGTGCAACTAAGACACAAGACTTAAATTCTAATAAAACATACATGCATAACATATATATATATATATCACTCGAAATAATAATGTATACAAAATACAGAGTAGCAAATGTGCAAAGAAAATACACCTAAGGTACGACGACTTCAAAAGAGCAATCATACCCTGGGGGTACTTCCGGCAGACTCCCACGCAGGGGGCTGCTCCAAAAGTAAGACCACCAGTCTACCCTGAAACAACAAAACAACACTGCCCAAACTGGTCACGACATACTACTCCAAAAGAAAAACAAGTGCAGTCATCAAAAGAAATACATCATCCAGCAACATAATCAATCACGACAGATAGAGGTCGTCACTCGGGTCCTCGTCGAGCTCCTCCTCGGCATCGTCTGCTGTCGAGTTCCCTGCGCCCTCGACATCGCCTGGGTAACCGTCATGGATTGAAGGTACCACGGGAAAGGGTCAACTTCTCAACAATTCAAGATAAGCTCGACATAAAGAAATAAGCAACACAATAATATATCTCAATCACCACACGTGACTCGACCATCTCACTCTAGACTCGACTCGACTCTTATTCCGGAATATCGTCAGCAGGTCCATCCCCAAACTGACGTAATAGGTAAACGGCAGGTCCAACCCCAAACCGATACCATGCATTAATCAGCAGGTCCAACCCCAAACTGATAATGCGACGCCTAGCCAATCCACCATAAACAAAAAGGGGACCTAGCACCCTCAGTTATCTGGGTCCGGCTCAAAAACGTCATACGACTCCCTAGCTCTCTCACTCGATGATTAGCTCGCCGCATGTTAAAGAGTAACACAACTTACTTGATCACATATCAAATAAAGAGAGCATGCTTAACATGAAGAAAACACAATTCGACATTTAAGCAATAAAATATTCTGCATGAAGAAACGCAATTCGACAGCAATACACCATTCACAACATATATTCCATCACATATCAAATACATGCAAAAACCCAATCTCGACACCAATCAAGGAGTCCATACATAAATATAACAATAAAAATAAAATCTTAATAATGTCTAAGAGTTGCCCTTACGCTAGCATATTACGAAAGTATTAATGTGAAGCGCCCTTACGCTAGCATATTACGAAAGTATTAATGTGAAGCGCCCTTACCGAACTCCAAGTTAATGCTGCTCAACAACGACTTCTCTTACTCGATCTCGACACGGCTGTCTTCAACGAGTTCGACAACGACTTCTACACGTACCGTCCTCAATCGACCTCGGCACGTACGCTTCTCAGTCGACCTCGACACGTACAGTTCTCGATCTGGATCCCACTGCTTCCACGTCCTTGGATTCGCTCTCCCGTACACCTCGATTCGGAAATCACACGATCTCGGGAATCAGACTTCCTAAAACAAACACAACTCAGTTCGATCTATGGGTTCTAATACACTTAGCTCTCTTCCCAAACTTAACCTGACCAGAAAAA
Organism: Calophaca sinica; assembly: GCA_037113605.1. Taxonomy (NCBI): domain Eukaryota; kingdom Viridiplantae; phylum Streptophyta; class Magnoliopsida; order Fabales; family Fabaceae; genus Calophaca; species Calophaca sinica. Next base: position 139,862 of record JBAFXK010000047.1, on the reverse strand, counting down.
TATAAAAACTCAAGAACTTGAAATATATTTTTCCTCTAACACAAAGTTAGGGATTTTCGATCAAAAGTTCATGAAAAAGGTTATCCGATGCTTCAATGATGGATCGACAACAACAATAACTGAAGCAACAAAGCGAAAAACAAGAAATCGAAATAGGCGAAAATGAAGAGTTTACGGGCAATCGCTGATTGCGAAAAACAGAGGAAGAAAATTTGTTTTACAAGCCCAATTAATCGGTTAGAAAGATAGGTAATATCGTGAAGAAGAAAACCCATCAGTTTGACATGATTTGGAAGCATAAAACTGGCTAAAAATGGAAGGAATGTAGCGCTAAACAGTAGCACAGAGGAAAGAAAAATCATTCTTCATACCTCAATGGTGAGGGTCGAGAGGGGGAGATATGGGTCGAGAAGATGATGATGAACAAGATTGATGAAGAAAATTTGTGCAGAATCTCGATGGAACTCACGGTTTCGTCGATGGAAGTTCTGGAGAAAACAACGAAACTCAGAGCAGAAGGAAGGAAGAAGAAAGAAGAAAAGAGAAAGAATGAGTGGTTGAGGAAAGCGATCGTGAATACGGTGGTGAGAAGGGTATAATCGTAACTCCAGCTATAAGATGCCAATCCCATCAATCATCCTACCCGTCTAATCGTTCCTCTCATAATTACCCTCTACTGCTTGGTCAACCGGTCTAGACACCACGGCGAACGGCAAGCCGACAATGTAATAATTACAAACAATATAATAATAACGCTGAATAACGTTCGAAAGAATACGAGGTATCATCTCGACACGATGTCGACAAGGGTGCTCGTGCAAGCGCACAAGGTTCTAACACGAGTTCGTGAACACGACCTCTTCAGTTCGACATGCGTCCTCATCATTTCGATGCAGCGACTTCACCAACTCGACACGCGCCCCCCTCAGCTCAGCAGCTAGTGCACGCAGTCTCCTCATCTCGGCAACTGACCTCGGCAAACGGTCTTGGCACGGGATCTCGACACAAGGTCTTGGTCGAGGTCTCGATACGTCGTCCTAATACGATGTCGATCTCGTCCTCAGGTGTTACAATTAACATAACAATTAGACAAGCAGAAGTGGCAAGGGTAGAATTAGAAATTTGACTTAGTCATTTAAAAAGAAATAGGTTGAAAGTTGGCATCCTCTTAAAGGATAGAATTAGACAAGCAGAAGTGGTAAGGGAAAGAAGTACAGAGAGATGTACAAAGCAAATTGCAGCCAAGGATAGAATTAGATCTTCTTTTTTTAAAATTTCTCTACTTTCTAATTATGAATAGAGGTTAGGTTAAGTAAAACATCTCTTTCCCCTGATCAATGCTATCTTGAAGCAAATAAGCTTTCACTTCGAATCTTAGCACATATGGCAATGTTCCTAGGCATAAATGTCAAAAAAAAAAAAATATCAAAACCAGAAAATTTCAATTGGATCGGGCTAACATAATTTTTTTATCATTTTTATGGAGAAATTATTTCCATATTGTGGTGACTTTTCTGGTAAAAAATATTAGGACAGGGAGGTTCTAACTTCTCGTCTTCATTTTATGTTGCAGGAACTTGGACAGTATGAAGAAGTGAATATCGTGTTAACTCCTAATAAATTATGAAATGTCTTGAGAACAATAAAGAGATATATTATGCTAATATTGGGCATGTTACTGTTATGCTTTAATGAAAACTAGTTCTAAATAAATTTTAAATAGTTTTCTTGCATTTATTTCACCTATGTAACAATTGGTTAAATGTTAAATCTTCACTGATTGATCTGAGTATTTTCTTTTCTTAATTATTAGATTAAATTATAGTGATCCCTTGATTCTTAATTATTTTCTTTTCTTAATTGTGTGTGTGTATGTAAAACCTATGTGCCCTGAAAAACCAAAGTCATTGTTGTGGAATTTTTTAGATGATGTAATGAAGGGATGTATAAATGAATAGCAAATATAAAGTTTGGTTTAATTAACACAAAAACAATTTAAATCCACACATTTGAAGCTAAATCTACTTTCCTTCTGGACATTAATGTGAACTTTTTACTTGTAGTAGAAATATAGCATCTTCTGCTTCTGTTATTTATAGGCACGCTATTTTACTGCTTTGTTCTATGTTAATATGAGCTATGGCTAATAGACCAGGTCGATTGCTGGTGACTCATAGGACGAATACAGCTATCAGTAATCTTGTGTCTGGCCTCTGAAGGTGAAAATCAATTGGATAGTGTGCCCCCTCATCTTCAGGAGTTGATCAGTTCCTATCAGTTGAGTCCTTTTATCACAAAAGTGGGTCTTTGTTATTTTCCCTTACAAATAGCATGCATCAAATATTGATTTCTAAACAGTTTTGTGATGAATTTTGACTTTTCTAGTTTGATTATTGTTATTAATAATTATGATGAAGCTGCAAAACTATCTTACATTTATCGTGGAGTGTATGGTTAATTACTTTACTTTCACTTTCTTGTAAACAATTCCATATCTTACTTTATGGTACCGAATTAATCATTAGAGCTTAATCTTGAAGCATTGACATTTCTTCTTTATTTTTTTGTCTTCAAAAACTTGCTAACCAAATCACAATTCAAAAAAAAAAAAAACAGCAAACCCTCAACATTGGAAATCACTAGCTTATATATGAATGGAGTTTTAGTTTTATCATGTGTGTGAAATGTGTATGCAAAGCTCCAGGACCATGTTAGTTAAATGGCCATCCAATATTTTCTTACTGTCCACTATCAATGAAGAAAAAGAAAGATTATTAATTGATCTAAGAGGTTATTGTGTGTATTGGCTGCTTTAATGTATTTGTCTTCTTTCTCTTAATAAAATATTTTTATCCAAAGATACAGACAAAAACTTGTACAGCATGCTAGTCTATCTTTTCCATCTTTGTGTTTCTCTCCTTTTTTACTCTCATGTTGTTCCTCTGTTTTTGACTGCATCCAAAAGCATTAGAGTACCCAATCCCCATCACCTTTGACTTAAAAAGGAGATCTGTATTCCTGGATTCTTATTTCCTCTCTCCATTAACATGTGCAATGTTTATGTACAAAAATACCGGTTGTGTATTCAATAGAATTCCAATGCATGGAAGTTTTCATTCTTTTGTAGTGGCAACTGATACCCATTAAAATTTAACAGAAAATGTGGGAACAGAATTTAGTGATGTTATCCATATATTAATATTTCTGTTATCTATTTATATATGCTTAATGTAGGTGAGACTGTTATTATTATATAGAATGTTAGATAGGTCAGCACCATTTTTGAAAAGAATTTAGAGGTTCTTTAGGTCCCTCTCTTTTTCCTTCTCCGTTTTCTAACTTGCTTGTCTTACCTGTATATTCATACGAAAAAAGGGATTGATTTGAAGATGAGCTCCGAGCTTTTCAAGGTGGAAAAGATGGCATCATGCCCTGTGTATGGGAGAACGAAATTTCTAGCTTTCCTCAGGTATTGTTTCTAGCTTTCCTTAGGAACAAACAACTACATGTTTAGTTAATAATATCCAAATATTTTTTAATGGTTAGCTATATGAATAGATCTGTTTCTATACTTTCTAACATAAAACATACGTCAGACAAAATTTTCTCTGTGGAGAGAACTATACATCACTTCAACATAATAACTTTTTGGCAGCAAAAAAACACATCACTTCAAAATTCCCTCCGTGGAGAGAATTATGAAGCAAAACAAAGAAATATGTCGGTGTAGGGGTCAATAGCCAACCCTTTTCCACCCAATGAGTCAACCGACATTTTGTTAGAGTGCATACCCCGATCGCAGAGTAGTGATAGAGGCACGAGTGGTGGTGACGGCTATGGTGGCGCGGCGGAGTGGTGGAGATGGCGGTGACAGAGGCCTATGAAACAGAGCTTCTTCTGTTAGCAGAAACTAATAAGCTATAAACAAGAATATCAAAACCACACCAGAATATCAAAACTATCTAAACAACACACTAATCCTCAAGAAATTGTCTAACCAAATGCAGAATATCCCAAACACAATAGACCAAATAAGTTTAGAGCTTAATGCAATAATTTCAATACATATACAAACTCAAAATCAAATCGAACAATGCAAAAATTAACTGCAAAATCACAAAGAGCTCAATTTCTCATCAAGAATATCATTAGCCCATTACTACTGATTAAAAAATCATTCAAAACATTAATAGCCTTTTTTAATACACATTTAATCCTCTTGACATGTCAACCTAAATTCGTATTCCATTCTACCTACTCTAATACAAACATGACTTAATTCAAATACATATTTATTTTTGGGACAATAAAAAACAAATAAAGTATCACCAAGCAAAAATCACCGTACATTTAGTTGAAAAAACCACCGACCGTGACTATGCAATACAAGCGGCGGTCAAGATACCATATCTAAGCTCACATACTCATTGAATCATAATCAGCATACCATAAATCAGCTCACATAAGTCAGATCATTAGGGGACAAGCAGTATACCATAAATCAGATAATTTGGGGATAATCAGTATACCATAAATCAGCTCACCTAATTAATAAAAAACGTATACTAATTACAGAATATATCTCGATAAATCGTAGATAATACAAACTATAACACGACATTTCCTAGATCATATAGACTATAATTAAAGCACAAAATCACTAACCACAAAATATGTCCAACAAAATGAGAAGTAGCAATAACAACACCGACCTCGGCACGACAACGATCTCACAATGATCCCGACAGGTCCCTGAAATTTTCACAGCCAATTACAAGTAAATAAAGGTTTTGTTCACATCAAAAATTCAAAATACGAAATAAAAAATGTCAAACTACGTTAGAGAGAAGTGGTGGCGTGGCTTGGTAGTAATGGTGGTGGCAGCTGGTGGTGCGGGGTGGTGGCTTGGCAGTAGTAGTGGTGGCTGGCTTGACAGAGAGATAATGAGGCAGTAGTGGTGGTGGCTTGGCAGAGAAAGAAAGAGAGAGTGTGAGAGAGAGGGCAGTGCAAGGGGAGGTGGCACGACCGCGTAGTGGAGTGGCAGTCATGGTGGCCGAATCATTGAGAGAAAGAAATAGAGAGACGTGGTGCAAGACCAGTAACGGAGGGGCAGTGGACGCATGGTGGTGGCAGAGGCAGACGCGGCGGCGCTACAAGGGGAGGTAGAGGAGAAAAGACGAGAACAACAGTGCAAAAGAGGGGAATAGGGAAGAAGCGTAGTCCTCATGTTGTATTAGGACTTTACCGACGACTTAATTTAATTTACCGACGGTCTCCACCCATCGGTAAACTTACTCAGCCTTACCGACGGTCACGTTCAACATCGACAGTTCAAACACCGGTAATCTCAACAGCCAATTGACCGGCGAGCTTACCGACGGCCTAGCCCGTCGGTATTTGAAAACCCAGCGGGAATCTTAAAAATTTGCCAATTTACCGACGGGCTAAGGCTGTCGAAAAATCCAGAAGCGAATCGATAACGATTTACAGACGGCTAAAGCCATCGAAAATCTCAGTTTTTGTTCGACGGGTCGTGACCATCGGTAATAAGCTGTCGGTATGTGCGCTATTTCTTGTAGTGGCTGTGTTTACTGCTTCTGCGCAAAAATATTTTGCAATATCAGCTTCATTGATCATGGTCCTGGCCATTTCTTGGAGGGACCTATTTTTCCTTTCTACAACACTATTTTGTTGTGGTGTTTTAGGATAGGAGAAATTGTGAGAGATGTCATTTTCTTCACAAAATTTTTGAAAGCTTTCATTTTCAAATTCTCTCCCATGATCACTTCTAATTGAAGAAATACAAATTCCTTTTTCATTTTGAACTGATTTGCAGAAAACAGTAAATACTTTGAATGACTCATCCTTGTGGGCAAGGAATCTAACCCATATCCATCCAGTAAAATCATCAACAATGACTAACCCATATTTCTTTCCAGTTAAAGAGGTAGTCCTTGTTGGACCAAAAAGATCAAGATGCAAAAGCTCAAGTGGTCTAGAGATTGAAACAGTATTTTTCGAATGAAAAGAAGCTTTAACTTGTTTTTCTCTTTGACATGCCTCACAGAGAGCATCAGATTAGAATTTAAGATTTGGTAAGCCTCTAAAAAGATTGTGCTTGTTTAGTTTTGAGATTAATCTCAAACTGGCATGACCCAATCTTTTATGCCAAATCCATTGTTCATCTTCAACAGACATGAGGCACTTGACATCTTGTTTTGCAAGTTTAGAAAGATCAATTTTATAAATATTTTGGTTTCTCTTTGCTGTAAAGAAAATAGAGCCATCTTTCTTGCTTTTTACTAAACATCCAGTTTTTGTAAAAATGACATCATAACGATTGTCACATAATTAACTTATGCTTAATAAATTATGTTTTAGTCCTTCAACATAAAGTACATTATCAATAGAGGGAAAAGAGCTTTTACTAATGCGACCAATTTCAACTATTTTACCTTTCTGGTTTCCTCCGAAACCAACAAATCCTTCTTCTCTAGGCCTTAACTTTTGGAACATATGCTTTTCTCCCGTCATGTGACGCGAGCATCCATTGTCTAAGTACCAAGATAGGTGTGTTGACTTTATTGCTAAGCATGTCTGCAACATAGACTATTTTATCTTTAGGTACCCATATCTTGTTGGGTCCTTTCTTGTTATTTCTTGAAGGATACCTGTCTTTCTTAGTCTTAAAAGCAGTACATGCACTTTTCAAATGACTAGGTTTGTTGCAGTAAGTACAATGCAAGCATGCACCGTGATCATTGGATTTATCAGATGTAGGATTTTTATTTTCTAAAGAGGGTTCATCTGATATGTAGGAAAGACCTTAAGTTATCGTTTTAGTGACACCCCAGATCACTGAAACTTGCTTGCTTTGAGTTACACTCTCTGCAGGAAACTTTTGAAAGGCATATTCATAATCATTTGATTTACACTTAGGATTGCCTTTAGCTTCAGAGCTTTCAGTTTGAGAGCTCTCACTGATTCTTTGACATGTCACGGATGTCGACTATCCATCGAATCTTGATTTTAGGTTTTAAACACGGTTCTCTTCACTGAGCTTTGAGTTTTCATTTTTCAAAACTTGAAATTCTTGTGATAATTTTGAAAATTTCTTTTTCAAAGCTTTGTACTCAGTAGAGAGAGTGGCAGAGTCCTTAAGAAGATCATCAAATGTAAGTTAAAGTTTAGAATAAGAATCATATATTATTACCTCTTCAACTTCTTCTTCAGAGTCTAAGTCAGTATTTGCCATGAGGGCAAGATTGACTTCTTCTTCATTAACTCATTGGGAAAAAGACTAAGGGAGAAAAAAGAGTACAACATCCACCACAATGCGTATTCACAAAGCAAGTTCTTCCTAAGAAAGAAATCCCAAAATACAAATAAACGCCACGCATAGAGCCCGTAGCCATCACCATGATCCTCCTACACAAAACAATAATGAAACCACCACCAACAACGATTACACACTTGATGAATTAAACCAGGCATTCCCAAAATTGCACCACGATTCACATGACATAGCCTTCTTAAGTCGAATCGCAACAACCCATCAGGTTCACACATCAATCATAATATTTCCAATCAATGTCTACCTTCCCTATATATAAACCAACGCCAAGAAAACAATTTAATCTTGGCCAAAATTGATAAAGGGTCAACTTGCTCCCCTTCAAATATAAACTTATTCCTAGCCAACCAAATCACCCATACCAATCCAATTAAATACACTCCTCCAAATATTATACGATACATTACATGCACAAAACAAATGATCCCTTGATTCAAGAAATTGTTAGTCTTAATTGTTGATTAGTTGTATTTGAGTTTTATTCATTTGGGCCTTTTTGTATTATAGTGTGTGGCCCAGCCCATTAGTCTTTCCTTCTGAGTTAGTTTTCCGTTAATGGTAGTTAGAGTTAGTTACTCTTCCTACATTTTGTATAAATACATTCTGATCAATGAATGAAAGTAGTTTTTGCCAAATGAATTGCTTCTTGAACCTAACAACTGGTATCAGAGCTCCTTCCGGGGCCTGATCCAGAAACTTCGTAAGTGATCAAGAACAAGGTTGAGCAAAGAAGAAGAGAGAGAAGAGCGAGTATTCATAGTGAGTAAAGCAAGTTTCCATGGCAGAAGAGAAGAATTTCGTCCAACCCGCAATACCTAGATTCGATGGTCATTACGACCATTGGTCTATGTTGATGGAGAACCTTCTTCGTTCGAAGGAGTATTGGAGCGTCGTTGACACAGGAATCGAAGAGGTCCGGCGGCGGCGACACCGGAGCAAATCAAAGTGATTGACGATGTGAAACTCAAAGATTTGAGGGCCAAGAATTATCTTTTCCAGGCAATTGATAGAGGAATAATCGAAACCATTCTCAACAGAGATACGGCAAAGGGAATTTGGGATTCGATGAAGCAAAAGCATCAGGGCTCTACAAAGGTGAAGAGGGCTCAGTTACAGGTGTTGCGCCGAGAGTTTGAATTGCTTGGAATGAAAGAAGGGGATGCAGTCAATGAATATTTCGCAAGAACCCTAGCGGTTGTCAATAAGATGAAGACCCACAGCGAAAGGGTTGAGGAAACTACCGTGGTTGAGAAGATCTTGAGGTCGATGACGACCAAGTTTGACTATGTGGTGTGTAGCATTGAAGAGTCAAACAATGTCACTACCCTTCCCATAGACACTATAAGAATTATCGCCATTACCGATGAAAATTTACCGACAACCCCGAATCCATCGATAATTTGTTTAATTTGCGCCGAAAAAATGCTGAATGAGAATTTAATTTTTTACGGTTTTACCGACGGCTTAAAGAGTTACCGACAGCTTAATTGTCAGTATATATTTTTTTTTAAATTTAGTTTTTTTCCAGAATTACCCCATCAGTAAATTTAACATTTGAACTTTAAAGCTTTGTTATACCGACGGGACGCCCGCATTTAATTTGGTTGACGCACATTAGGCAAGTCCCTTTCCCTCTGATTCTCAAAACTCTTCCCCTGTTCCCCTGGCAAGTCTCGACACCATCGACAGTGTTTGTGAAGGGGTTTTCATCGCCCCTCTCTTCTTCTCCCTCCTCCTCCTCTTCTCCTACTACACCTTCTTATCCTCCTCTTCCTCGGGAACCGGCTTCCGGTATCGGATCATCGTTGACGGCTGCAGCACGGGAACCAGGGTGCGTTGGATGCGTTGGATTGCGGGAAGGAGGGGTTGGCGTCAATGAGGGTGAATCTGGGTCTGTCTTCGTTCGCGGATGATCCGGATGTGGCGGGTCGGTCGCTTTCGGAGCTGGTGGAGTTTGCGAAGGGTCGGATCTCGAGGGAGAGTGAAGCGACACGGAGATTCGGCTCATGGCTACGGCTGGGATGAGGATGCTGGATGCTGAGGACACGGAGATTCGGCTCATGGCTGCGGCTGAGTCTTGTAGGAAGGTTCTGCATTCTACTGGATTCAAATTTAGGGACGATTGGTTTATGTTATTAAGGGTTGACGAGAGAAAATATGAAGAGAGAAATTGTAAAGAAAGAGAATAAAAAGAGAGAAAAAGATGAGAAATTTGGTAGATTTTAGATATTGATTAGAATAAGTGAAAGAGAAGAGAAAAAGAGAAGAGAAAAGTGTTGATTATTTTTAAAAAGACATTAATGTCTTTGGCTAATAATTTAAATATAAGGAGAGAATAAGGGTATAAATTGGAAAAAGAAACGAAAATCACGTCTCTTCTCATTTTCTTCGCGGTGCTGGCGAGAAAATAAAAGCATGTGGGTCTCATGCTTTTTTTTTTCTCTCTTCCCATTTTCACACAACACCAATAAGGAGAAAATCCAATTCTCGCTCCATTCTCGCTCGTTTCATTCTCTCTCTCGCTATTTTACCTGAAAACAATCAAAGCGTAAGTGACTTGACATTAATTGAGTTTTATTGGTTTTGAGATCCATATTAAAATGTTTAGGTAAATGGGATGGTGTAAAATTTCGAATATGGGAGCTTTATTTGCTTTAAGAATAACGTTTTTGTTGATGATGTCCATGAAATGGGACTTTGTTGTGTTACTAGACTTGACGCAGAATTCTCATGCTGACATAACTTTTTTTTTTTTTGTTTGCTGCATTTTTTAATCTCCTTACTGCAAACGTTTTTTGTTTTTTTTACTAATTTTTCTTAGCATGAAGTTATTGGTGATGGCCTTGCAAGTTTCTCTTTGTTTAGCTTGATGTTTGTCATGAGGTTGCTAATTATGCACTGGGAAGTCTTGGAGGTTATCCTTTCGACACAACTGGGATTATTGAACTTGGTGGTGCTTCTGCTCAGGTACTGCTTCATTTTTCCTGCTTGCTTGTTCCAAAATTTTATACTTTTAAGTTGTTTATGGTTTGACTGAAATTGCTTAAGGAGTTTTAAAGCCAATATTTTAGAGAAAGGTCCACTCATTGGGAAGCATGACAAATGGATTACTACCTCACTCTTATTTTAGGTTGACCTTTGTATCAAGAGAAGCGATGCTGCCCTTGTTCTCACGTGCTGTTAAATTTGGGAATGTCACTTACAACCTTTATAGCCACAGCTTTCTTCATTTTGGCCTGGTGATTATTATTCTCTTTGCTGTGTTGAGTATGTTCTTTAGGCTCATTAGCATGTATGTGTCTGCTGATGTACTGGATGCTAAATCACAATTTACAAATGATGTTCCTCTGAAAAGAAATTATTACAAAAGTACATATGAAATATTTGTTTTGATGATGTTACTTTTTAATGGGGATGATCATCATAATGAGGATGACCCTGAAAATGACTCAGACAATGAAGGTGAGAGTCTATCTATACAGTAAAGTTTCTATTGTAATTTAAGTAATTATGTGTGTTTGTGTTGTGTCATTCATTTGATGATTAGAAAGGTGGATGACTACAAATTTTTGTTAATTTCTTTAGAATTTGGAAATTAAGGATTATGGTTTAAAGCTTTTCAATGGGTGTGAAACATGATGCATCATTTTATAGTTCTGTAACTAGGGATTTACTGTTACTTCCTAGTTAGTTTGCACAATTTCTCCTGCATTAGGCCGTTGGAAATTACTAGATTCCCAAAATTTAAATTGGAAAATGGAACCAAACTAAAAATAAATATCTAGTATTGCTGTAATATAAGCATAGATTGTCATCCTTTTTTTTTTTTTTTAATCACTTGGACCTCAATTTTGACTCCTTTCGTATATAAACAATACAGCCAAGATGCTTTTAGTGCAAATAACATATAGTGGAATTAAAAATCTAGTTGCTGACCAAGATATAATGGTATCAAAATGCAAATTAACATTATTGTTTCTGATAAAAGTGTATCAGTGATAACAGACAGCAACCTTAATTAAAAGACCTTGATTTTTTAGATTGGGTATCTCAACAGCAAATCATAAGTCTTTTCTCTAAGTGTTTATAAAATATATATCCCTTTTATTCTACCAATGGCATAGAAATATTGTTATTTTTCTTGCTTGTTTGCTAATCTGATGCTACGTCTTGCTTGCTTGCCCAATTAAACATGAGTAATTATTAGTATGGAGATGAAGACGGAGGAAGGTTACAATGGTGGAGAAGAAACTGAGATTTTTTGTTTTGTTTTAATTTCTAGCTTACAGTGGGCCTAGCTGTCGGTAAATTACTTACGGCTAAGCCGTCGGTAATTTTGGATCTGTGTTTTTTTTAGTTTTAATTTGTAGTTTACCTTGGGCTTAGCTGTCGGTAACAATTGCTGTTTTCGTGGATTTTACCGACGGTCACGAGGCGATTTTCTGACGGAAAAGCCGTCGGTAATTACCGACAGCTTCGTTTTGGCCGTCGGTAAATTTAGCGACGAGCGAAATACCGACGACCCCGTAGCCATCGGTAGTCTGTCGGTATTCTCGAATTACCGACGACTTTTTGGAGTTACCGACGGCCGGTGAGAATTCTTGTAGTGAGATGAACTTCAGAGCAGCCTTCTTGTTCATGAATAAAGAATGAGGGGCCATAAAGAGGAGGATCAAGCTCTTAAAGTGACAAGTTCAGGGAGATCTCGAGGAAGAGGGTGTGGAGGAAACAGAGGTGGTCGCGGTAGAGGAAGACATCAGTTCAATAAGGAGTCTATTGAATGTTACCATTGCCACAAACTATGGCACTTTCAATATGAGTGCCCATAATGGGAGGAGAAGGCAAATTATGCAGAGTACAACGAAGAGGAACTATTGCTACTAATGGCTCGGATAGAATTTCAAGATTCTTGTGAACAAAAGGTATGGTTCCTAGACTCTGGGTGTATTAACCATATGTGTGGGAACAAGAATTGGTTTTTTGATTTTAATGAAGATTTTAGAGTCACTGGTAAGCTAGGTGATAACTCTAAATGCAAGTCATGGGTAAAGGAAGTGTTAAATTAAAGATTGATAATTCTGTCCAAATCTTTTCTGGTGTGTAATATATACCCGATTTAGAGAATAATTTGATAAGCATAGGTCAATTGCAAGAGAAGAATTTGACTGTTGTGTTTAAGAAAAATGCATGCAAGATTTATCATCCAGATAGGGGATTAATAATTCAGTCAAAGATGGCATCCAATAGAATGTTTGTAGTATTGGCAGAAATTGTGTTACCAAGTGTCTCTTATGGAGGATTCAAGTTTGTTGTGGCATAGTAGATATGGGCATCTAAGCTTCAAGGGGCTGAAATTACTGAATCAGAGAGGAATGGTAAAAGGGCTGCCAAGAATTGATGAGCCATCTAAGATGTGTAATGACTGTGCTGTTGGCAAGCAACATAAGGAGTCTTTTCCTCAAAAGAGTCCCTGGAGAGCAACACAAAAATTGCAACTAATACATGTTGACATTTGTGGCCTCATTCAACCTGAATCCAATAGCCATAAGAGATAATTTTTGACTTTTATAGATGACTACAACAAAAGAACATGGGTGTATCTCTTGGCTGAGAAATCCTCTGCCTTTGAAGTGTTCAAGCAGTTCAAGGCAAGTGTTGAGAAAGAAAGTGGCAATGCAATTAGATGTTTGAGGACAGATAGAGGTGGGGAATTCACCTCCTTGGAATTTGATAAATTCTGTGAATTGAATGGCATCAAAAGGCAGTTAACAGCAACATACACACCCCAACAGAATGGGGATGCTGAGAGAAAGAATCGATCCATTATGAACATGGTGAGAAGCATGTTATCTGAGAAGAAAGTTCCCAAGAAATTCTGGCCAGAAGCTGTAAATTGGTCAGTTTTTTGTGCAAAATAGAACCCCCAAAACAGCTGTCAAAGATGTTACTCCTCAAGAGACTTGGAGTGGCATTAAACCCTCGGTTCACTACTTCAGGATCTTTGGCTGCATATGCCATGTTCACATCCCTGATGCTCAAAGAAAGAAGTTGGATGACAAAAGTGTGAAGTGTGTTTTGCTTGGAGTTAGTGAGGAATCAAAAGCCTATGGGCTCTATGATCCCATTGCAAAAAGAATTCTGGTTAGCAGAGATGTCATATTTGCTGAGAATGAAAGGTGGAATTGGGAGAACCAACCAAAGACAGGAAGCAGTGAGTTAATTGATCCTGGTGACAAAATTGATGAACAACCAGAAGCAGTAATTGAAGCTGACAGAGAGACAGGCAGTGGAGAAAATAGCACTGGCACTGGAACTGCACAAGGAGAGACAAGCAGTGGGCAGAATAATGACAGTGAGACGGATTCTGGTGTCAGTACTGATGCAGCAAAGGAGCAGCAGCAAGGGAGGACAAAGGAAAAACCTACTTACTTAGATGATTATGTGGTTGATGAAGAAGATTTAGATGAACTGAGCTTGGCAATTTTTTCACAGCTTGAAGATCCTGCAACTTTTGAAGATGCTGTCAAAGAAGAGAAGTGGAAAAAGGCAATGGAGGTTGAGATGGATGCTATTGAGAGAAATGGGACTTGGGAGCTCACAACACTTCCAAAGGGGGGTAAGACCATTGGTGTCAAGTGGATCTTCAAAACCAAGCTAAATGAAAAAGGAGAGGTAGAGAAGCATAAGGCTAGATTAGTAGCCAAAGGGTATTCTCAACAAAAGGGGAGTGACTACAAAGATGTTTTTGCCCCTGTGGCAAGGTGGGACACCATTAGAACAATTGTTGCACTTGCAGCCCTTCAAGGTGCGTATCAATTGGATGTGAAAAGTGCCTTCCTTCATGGTGAAATAAAAGAAACTGTTTTTGTAATACAGCCACAGGGTTATGAAAAAAAGGGGGAAGAAAACAAGGTTTATAGATTGAAAAAACCCTTTATGGGTTGAAGCAAGCTCCAAGGGCTTGGTATAGCAAAGTGGAGTCCTATTTTCATAGAGAAGGCTTTGAAAAGTGTCACTTTGAGCACACTTTGTTTGTTAAAACAGATTCTGCCAGTAACATCCTCATTGTAAGTCTTTATGTTGATGACTTAATCTTTACTGGTAATAATGTAGCCATGTTTGCAGCATTCAAGAGGTCTATGCAGCAAGAATTCGATATGACAGACTTAGGCAAGATGATATTCTTCTTGGGAGTGGAAGTGATTCAAAGTGCTGGTGGTATTTTCATTAATCAATCCAAGTATGCAAGACAAGTGCTTGACAGATTTGGAATGAGCAATGTCAATCCAGTCAAGAGCCCTATTTTTCCTTGTTGCAGGTTGTCTAAAGAAGGAAGTGGTGAGATGGTGGATGCCACAAATTACAAGCAAATGATTGGAAGCTTGCTGTACTTGACAGCTACCCGGCCAGACTTGATGTATTCTGTTTGCTTAGTCAGCAGGTACATGGAAAGGCCAACTACTATGCACCTATTGGCAATCAAGAAGATTTTGAGATACCTAAAGGGAACCACTGACCTGGGAATTCTGTACAAAAGGTGTGAAAAACTGGAATTGAAGGCTTATGCGGATAGTGATTATGCAGGAGATGTGGATGACAGAAAAAGCACATCTGGTTATGTGTTTTTGCTTGGCTCGGGTGCTATATCATGGTCCTCCAAGAAACAACCTGTTGTGTCTCTCTCCACAACAGAAGCAGAGTTTGTTTCTGCTGCTCTTTGTGCCTGCCAAGTCGTGTGGCTGAGAAGGATTCTGGAAAGGTTGGGTCAGATTCAAACCAAGAGCACCTCAATCTTGTGTGACAATAGTTCTACCATCAAGTTGTCAAAAAATCCTGTGCTTCATGGTAGAAGCAAACACATAGATGTCAGATTTCATTATCTGCGTGACTTGGTGAAAGATGAGATCATTGATCTAGTGTATTGCAAGACTGAACATCAGCTTTTAGATATTATGACTAAGCCCCTCAAGTTGGATGATTTTCTGAAGCTGAGAAATTAAACTGGTTAGGAGTATGTAGCATTAAAGTGTTAAATTGATTTGCTGAAGACCTATCAATTTAAGGGAGGATTTGTTAGTCTTAATTGTTGATCAGTTGTATTTGAGTTTTATTCACTTGGGCCTTTTTGTATTATGGTGCGTGGTCCAGTCCATTAGTCTTTCCTTCTGAGTCAGTTTTCTGTTAATGGTAGTTAAGAGTTAGTTACTCTTCCTACATTCTGTATAAATACATTCTGATCAATGAATGAAAGTAGTTTTTGCCAAATGAATTGCTTTTTGAACCTAACAGAAATTGAAAACAAAGTACACATAGTGCTAAACGCCACCGCATATAATAATCTACATAGTGCTTGATAATTCTAGTTGGATACCTTGGCCGCACAAAATCATCATCGTGAGACTCTATTCCTCCGAGACCAAAGAAAATAGCAAGCACTGGCCCATAAGCTATTTCACTGCATGTTATACATATGTTTGTAGGTGTTTTAGAAAGTATATATAAACGATAAGATGGTCAAAAATGATTTCAAGGCATAAAATTTATTTATTTTTGACAAAATTTACATATATTTATTTTTGACGTGAAATTAACATATAGTATTCATTAAACTTTAACTTTTTGCAATTTTCACAGCTCTACGAATAATATAAAATAATTAATCGAAAATAAACTTCTACATAATCATAGTTCTCTTATTAATAAGAACAATCATAAAAGTACGTTGCTTCATTCATCCTATATATATATATATATTCTTAGCCTTGATGTGAATGAGAAATCAAATAAATCTGAAAATTTTATTAGTATTAATTCCCCGAGAAAGTAAACAACAAGACTCAATTAATATATCACTGCTGGGAACAATCTGTAGGTTTAAAGGAGACAGTATTCTTTCGGAGGTCATAGCCAACCAACAAGTTCTGCTGTGCCAAGTTCCCAAAGATCATGACACCAACTTCAGATGGGGTAAAAGCCAAGCACACAGTCCCCTCATCAACGGGAACAAAAGTGTTAATAGCATTCATCTGGACATCTGCACCACTAAAATGTGCAGTGATTACAGGAACATCCACTTGTTCTGATGTGGTTCTGTAACAAAGGTTCAACTGTGGAATAGGACTATCAACACGCTCAAGTTTAACAACTTCTGCCACTGCTGATTCCAACCTAGAGTATAAATCAGCTGACAAAAGAGTCAGTGTTGTACCTGAGTCAATTATTATGTTACCCTCAGCACTGGATCCAAATGAGGAGGAGCCTGAGCCTCCTCCAACCTCTATTCTTTTGTTCCCCACACTGAATGCTTCCAAGGTTAGATAGTAAAAGTCTATTGGGTCACCTTGGACTATGGGAGTTGAGACAGTTCCACGACCAGAAACCACAGCAGCATCTCCAAAGCTGAGTTTGCTAGATGAGTTGGTATCTGAAAATAACGGCACCAAACAATAGGAGAATTTTCCATCAATTGAAGAACCCAATTGAGTTATAAGGGACACAGATCCACCTCCAAGGCCAACTATGCCAGAGCTTTTCCCCTTAAAAGACACAGTATTGCTGTGTCCACATCCTACCACAGTTTTAGAAAATGAGATAGGAGAGCCAGTGGTGGAGTCCAAAGTAAGAGTCTCCAAACTAAGATCTCCTTGTGAATGTGAATGATCACCATAGTCAATACTATACTCACAAACTTGTTCATTGTCGGAAGAACAAGATGCATGTTTGATAGATTGACATGTGGTAGAAGAGCAAGGAATGTTTCTGTATGTTGTGGATTTTGAAGGATCAAACTGAGGTGTGGTTTGGTTGAAGCATTCTTCACAAGGTTGGCATTGAAGCCAAATAATGCTACTACCAGTGTCAGCAATACCATAGAGCTTAAATGGTGGGGTGCCAACTGAATATGTCATGAGGTAGTCACCTCTATCTGGGATTACAGTTGTTACTGGTGTGGTTTCAGGGACAGAGTCTTTGTTGAAATGATTGACACGGTTGATGGAACGATGCACAGCATTGGCAACTCGTTGGAATTGTGTTTCTGTGGGGTTGTAGAGTGGTGATCTTGAAGAGTCACGGTGGATGAGTTCCACACTGAAACCATTGTTCAGAGCATGAGATAGAGAAATAATGCAGCAACAAAGACAAAAGAAAACAAGGGTGAGAAATGAATGACGTGTCATTATTGCTATGATAGTGATGAATAGATTTGAGAGAGTGATACCACCAGTTCTGTTCCTAGTGGCATTTATAAGACTGTTGGTGAGTGAGAGAGTGTTGATGGAATTGTGTGGGAAATGAGAATGTACATAGACATAGATGTGAACAAATGGGAGAAACTATAGGCTGAAAAGTAGTGAATATTCAGTCGATCATTCATAAAAAAAGAGAGCAAATAAAATAAAATGTATATAGTACTAGTTTATATTATTACCCTATTTGTGTTATTTGATTTGATATTTTCAATTTTCAACCAAATTTGCTCAATATATTTTGTATTATTTTGCATGGCATTAATTGTTGAAATCTCACATTAAATATTTAGTGATTATAACATTATATTCTTAATCTAATATCTTCTTAATATTTCAAAAAAGATTTTGTTTTGACAAATCCAAAAAATGAATTCAAACAAAAATAGTAAAGAGACTTTTTTATTTGGAAGTGAATAATCTTTTTAGGCTTAAATATGTTTTTCCTCCATGCAATTATATGAACTTTTGTTTTTTGTCCCTGTAAATTATTTTTTTTATGTTTTTCATCCCTGCAACATAAGAATTTTTGCTTTTGATCATTGTTGTTTTGTTTTAGTTCTCGTAATATTTTTTCATGTTTGGTTTTAGTCCTGAAATTAGAGACCAATGTGATTTTAGTCTCTAAAATATGGAGAATATAAGGACTAATTCCATATATATTACATCGACGAAAAGCAAAAATAAATTTTGTAGGGACAAAAAATAAAGTTAAGAAAATTACAGAGATGAAAAACAAAAAAAATATTTTTGCAGAGACGAGAAACAAAAACCTCTATATTTACCGGGACAAAAATTATATTTAAGCCATCTTTTTATCACAAAGGTCGTTTTAAAATGTCCTGAGAGCATATCTGGTGGTAAAACATACGTAAAAGCTATGTGGACACTGGGAGCAGGGTTCGAACCCGTACCGCTCTACTTCTCCCTCCCCCCTTTACCATATGAACTAGACAAAAAAATATCGTTCTAAAATAAAACACCAAAATAATAATTTAAAAACTTGTTATTTATGTACAACGATGGTCATGGCTGTATACAAAATGAGAGTGCAAGAACGTAATGGCAAAAAAATAGTGCATATTCAGTGTTTCCTTATAATGGATAATTATTAGGGTTTAGCTTGTTTCAATGGCAGAATACTTTAATGTATTGTATACGGACGATTCTCAAAAAATAAATCGAAATCATTTAATTTTGGTATTATTGTTAGTTATTAGTATAAGGACTCGTGCCATGTAAGAGAAATATTTTCATTTTTAAGATTTGACTAAAAAATATTTAATTTATTTTTTTGACATTTTTGTGGGGAATTATAAACCAAAATTTTAAAAAAATTATTTTGCTTGAGTTGTGACTGTATCCATAATCTATGCTATACATACGTGAAGAACGAAGAACGGCCAAATTAAGAGTTGAACATTTATTCGGATGTTAGAGATATTTGTTGAGTCACAAATCTAGTATATTTGACTTATGTCATGCACACAGGATATATATGAGTTTTTGAACATTTGTATAAAATAATTTAGATTTTTTATATAAAAGATTTTTGTTTAAATGAGCATAAGTCATTGTATATAAAAATTATATAAGATTTGTTTAATTTTAATCATGCATCATAACGATAACATTTTTTAACATGGTTTTTCGAAAAAATGCAACATAGTAATTACTATTGTACACTATGAAGAGTTGGTTTAATTTGTGTTTGATTATCGTAATTTAAGTTAAATACAACGGAAAAATTATAAATTATGACTGACTTATTGTGAAATTATATTTTTTCTGAACTAAAGTGAGAGTTATTGGTAAAAAAAATAAAAAAAATAAACCAACACATTTTGCCAAATGAAATTTTCAAATATAATAGTCTTGACCCATGAATGCACGGGTTATGCATCAAGTACGAATGATTAACATTCTATAGTAGCAACAAGTTTACAGTATGTTGGCTCATGCTATTGAAAGTGTATATTAAAAAAATATAGGTAGAGAATATTGTGGGGAGTTTTAATTGTAATTATCTAAAATACACAAAATATTTTAATTTCTTCAAAAAAAAAAAAACAAAATGTTTTAATGAAATTATTTTTCATATAATATGTTCGTTCCCGTGTTTTATATTTCATCTAATTTATGTATTGATCAATTTATATATAGATATTAATTTGTAAAAGAAAATTCGAAAATTTTCAAATTAAACAAAAGTTTCAAAAAAATAGTTAGGCGAGAAGATATTGAGTAAGAAAGAAATTGTTATTTTCCTAAATATCAATAAGATTTTAATTTCAAATTTGCATGAAAATGACATTAAAATCAAATGTAATTAGTTTTGTAAATAGATTTTAAGAGACAGAATACTAATTTTAAAAATACAAAATACAAGTTTGCACAAGATATATGTGTGGGTTATCAATTTAGGTATGTTATATATTAATATATTAATCATTAAAAATTTATAAAAATTTAAAAAATTCACTATAAATATAATTGAATTTAAATCTATATAGAGTTCACATAAAATTGGGATTAAATCAATCACATTAGGAAAAAAATTACAAAATTTTAAAAAAAAACCATGATGATATCATTTAAAAATATAACAGATTCTTTAAATCTCACTGTATTTTTTATTAAGTTTTGAGGTATAAAAAATATTCTAAAGATATCATTTAAATGTATAATAGATTCTTTTTTAATCGACAAAATGTATAGTAGATTCTTATAACCTCACTAAATGTTTAAATAAATGTATATATTTAAAAACTTTATATTGATATATAACTCATTAAAATATTCACTAAGTTAGATAATAAAATTTGGTTTGAATCTCTTAAAGATAACTAATATTTTAGGAATGTTATTATAAATTGAACGCATATAAGTATTCATAATAAAGCATGCTATTGAGATATATCATTGTTATATATTGTCATTGCCGTTACATTTAGGGGATATGATAATTGTTAATAATATCATTATATCTTCTATCTTAGGAGTGTAAAGGTTGTCTGTTATTCTTTGCTAATTATGGGTGTTTATGGGTGTGTTTAGCTGCTGGTAGTGGCTGGAATTTCTAAAGCCTTGTAACGTTGGCCTTGTTATTTGTATAAATAGTTGTCCTGATGAATGAAATGAGACAGAGAATTATTTTGTGAAGAAACTTGTCATGGTATCAAGAGCCAGGGAATATCCTAGGGAAAACTAAACAGAATTTTATTTTTTTTCCCCAGATCCAGCACCATAAGAGATTATGGGTGAGACCATTGGTACTAGTGAGAAGTAGGGAGAAAACAATGGAAATGGCGAGAAGAAAGCCGAGAAAGTTGATTTGATTTTTTTTTTCTCGGCTCAAATGACAATCCCGACAACGTGATTACCCCAATCCAATTGCGTGGTTCGAATTATGATGAATGGGCCAGGGCAATTCGAACCTCATTGCAAGCGAAGAGAAAATACGGTTTTGTGGAAGGGAAAATCACAAAACCAACGACACCTGAGAAGCTGGAGGACTGGACCGCGGTGCATTCGATGCTCATATCGTGGTTGCTCAACACCATCGAGCCATCACTGCGCTCTACTCTTTCCTATTATGATGATGCGCAATCCTTGTGGACACATCTCAAACAGCACTTTTGCGTTGTGAATGGGACTCGTATCTGCCAATTAAAGGCATCTCTAGGAGAATGCAAGCAAGGCAAAGGTGAAGAGGTGTCGGCCTACTTTGGCCGTTTGTCTCGTATTTGGGAAGAACTTGTGACTTATGTCAAAAAGCCGACTTGCAAATGTGGAGGATGTACATGTGATATCAACAAACAAGTGATTGATTTACGTGCCGAAGACTATCTGCATCATTTCCTTATGGGTCTCGATGGGGCTTATGCAACGATTCGCTCAAATTTGCTTTCTCAAGATTCGTTACCAAACATTGATCAAGCATATCAGCGAGTCATTCAAGATGAGAGGTTGTTGCGAGGAGAGTCTTCAATTCCTCAGAACCGTGACAATGTCATGGCTTTCAATGTTACACCCGATGCGCGAGGTAAATCTAAAGTTGTGGACAAATCTGACAAATTCTGTACTCACTGCAACAGAGAAGGACACGACGAACGCTCGTGCTTTTAGCTTCATGGATTCCCCGAGTGGTGGGGGGGACCGTCCTCGGGGTGGACGTGGACCTGGTTGTGGCGGAGCAACAGCAGGGAGAGGAACCGCAGCCCGTCCTGGAGGGCGTGGCAGGGGCAACTACAACGCACCTGTGCGCGCCAACAAAGCCACTACAAGTAGCAGTAGCAGCAGTGCTAATGGTGGGCAGTCTCATGCACCACCGCACTCGAGTGAGGCAGCAGGTATATCAGGCATTAGTCCGGCATAGTGGCAACAAATTCTTGACGCTTTGAATATTCCCAAAACCAAGGATCGCCTTCACGGTAAGACTGACATTCCTTGGATTATTGACACGGGAGCCTCCCATCATGTGACAGGAAATTTATATACTCTGATTAATGTGAAAAAGATTGCAAACATACCGGTGGGATTGCCGGATGGGAAAGATGCGACTGCTACAAAGGAGGGCAGTGTGATTTTGGATGGTGGTTTGCGGCTGGATAATGTTCTTTTTGTGCCTCAATTAACTTGCAACTTAATTTCTGTGACACAACTAACAGATGCCTCCAATTGTATCGTTCAAATTACTAATGCATTGTGTGTAATACAGGACCGGACGACGAGGAAGTTGATTGGAGCGGGTGAACGGATCGATGGACTTTATTTTTTTTGGGGTGTTCCGAAGGTGCGTGTCTTGATGGTGGAAGGGGATTCGACAATGGATTTGTGGCATACACGTTTGGGTCATCCATCAGAAAAGGTGTTAAAGTTCATCCCTCCTGTAAGTCAGTTTAGTAGAAGCAAGAATAATAGACCATGTGATGTATGTCCACGTGCTAAGCAGCATCGGGATAGTTTTCCATTAAGTGAGAATAATGCGAGTAGTTTGTTTGAATTAATTCATTGTGATTTATGGGGATCTTATCGCACTCCTTCATCATGTGGGGTGCAATATTACTTGACAATTGTTGACGATTACTCGCGTGCATTTTGGGTTTACTTGTTATGCAATAAGACTGAGATTGAGACTATGTTTATAAACTTTGTGGCATTTGTTGATAGACAATTTGATAAGCAAATCAAGAAAGTACGAAGTGACAATGGAACTGAATTTAATTGTCTACGTGATTATTTTTTTAGGAATGGGATTGTGTTTGAAACGTCATGTGTGGGTACTCCGCAACAGAATGAGAGGGTTGAAAGAAAACATCAACATATTATGAATGTGGCACGGGCACTTAGATTTCAGGGTCATTTACCAATACAATTTTGGGATGAATGTGTGTTGGCAGCATGTTATTTGATCTCGAACACTGTCAAGTGTGCTAAATTATCTGACACCTTATGAAAAATTATTTGGTAAAGTCCCTAAATTTGATAACATGAAATTTTTTGGTTGCTTATGTTATGCCCATAATTAATGACGTGACAGGGATAAGTTTGCAAGTAGAAGTCGAAAGTGCATCTTTGTGGGATATCCCTATGGGAAAAAGGGATGGAAATTGTATGATTTGGAATCCAAAGAATACTTTGTCTCTAGAGATGTAAAATTTTATGAACATGAATTTCCATTTGCTGAGCAACAAGACATACCTCATTCTACTTCTCCTATTAATTATGATATTGAGTATGCTGCTGATGATATTGGTTGGGAGACTTATGATGCATCACTTGGAGGGGGGCTGCATCCATGGCCTTACAAGAAGATGAGCAGACGCAGCTCCTGGGGGTTGCGTGGGGGCTGTAATGAAGCTGTTATGGCAGCCAATGAGGGGGTAAGTGGGAGTGGTGTGGACGGCGGGGCTGCGTCCACACATAGAGTTGATGGGGCTGATGATGTGGAGTCCGGGGAGCCAGAGGTGGCTTCTGTAAGCGAAGAAAATGTGGAACCAGAAATGGGAATAGGCATGCGAAATAAAATTCCATCGACAAGATATAAGGATTTTGTCACTCATACCATCCGAAAAGTAAAGTCCTCGGAAAGTTCATCTGCCCAACAACATGCCTCAGGTGCTCCTTACCCTATTACTTACTTTGTATCTTGTGAACGATTTTCTGTTAGACATCGAAATTTTGTTGCAGCTGTGATAGCAGGGAAAGAACCTAAGAATTTTAAGGAAGCCATAAAGGATTCTGGTTGGCGTGATGCAATGCGCAGCGAGATACAAGCCTTGGAAGAGAATGAGACATGGGTTATGGAGAAACTGCCGCCCGGGAAGAAAGCACTCGGAAGTAAATGGGTGTACAAAATAAAACATCACTCAGATGGGAGCATAGAACGATTGAAAGCAAGACTTGTTGTATTCGAACATCATCAGATAGAGGGAATAGACTATGATGAGACATTTGCCCTGGTGGCAAAAATGGTGACTGTTCGTACCTTTTTGGCAGTGGCATCAATTAAAAAGTGGGAAGTACATCAAATGGATGTGCACAACGCCTTTCTCCATGGTGACTTGGAAGAAGAGGTGTATATGAAAGTTCCTCCAGGTTTTAAAAATGATGATCCGAATCTAGTCTGCCGGTTGAAAAAGTCGTTGTACGGCTTAAAACAAGCTCCTCGTTGTTGGTCTGCTAAGTTGGTCACGACATTGAAGCGATATGGATTTGTTCAATCCTATTCAGATTACTCTCTCTTTACTTTGCACAGGGGAGAAATACAGATCAACATACTAATTTATGTGGATGACTTAATTATTGCAGGGAATGACATTGCAGCCCTAAAAATCTTTAAAGCTTACTTGGGCGCCTGCTTTCATATGAAGGACTTGGGAGTCTTGAAGTATTTTTTGGGGCTGGAGGTAGCTCGTAATCCCGAGGGGATTTATCTATGCCCGCGAAAATATGCGTTGGAAATTATTGAAGAAACAGGTTTATTAGGCGCCAAGCCAGCGGATTTTCCAATGGAATAACACCATAAGCTAGCATTGGTTTCTAGTTCGCCCCTAGAAGATTCAGAACCCTATCAAAAACTTATCGGGCGGTTGATCTATTTGGCTGTGACTCGACCTGATCTTGCTTATTCTGTTCACATTTTGTCTCAGTTTATGCAGCAACCTCGTGAAGAGCACTGGGAGGCAGCCTTAAGGGTTGTTAGATATTTGAAGAAAAATCCGGGCCAAGGTATTCTACTTCGGTCTAACAGTGCCCTGAACCTGGAGGGATGGTGTGATTCGGATTGGGCGAGTTGCCCACTTATGAGATGTTCTTTGACTGGATGGGTGGTGTTGCTTGGTCTTTCTCCAGTGTCTTGGAAAACTAAGAAACAGCCAAACATCTCTCGTGCTTCTGCAGAGGCTGAGTATCGCCCTATGGCGACGACTACATGTGAGTTAAAATGGCTCAAACAATTGCTTAGTGATTTGGGAGTTAGTCATTCCAAAGGGATGCGATTATATTGTGATAGTCAATCAGCGTTACACATAGCTCAAAATCCAGTGTTTCATGAAAGAACGAAGCACATTGAAGCTGATTGTCACTTTGTTCGTGATGCGGTGATGGCAGGAATTATTTGTCCCTCGTATGTTCCTACGACGATATAATTAGCAGACATTTTTACAAAGGCCTTGGGAAAAGCACAATTTGAGTTCCTCCTTAAGTTGGGCATTCGAGATCTTCACGCTCCAACTTGAGGGGGGTATTGAGATATATCATTGTTATTTATTGTCATTGCCGTTACATTTAGGGGATATGATAATTGTTAAGAATAGTATCATATCTTCTATCTTAGGAGTGTAAAGGTTGTCTGTTATTCTTTGCTAATTATGAGTGTTTATGGGTGTGTTTAGTTGCTGGTAGTGGCTGGAATTTCTAAAGCCTTGTAACGTTGGCCTTGTTATTTGTATAAATAGTTGTCCTGATGAATGAAATGAGACAGAGAATTATTTTGTGAAGAAACTTGTCACATGCACTAAAATAATAAATATTCACACCAAAGTGTTGTTGAATTTTTTCATAAACCAAAAAATAAATCCATAAGTTTTGAGTGAAATAGAAATAACAAATTATTATTATTATTATTATTATTATTAAAATATAAAATACAAGTTAAGTACAAATTGTATTTAGTAATTTAAATTATGTTAAATAGTTTTTAATACTTCTATAATGTTTTTGTGTCAAAAAAATACTTCTATAATTTTTTTTATTACAAAATAAATACTTCTATAATATAATAAATAACAAATGTAAAATATTATTGTTATTTGAATTTTTATATGTTATTCTCTTTCCGTTAAAAGAAAGAAATATGTTATTATTTCATAAGTAATGGTATAATAATTTTTAAGATTTCTAGTTAAACTTTCCTTTATTAGTGTGTTTGTTCCCTAATTTATATTGCTCTGAATCGAAACCTATTTAATCCAGTTTTTTTTGTTGCTTTGTATCCGAACCTGTTATTAAATGGTAATTTAGTATTTCTTAAAGAGCGGAATTCTTATTTCATAAAGAGCGGATTTCCAATTTCTTGTCTTCTTATACGATATATTTTTATATTGAATTGACATAAATTTGGATCATCATCAATGAAATTTATGTGGTACAATAATTTCTGAGTTTTCTAAATAATTAAACTTTCCTTTATTAGTGTGTCTGTTCCATAATTTATATTGATCTAAATCCAAACCTATTTAATCCATTTTTTTATTCTTTGTATTCATACATGTTAAATGGTAGTTTAGTATTTCTTACGAATCTCTCATTGAGTGACACGTGTTTACTGAGACCGTCAGTAAACTCTCAAATGTATTATAGTAAGGTAAGATAAGATTCAAGTCCATTGATTGCCCAATTGCCCAAAAACATTCAAAATTGAAATGTATCTCCAACAATTTAAAACAATTAATTTGAATATTTTTTTGTGGCATTATGATTTAAAATTTCAATTTTGAAATGTATCAGCCCAAAAATATATGAAGGGTATAGATCAATTTATGACACCTCAGATAAGGAAAAGGTAGCAAATTTCTTATTTTGCACAGCAACGGGATCCACATCTCTGTCACTTACCAAAATTATGTTGTGCAATAAATCTTCAAAAAATACATGGAAAGTCTCATTGCATCACAATCAAGGTAATTAAAACCGGACCGGACATTGAACCGGATAGGGCCAGGGTTCAGGGTTTTTGGGTCGGACCGGGGTCAAACCGGGTTCGAATAAAATATTATTTTTTAAATATTTCATACAATATATATATAAATAATAAACAAAAAATAACTGATATTCATAATTTCACATAATAAAAATTATACTTCACTTAACAATAACAACTATAAATAGAGGCTAAGTTCAACAAGATAACAACACATTCAACCAATTCCAACAAGTTCAGACTAAAAAATTTAAAATTACAATTAAAAATTGGCCATTTTTTTTTAAAAAAAAGCAAGTTTACGAACCGGCCGGGTTGAACCCGGTTTTCCCGGTTTTTACCCGGTCCGGTCCGGTTTTTTACCGGTTCTTAAACCGGACCGTCCGGTTTTTTCACAGGCGGTCTAATTGCACGACTTGGACCGGCCGGGGGTCCGGTTCCCTGTCCAACCGGTCCGATCGGCCGGTCCGGTCCGACCGGCCGGTCCGGTCCGGTTTTTGTAACCTTGATCACAATGGCAAGTAATTCAGTGCGCATTAATGAGAATATAATTTTTTTAACTGACATCAGAATATAATCTTTGTTATAAATATGTTGATTTGATAGATGACTATATCTATTTGTTATCACATTATATCTTTATCATATCCCTTAATTTGGTCCATAACTAGTAGCTCATTATCTCTATAAATAGGGCTATTATGTTTGTCATTGTACACACTTGATCATATTATCAATACAAAGATTACAGCTAGTTCCTGAAGAATTAGTCTTTGAATCCCGGTTCCTGAAGAACCGACATTTGAATCTATATTTTTATTGTCTTGTCTCTCTACTTTCTTTTCTATTTATAATATGTTATCAGCACGAGACTCTACCATAAGAGTGATTGTTTAAAGAGGTTTTATTTAAAAAAACTCGTTTTGTTTCTCAAACTCTATGGAAAATCATGTTTTTCTAATATTTTTGTTTTTCATGTTATTTGGGTGTTTTTATGGAAATTTTATTCTCATATTGTTTGACTAATACGATTATCATATTGTGTATAAAAGTCTTGATAAAATTCTGGAAGGATTTATTATTTAAGCATCTCTGTAGGATTGCACAAAACTATAAGTTTTTTTAGTCACCATTATATGAAAATTTGTGGAATAGTTCCTGAAGAACTAGACTTTTAGACCATGAATGAAATTTTGTATTTGATAGAAAAGTTCCTGAAGAATTTTATAGCACGAGATTTGTTCAAGAAGAACTTTATAATTGTTTAGCGCTACGAAAAGTTCCTAAATAACTCACAATTTTTTTACCGCTACGTACAGTTCCTAAAAAACTAGATTTGATCTTAATACAATTTGAAACAAAAGAAAAGTGAGAATTTTTTTATATGATTGTATCTTTACATGATAGTTCCTGAAGAAATAATATTTGAATCCTACTGCCTGTTTTTATATTAAAGATGAGATCTTTACATATTAGTTCTTGAAGAACTAACCTATAAATCCTGAAGAACTAGTCTAACCATTTAGGAAAACAAATGTTTTGGCAAAAGATATGATTTTTGATTTGTTTACATGTTTTTCATATAAATTTTGATTATTATGTATGTGATATATTTTAATTTTTATTATTGCGATTCTATAATCTTTATTTTATATAAAGATATGATCTTTAATTAATTTTTTGAAAATTTGTTCCTATAAAGATATGGTCTTTAATATGTCAATGATATATTTTAAATTTGAAATGTAGATTTTTAAATTTGTGTTGATGTTTAAATTTTAATTATGAAAATTATGCATTTGATCATGGTCTTACAAATAATATGTATTCGGTTATGTCTATTTTTTATTAAAAAAATTGGAGAAAAGTTTTATTAGTTGCTTCATGAAATGAGAAGTTGAATTGTTTGAACAATCAATTCAACATTTCATTTCATGAATCAACTAATAAAACTTGATTGTTTCAACTGTGTTGGTGAACAAAAGGAAGGAGAGAAGAGAAGAGCAGTAGTAGTAAGATGAGCGGCGGCAAGAAGGGCGGCCCACCCAAACATCAGAACAAGTTTGCTTGGAAACCCAACCCCGGTCGCAAAATCAATGAAACTGAAGTTAGAGGAAGGTTTAGACCTTTATCTGAGATGACTGGAGTGTGTCCTCGCTGCAAAGAACAGATCGATTGGAAACGCCGTTATGACAAGTACAAGCCTCTTCTTGAACCTGTAAAATGTCAAAGATGTTCTAAGCGTGCTGTTCGTCAAGCTTACCACAACTTGTGTTTTGCTTGTGCCAAGGAGCATGGTGTTTGCGCAAAGTGTTGTTACAAAGAAAGTGATCAATTATAAGGAGAATGCCAAGTTTATGATTGGATCAACATGTAGCTCATCATCTTCATCATCTTCAATAACAATCATCATCATCTTCAACAACAACATCATCATCAAAATGCAAACTCAGCTTTCCATATCAGCATGAGAGATAAGTGGCAGGAGAGAGAAGGGGTGAGGGAACGAGGGAGACAGAAATTGAGGGAGCACAGGGGGAGTAGTAAACACCGGGAAGGGGTGCCTCAAATACCTAAAGGCTTCATTGGTAATCTTATCCGATCCACTACCTCCTTCTATGTGACAAACATTCCTGAAGGGGTGAACGAATTGGATATCTGGCAAGTCTTTGGTAAACATGGTAGGGTGGCTGATGTATTTATTCCACCAAAAGTGGATAAACACGACCAAAGATTTGGCTTTGTGAGGTATAAGGAGGTATCGGATGCTAAGATTCTCGAGAGAAGACTGGCTTCATTGACTGTGGGGGGCAATAGGTTGAGGGTTAACATAGCCAGGTACAATAGGGATACTAAGACTGGTTTGCAGAACACTAACAAACACACAACCGTGAGAGGGGGAACCGTGGAGGTTTGTGGAGAAATCTAAATCATATGTTGTTGCCTTGCAATCAACTGGAGGTGTCCCGGGTGATAGACTTACTAAGCCACCACAGGTTAGGAATCACTATGAGAATCACAGGACCCCAAATGTATTCATGGATGTTGCAGTCTCAGGGGAGAAGATGAGACAGCTTTCGCACTGTTTGGATGGTGTCTTACAAGATGGAATTGGGGCTTTTCAGATTCAACATCTCCTTTTCCTAGAGGGCTATTTCTCTATCAAAGCGATACCAATGGGAGGCGATATAGTGTTGCTTTGGCCGGATGAACAACGGGCGCTTCATGAGGCAGTCTACGACAACCGTGATTAGTGGTCCAATAGATTTAAATCGTTCACAAATTGGTCTCCTAACATCATGCCTAAGGAAAGAGTGGTGTGGTTAAGGTTTATCGGGGTACCTATACATGTGTGGGAGGATAACTTCTTCAAAGATGTGACCATGAAGTTTGGGAAGCTGATATCAATAGACGGGGCTACGACGAAGATGACAAGAATAGATGTTGCAAGGATGCAGGTTGTGATTTCGGCAAGCACGATGGTGGATGTAACGATTAACGTCAGGGTCGACGGGGTACTATACCCGATTCACATTATTGAGGAGAAATTCAGGGAGGAGGGCCTACATTTCTCACCGCCGGATCAAAAATTAGGTATGGACTCGGTGGCTTCTCCTCGTCTTGCTCCGCCGTGTGGAGTCTGGGGGACGCGATGGTTGGTGGTGTGTTAGAGTTAGGTAGCGAGGATGAGGGATTCGAGGTGTGTCAGAGGGTGTAGTCGTTTTTGGCTCAGCAGCAAAGTAACGGTAGCTACAAATTGTCTCAGTCTCAAAGGATGGTGACAGGAGAACAAATACATTCACGAAAAGGGAAAGAGTTGTTGGTGCCACTCTACTCTGCAAACCTGGGTGTATAGGATTGAGATGAACCCATTTTGGAAGGTGAACCCCCCGCTACTTCACAACGGCTAAATGGCTCTGAGGGTGGTCTGTGGTAGGTACGAAGGTGGGTCCTTTTAGATTGCCTAACAATGGTTATCTATGGTCACGAGCAGTCTACGGTTCGCAAGTTAGATGACGATAGTGGAAACGATGGCATGAAAGAAGGAGTAAGTGGGGATTTGGGCTCGGGTCTTAAACTTTTGGGCCTAGTGGACTGTCAAATAGAGGGGAGTAGGCAGGGCTTGCGAGTCGCTGCTGAGGGGCGCAAGAATAATACTCAGGAACTGGGCCTTCCGGCCTAACATGTTCTTCAGGAGCCTTAAATGAGGTGTCACGATGTTGGCCCAAATTCTGGGCATTCCGGGTCACACACTCATGCCTTAGATTCATTGGACAATGACCTGTTTCCTTATAGGTTTGGGCTCAAGCCAAATGCTGGGCCTCGTTCTCTACGGCCTAAATGGCTGAAAGAAAAAGCCAGCTCATCCCTTTGCTCGCCTTGCACGATGGAGGTTGCACCTGTCTCAAGTCTTCCATGTGATAACATTGATGGGGGCGCGATACAAAGAAAGAAAAAAGGCAAGAGGAAGAAGGGGTAGTAGGGACCAATGCCTCAGTTCATGGGGTGTAAAAGCTATAGGATGGGTGAGCTACTCCCTGTCTCCTCTAGATTTCTGAGATGTACTGATGGAAAAGTGGGGAGAAAAAGTAAACAGAAGACATGTGCCACAACTCCTAAGAGTGGTTCACATGATTTGATACCCTCTGGGGAGGATCCTCCGTCGGTTAATTGTGGTTCAGTCGAATAGCACGATAGTAGTGGTGGTCTGGAATTGTTTGTAGACTTAGGTCGGGTAATGGTCTCCCCCAGGACCCTATCGCCTTTGAGGTCAGTTGGGACCACGGTTGACAGGCAAGCTACTATCTTGGATAGGGTAGATGGGAGTGCTTCTAAAATTCTGGAGATGGGCCTGAAAATGGGTGTGTCACCAGGGGAGGAAATTCGGTACCAAGGCTGGTGGGATTGGAGCAGAGGGATAGGCTAACTTTGACAATTAGGGAGACCGAGATTGTGGATTAATGATATTGGGATCAATCAATATTAGGGGGTTGGGCTCACAATTGAAGAAGAATAAGATTAAGGATCTCGTCCGAGAGTATAATTTGGGATTCATTGTGATTCTGGAGACAAAGATGGAAACAATTGAAGATAATTTATGCTACCGTCTTTAGGGTAATCATCTATGTATGTGGCAATGCACCCCAGCGGTAGTGGAGGATTGTTTTCTATCTGGGACAGCGACCAACGTAACCTTGTCTTTCATTTCTCGGGGTTTGGTTTTATGGGTGTTTGTTTGGAATGGGGGTTGGATCGGGTGAGATGTTTTGTTGTTAACATGTATGCAAAATGTAATCTTGCTAATAAGGAAGGCTATGGAGGGAGTTGTTAATGAGTAAGAGGGGGCTTTGGTGATGGCCTATGGTGTGTGGTGGGGGATTTTAATTCAGCGCGTTCCCTTAATGAGAGGCGAGGGATCAGAGGCACTCTTGGCTCTGGTGACTTTATCGAGAGTCTGGAATTTAATGGGTTTATTGACGAATTCGGCCTCCGTGATCTCCCTTTATTGGGTAGGAAATTCACATGATTCCAACCTAATGGGCCGGCAATGAGTCGACTTGATCGTATCATGGTGTCTGAGGTCTGGATTGACACATGGGGTGAGGTCGTGCTTTGGGCTTTGGAGAGGGATGTTTCAGACCACTGCCCCCTTATAATCAGATATTCCCCTATAGGATGGGGACCGAGACCTTTTAGATTTAATAGCCATTGGCTACTGCATAGGGACTTCAAACAGGTGGTCCAAGAGAGTTGGGCATCTCCTTCTACTCCTGGGTGGATGGGATTTGTTTTGAAGGAGAAGCTGAAAAGGATGAAAGTGGAATTAAAACGGTGGAATGGCGACATTTTTGGGGAGGTGGATCTGAAGATACAATTATTGGTGGATTCGATTAAAGCTCTGGACTTGAAAGGGGAAGATGGTGGCCTATCTCTAGAAGAGGTTGAGAGTAGGAAGCTCTGTTTCTCCCAGCTCTGGCTTCTGCTAAAAAGTAAGGATAACCTCACCTTTCAGAGATCCAGGGCCAGATGGCTGAAGGACGGTGATGCGAATTCCAGGTACTTCCACCTTTGCATTAAGTCTCGGGGGGCGCAAAATAAAATCTCTGCTTTAAAGGTGGGTGATAGGTGGGTGGAGGATGTGGCTGGTATCCATGCAGAAGCTGCTCAGTTCTTCCGGGAACATTTTGATGAGGAGGATTGGGCACGCCCAATGGTTGATGGGATTGAGTTCCCCGTTCTCTCAACTGCAGACTCTGCTTCGTTGTCATTGTCGTTCTCTCTGGAGAAGATTGGGGGAGTGGTCACCGATTGTGATGGGAATAAGAGTCTGGGGCCCGATGGGTTTAATTTCACATTTAATAAATCTTTTTGGGCATTGATGCAGTCAGAGTTGGGCATTATGTTTGAGGAGTTTTACTCTAATGCCAGACTTCTGAGGAGCTTCTCTTCGTACTTTCTTACTCTTATCCCTAAGGTTCAGTATCCTTTCTCCTTGGGTGACTAAGGCCTATTTCTCTTCTTGGATGTCTGTATAAGATTGTGGCTAAGGTGTTGTCACTGCGACTGAGTCGAGTCATGAACCACCTTATTTCCCCTACCCAGTCCGCCTTTCTTAAGGGGAGAAACATGGTCGACAGTGTGGTCGTGGTGAATGAGGTGGTGGATCCAGCAAAAAAAGGGAAAACAGTGCTTGATTTTTAAGGTGGATTTTGAGAAGGCCTATGACTCGGTGAATTGGGGCTTCCTGGATTATATGATGCAGAGATTCGGATTCAATGATATGTGGAGAGCATGGATTAGGGCTTGTGTCTTCTCTGGGAACTTATCTGTGCTGGTCAACTGAAGTCCAACAGAGGAGGTAAATATCAAAAGGGGACTGAAGCAAAGGGATCATTTGGCCCCGTTCCTATTCCTCTTGGTGGTTGAGGGGCTGAGTGGCCTAATGCGCCAAGCGGTGGACCTTCGACTGTTTTCTGGCTTCAATGTGGGTGAGTTAGGGCTGGTGGTGTCCCACCTCCAGTATGTGGATCATACATTGCTAATCGGGGAGGCTAGTGAGGATAATTTGTGGGCAATGAAGGCGGTCCTCAGATGGTTTGAGCTGGCCTCTGGTCTTAAGGTGAATTTTGCGAAAAGCAATTTGATTGGGGTAAATGTGGATGGGGCCTTCTTGGAGATAGCAGTAACATTGCTCAATTGTAAGCCTGGGGTGTTCCCATTTAAGTACCTTGATCTTTTGGTTGGGGGAAATCCTAGACGGACAACTACTTGGACCCCAATGGTGGCGGTTCTTCGTAATTGGCTCCTTGGGTGGCAGCATCGGTGTATTAGCCTTGGGGGTAGGATAATACTACTTAACTCGGTGCTTAGTAGTATTCCGATCTACTACTTATCGATTTTGAGGATGCCAGTGAAGGTGTGGAAGTAAGTGGTGAAGCTACAGAGGGAGTTCTTATGGGGAGGGACATCGGGGAGGAAAAAGATATTGTGGGTAAAGTGGGCGGATGTATGCAGGCCAAAAAGGGGTGGAGGACTTGGGGTGAGAGATCTAAGGTCATCAGCTTGCTAGTGAAATGGAGGTGGAAGCTATTAGAGGAGGGTCAGGCCTTTTGGAGTAGGGTGTTGGCAGCTAAGTATGGCTCGAGTGTGACAACATTGGCTTACTTTCAGTACTGGAGGGTTCCGGTATGGGCCTCCGTTTGGTGGAAGGACATTTGTCTGATTTGAAGCCTAGGGGAGGAGGGCTCCGATTGGTTCGATACCAGAATTAGAAGGAGGATAGGTGATGGAAGATCTACCTCCTTTTGGAAGGACACCTGGATTGGGGAGTCATCATTGAGCAGTAGGTTTCCCAGATTGTTTTCTATCACAGCAGATCAAGATATCCGGGTGGGGTCCAGCGGTAGATGGCACGATGGGACATGGATATGGGAAATCCCTTGGAGGAGGCGCCTCTTCACGTGGGAGAAGGATCTCGAGATGCAACTCTTATCATCCTTGGAGGTACCAGTTTGGTCTCCAGAGTCAGATCAGTGGGTATGGTCTGCGGATCCTAGTGGTAAGTTCTTTGTCTCGTTTGCATATGGGTCATATTAGAGCCGAATTCTCGAGTGTCGAGGCTTTCCAACTTGGAGATCGGACTGCTGGGTAACATTTGGAAGAGTTTTGCCCCTTCCAAAGTGATTGCTTTCTCTTGGCAATTGCTCCTGGATCGAGTTCTGACTCGGACAAACTTGCTTAGTAGGGGGTTATCGCTGACCTTTCCGCAACTACGTGTATACTATGTGGCACACAGAGGGAATCTTCCCTCCATTTTTTCTCCAGATGTGATTTCTCGGCGACGGTTTGGTATGCGTTTGTTAACTGGTTGGGCTATGAATTTGTACGCCCGCCAGATATACCTTCCTTATTCTCCCAGTTTTGTCTTCTTGGGGGCACGACGATGTTTGGACAGGGCTTGGCGCCAATCTGGCATACCGTTTTGTGGGTCATTTGGGACATTCAGAATAGCTGCATCTTCTCTGGGAGAGTGCCAGACCTGGGTCTCGCGATCGATCGTATCAGGTCCTTGTCTTGGAGATGGTTCCTATCAAGGGGAAAGTCCTCAGCGTGCCTCTACTGTGAGTGGTATGTGGACCCTCTGGGATGCATAGCTAGAAAATAATTGCAATGACGTAGGTTTCTTGGAGGTGGGTGATGGGAAGGGGGGATTGTATATATGTCCCTTCTTCCGGTGGCTCACTGATCCTTTAAGCTGTTAGTCTAGGTGTTGGGAGCCAGGTGAGACTTAGGGAGGTGTGTCAATTAGGATTTGTGTTTTAAGAGGTATTGGGTTGGAGTATGTAACAGCCTAACCTACACAGTGCAGCCCTTTGGGCCCACTGAAATGGTTGGCACTGCCCTCACGGTCTTCTCTAGCCTCCTGCAGAGTTTTTTCCTTACGCAAGTTTCGAACCCGGGTACCGAAGGCATAACCCTGAAATACTCATTTTATTAATTATATATTCTTTTTTGCTGTTCAAAAAAAAGTATAGTTGGAAGAGACGCTTCAGAAGTTGAGGCCGAGCAAAAGATGCTTGAGGAGGCCATTAAGAACTCTCGGGAGAGAGAAAAGAGATCCCTATTGCGTGCTATGAACAAAGAAAAACCTAAGAGTTCAAGAAATACACCAACAGATACAAAAGATAACAAAGTTGGACAATTATTTCCAAATGCATCTCTAGAATATTATGCCAAAAAGAATGGAGTTATTGGGAATCATGGTGATGGTGAAGATTGTGGTAGTAACCATGATAACGATGATGAATGTGAGGATGAAGTTTATGATGACGAAGATGATAATAACAGTGGGAATGAAGACTTTGATGAGGATGAAGATGACAACAATGAGGCCGTTCCTGATCAAATGAATGCCAAAAAGGAATAATGATTCAGGATATTTGAGTATGTCAGTTTCCACAGAAATTACTTTGTAGGGACACTGACCACTTTGCGGTTTGTTTTTGGCATATCTACTAGATTTTGGTTGAAAAATATTTTTTGATGAATACAAATTTTGGATGAGTTGTATCATTGTTTTATTTGTTTTGTCAGTCAAAAGGTTAAGAAACTAGATATCCTTGGTCTAATATCGTTATACTTTAAAGTTTTATATGTAGTATCCTCTGGAAATGGATTAGACGCAGTCGCGAATTTGGAGTTTGGACCATCCGATTTGATTAGATGGTCTACATTCTTTTTATAAAAAAAAAAGAAAAAGAAAAGTTGAATTGTTTGCATGAAATTCATAAAGGCACACATATAAGTGCAAGAAATCTTATGTCCCTAAAAGAAACGATGGGATACCCTTTCTCAGCACCAAATGAAAGCTAAAGAGTACATTTAACTGTAACATCAAACAAGTATTATTCACGACAATTGCTACCAAGTACGATCAAGTCTTTAACGGTATAACAATCTTTATGTATGCTTCTTTTTAAGGTAAGAATTTATGTATACATATTTTTTTTACACTAAGATTAACTAGACACTATTCTTCGGTGTTTGCAAGTTTTGCCCCATAGTTGGTCCTGAAGTACCAAAACAAATGAATAACAGAAAATTTTGCCTTTTATTGGTCTTGAAGTACCAATACACGATTTCAAGTAATTTGAAATATGAACTGATCATAAATTGCTCTTGAAGTACCAATACTAAATTTCAAGTAATTGTGAAATTGGTCTTGAAGTACCAATCTTGGATCCACGCATAATTGTTTAAATGGTAGATGCATGAACTAAAATAGTAATCTTTTTGTTCCAGAAGTACCAATATTTAGTGGACAGTGGCACAACCTACACAGTTATTTGTATTAAGAAATATTTTATGCAATTAACATTAGCTGAAATTAATGTTGATATTGTGTCTGGTATTGCAAATATTATTGAAGGCTTCAGAAGTGCATGTGATATATTCCGAAATAGGATAAAATTATTCATTGATGATGCGTTGTATTCTAGTAGATCCCGAAGAAATCTACTAAGTTTCAAATATATCCGTCACAATAAATATCATGTTGAAACCAAAAATGAGGAAGATTTGGATTATCTCTATTGTTTTAAAAGTTCATATTAGAGAAGTTTTAAGATTTCTTGTTGGGTTGTTTTTTACAAAAATAAGGATGACAGAGTCAAATTATATGCACCAGAAATGCTCAGATTTTACAACTTTTTGTGTTTTGACATGATCATCTTGGTCATCCCAGTTCAACTATGATACGATGTATTATTGAAAATACATATGGACATTTATTAAAGGATCAAAAAATCTTTTTACCTAATGATTATTTTTATCCTTGTGCTCAAGATAATTACTGTTTTCTTTTAACGCCGAGATATGATTGGTTTACATGTTATTATTATTTTTTGAATGATATATATTCTCTTACGTGCTAATTCTTTGAAATGAAATATTTGGATAATTATGTAAAAATATTTAACTGAGAAACAAAAGGTGTCATTATTTAGCTGCACTATCATATGCGATATATGCGGGTTGAAATTTTATAATATCATGAAACAAATCTTTATTATCAC
This sequence comes from Calophaca sinica, assembly GCA_037113605.1. NCBI lineage: Eukaryota > Viridiplantae > Streptophyta > Magnoliopsida > Fabales > Fabaceae > Calophaca > Calophaca sinica. The sequence goes on along the minus strand of JBAFXK010000047.1, from coordinate 101,981 downwards.
TTGAAAATTTAGTGTCATTTATTGCTGTTAATTCAAATTATTTGAATATATTTTAACCAGTTGTTATAATAATATATATTATTCAAATATATACAAGAGTTGAAATATTTGAATATATTGTTTAAAAACATGATGCGAGTATGAAATATTAGTTTATTTATTCTAATATTTTCAAATGTCAGTTGTATGTTATATAATTGGACACATATGATGATAACATGCATTGGTTAATAAGTGTACAATTATATATTATATAATTTATTGCATGGTTATATGGCTCGGCGCTTCTGAATTGTGTATTGTGTCATGTATATTTAGATATTGTGATATCTTGACATATATTTGATTATTGTTTATTTGATGGGTCAGTTTTCCGATCAGGGGAAGAAAAAGATAAAGGAATAAAAGCACAAAAAGTTTGTTGGAAGACACCAACATTGTCCATGTTGGATATACGCACAAATCAATATGAACTTGAAGTTTAAAGAATAAGTCGTTTGCAAAATGTTGCAAACCAATTACCAGATATTTTTACAAACACCCAAAAAGTCATTAAATGACATGTGTTAATTGCCAATATTATCACATGATTAATTGCCCCTGCAGGACAACTAGCAAGTATGGCAACCCATGAATCTAAAGTACGTCAGAAGCGTTGTAGACTTATTGGTAAAAAGGATATTATTCCTAAAAGAGGGAAACTCAAAGTGATGACCCAGAAGAGATCATTGACACTCTAGAAAAGGTCAAAAGCAATATAAATCAACAACTCCATATTTCCAGATAAGTAACCCGAGAAGTGGTTCTGGTACCAGTAAATTATGAGATCTCATTAAACACTAGAAATATGTGGGGAAGATGTGACATTGTTGATATATTTTTGCATATGCAATATCAGTTGTTTATGAAATTATTAATTGCGATGAGCATGAAGCTCGAATTATATAGAAATGTCGACTTTAAATTAATTGGCCAAAGTGAATTAAAATAATACAAGTTGAGCAAGACTTATTAGCTAAACATAAAGCATTTAGACCAGTAGTCCAGACACCTGAAGTTGTCAACCTTTGTTATGAGTGCAATTACATTTAGATTTTTTATTAGTTTGGCAGTCTATGAAGGATTTGACATACATCAAATAAGTGTAGTGACAACTTGCTTATATGAGTCATTGGATTATGATAGATATATGAAAATCCCTGAAGGATTTAAGATGCCTGAAGCATACCCCTGAAAAATTTAAAATGCATTAAGTATATCCCCGAAGGATTTAAGATGCATATAGCATACCCTTGAAAAATTCAAAATGCATGAAGCATATCCCTGAATGATTTAAGATGTCTGAAGCATACTTTTGAAAAATTCAAAATGCATGAAGCATATCTCTGAAGGATTGAAGATGCCTAAAGCATAGTCCTGAAGAATTATAGATGTATGCATGAAGCATAAGCCTGAAGGATCTAAAGCCTCTGAAATGTTTTGACAGATGTACCCAGTTTAATTTGAAAATATATGAGGAATTTGAAGCTATAGTTCGAAACTAAAAAGATGGTTTTGACGGACCTGAAGTCCGAACACTAGAAAATATAAACTCTCATGACACAAATATGTGTTATTACACCTTATGGTTAAATAGAGAGTGGTCTCTATATTGAAAATCTCTAAAAGATTGAACTATTGAAAACATCTATTTCGATTTACATATACTGATAATTTATATTCTCTTGTTTATCATATTAAACATTTCATATTGGTAAGAAATGTTTGAGTTATATACATGATGGAATTATGAGTAAATTTATTTATTTCCTTTTTCTTACATTTGTACAATATAATTGCTATGAATTTTGATTATTAATATTCTTGAAATTAGTTGAAGTTGTCCCAAACTATAGATCGTATAAATAAATATATTTAATTAAAATGTTTTGAAAGATAAGGTGTTGTTTCGGTCTACTGCTCGAGCATTTGCAACAAAAAACTTTGGTCCTGAAGTACCATATCGTGTTGTCATTAAAACACTTTTTTATGTTGCAAATAGCACAAGACTGAATATAGTTTTTGCAGTGAACTTGTTAGCAAGATTTTGTTCAGCACCAACCGGAAGACATTGGAATAGAGTCAAACAAGTGCTTCGTTACCTCTGTGATACATCTGATATGAGTTTGTTTTACCCAAGACCCAAGTGGAGTAAAGTTAAAGTTGGTTAGATATGTCAATGCTGGATACCTCTATGATCCTCATAAAGCCTGATCATAAACATATTGTTATGTCTTCACATGTAGCGAAATTGTCATCTCTTCGCGGTCCGTGAAGCAAACAATCACAGCTACCTCATCAAATCATTCAGAAATATTAGCTATTCGTGAAACAAGTCATAAGTGCATATGGCTAAGAACCCAGTATATTAAAAAGAGCATGCAGATTGGTGAAATAAGAAGACAGACCAACAACATTACATGAAGATAATGCAACATGTGTTGCACAAATGAAAGGAATCGCTCAAGTGACAACACAACAAATTTATTCACAAAAGCATTGTCAACTCGAAGATTTTAGAAGCACGCGAATGCGCAAATTAAAGGTCATTTCATAAATGATATATTTACGAGGGGAAGTATGTCACTCTGAATATTGTACTCTTTTTTTCTTCGGTAAGTTTTTATCCCACTGTGCTTTTCTTGGCAAGGTTTTAACGAGACATGTTCATAGTCTATAGTCATCCAAGGGGAAGTGTTATAAATATGTTGATTTGATGGATGATTATATCAATTTGTTATCTCATTATATCTTTATCATATCCCTTAATATGGTCTATAACTAGTAGCCCATTATCTCTATAAATAGGGCTATTAGGTTTGTCCTTGTACACACTTGATCATATTATCAATACAAAAATTACAGCTAGTTCTTGAAGAACTAGCCTTTGAATCTCGGTTCCTGAAAAATCGACATTTGAGTCTATATTTATATTGTCTTATCTCTTTACTTTCTTTTCTATTTACAACAATCTTCTCATTATGAATTTTTAAATTTTAGAAATTTCAGTGGTATTAGTGACATGTTGATATAAATGCAGACATTATGCCAAATGCTTGAGATTGAGACACATAAGATTTTTTAGGAGGGAATGTCTAATAGGATGACACATAAAAGAGTAAATTAAGGAGAAGTTGATACGTGTAAGTTTATTGCTTGAGATTATTTTCAATTGTATATAGTATAGATAGATTCTCTTTGCATTCCCCGTTCATTCAAAATACAAAATAAAATAAATAAATTTAAATTACCAAGTCTTCACCTATTTTTTTTTTCAAAAAAAAAGTCTTCACCTATTTTCATGTGATTTAGTTTGTAATTTTTGAACGAATTTGACTCTCAATTTAATATAACTACGCACATGATATATAGTCTTGAGAACACTTCTATAAAATACATATAATTTTTTGTATAAAATATTTTTTTTCAAATATTTGTATAAGGAACACTACAAAAAAATCTGCGACTAACTAAGACAAATTTAGTAGCTAATCTCTAGCAAATAAATTTAGCTACAAATTAGTCACGATATTGCTACAAAATTCATCGTAGCAAATTAACTAGAAAAAAAATTTCCTAACTAATTCGTAGCTAATCTTAAAAAAAATTCTAGCTAATCTGTAGCTAATCCATAGTAAAAAATTGTTCAAAAGTTGAATTGTCTTAGTTACATAGCTAAGATATTGTCGTAACTAGGGACGGATGCAAGAGAGGGCACCCCTGGGCTGAAGCCGCTCCCTCCCTTCAAACTTTTTTTGATAACGAAATATACATATGATGTTGGAGTCCGAGGTGGTAATCAATATGGGCACATTATTCAATTTTTATGCACTTATTAGAAATCACATAGATGCAAAGGCAATGAAACATGGAGAATGAAGGATCATGCGTGCTGTTATGTCACGTCAATAATGGTTTGATCAATTTGCAATTTGTATCAGACTAGTTTCAGCGACCATTCTCAGCTATGAAAATTGAGAAAAATCGGCTTAGAAACAAGATTGAAGATGAATTTTTAGCTGATAATTTGATTACTTACTTTGAGAGAAGGATTGCTGAAAAGTTTGATACAGATTTTATTATTGATGAATTTTATGATATGTAAGAACGACGTGCACGACTTAGATAGACGTTATGATGTACTACCTTCTTTTATATTTGTAAGCTCTTTTAGACCAAAAAACACGCTTATTAAGAAAAGTAGTTAGACTAATTAAAATTATCAGTAATGTGTTTTTTTTTTCAATTTACCCTTCTTTTATTGTCATCTCCTAAGACAAGTCGATTAAGAGATACATTTATTGCACTAAAAAAATTAGTATTAGTTGGGGCATTTTTTTTTTAAAAAGTAATTAATGTATCTTGTAATTTGTAAAGGAGCTTATAAAAAGAAACATTTCTTTCCCTAAAAGGAGTTTACAAATAGAAACGGAGGTAGTATTTAACTATTATGATTTAATATGTAGCTTGTTATAAAAGGAACAAAAAATAAGAAGAAGGAGACGATAGAAATATGAAGTCAAAGACTAGTTCTTCAGGAACTGGGATTCATAGGCTTGTTCTTCAGGAACAAGCTCTGATATTTGTATTAGTGAGTTTCTCCAAAAGTGTAACCAATGGCAAACCTAATGCTCCTATTTATAGATGTATTTGACTCTCAATTTATAAGCTAAATCAGGGAATAATAAATGAGGAGCAATCACATAATATTCTGAGATTTGATAGATAGTCATCCATAAATACATATATTTACAACACTTCCCCTTGGATGACTATACGCTATAAATATGCCTCGTTAAAACCTTGCTAAGAAAAACCCAGTGGGATAAAAACTTAGCGAAGGAAAAAGAGTACATATTCATAGTGATACACTTCTCCTCAAAAAAGAAAGTCCTTTAGTTAGCACATTCCAATGTTGTGCACGTGCTTCTTGAAAGTTGAAGTTGGAAGGGCCTTTGTGAATAGATCTGCTGGGTTGTCACTTGAACGAATTTTGCAAACATACATCCCCTTTCTTTTGGAGTTCATGAGTATAAAAGAATTTTGGTGAAATGTGTTTCATTCTATCACCTTTTATGTAGCCACCTTTAATTTGTGCAATACATGCTGCATTATCTTCGTACAATGTTGTTGGCTTGTCATCTTCTTTCACCAATCTGCATGCTCCTCTAACATACTGGGTCATGATTTTTAGGCATATGCACTCTCGACTTGCTTCATGAATAGCTAGTATTTCTGAATGATTTGATGAGGTGGCAGTGATTGTTTGCTTCACAGATCTCCAAGATATAGCAGCTTCTCCATACGTGAAGACATAACCTGTTTGCAATCGGGCTTTATGAGGATCAGAAAGGTATCCAGCATTAGCATATCCTACCAACTCTGACTTTATTGCACTTGTGTGAAATAAACTCATGTCAGATGTACCACGGAGGTAACGAAGGACTTGTTTGACTCCATTCCAATGTCTTCGGGTTGGTACCGAACTAAACCTTGCTAACAAATTTACTGCAAATGCTATGTCAGGTCTGGTGCTATTTGCAACGTACAAAAGTGCTCCAATGGCACTAAGATTTGGTACTTCGGGACCAAGAATTTCTTCATCATCTTCTCGTGGACGAAAAGGATCTTTTTTCACATCAAGGGAACGAACGACCATTGGAGTGCTTAATGGATAAGCTTTGTCCATATAGAATTGTTTCAAAACCTTTTCAATGTAAGAAGATTGATGAACAAATATTCCACTTGTGAAATGTTCAACTTGAAAACCAAGACAAAATTTTGTCTTTCCAAGATCCTTCATTTGAAATTCACTTTTTAAGTATTCTATAGTCTTAGAGATCTCTTCTGGAGTCCCTATTATATTTAAATCATCAACATATACTGCTACTATGGCAAGTCCAGAATTTGTTTTCTTGATGAAAACACATAGAAATGTCATTATCCAATGACCCATATAAGTAAGCTATCACTACGTCCATTAGACATACCTTCAGAGACTGTCAAACTAATCAAAAATCTAAAAGTGACTGTATCCATAACCGGGGAATATGTCTCTTCATAATCTATACCCGGCCTTTGTGAGAAACCTTGTGCTACAAGTCGTGCCTTGTATCTCATAATTTCATTCAATTCGTTTCTTTTACGTACAAAAACCCACTTATATCCAACGGGTTTGACATCTTCGGGTGTCTGGACTCCTGGTCCAAATACTTTATGTTTTGCTAATGAGTCTAACTCAGCTTGTATTGCCTCTTTCCATTTTGGCCAATCATTTCGATGTCGACATTCTTCTATAGTTTGAGGCTCAGACTCATTATCATTTATTATATCAGAAGCAACTGCATATGAGAACACATTATCCACAACAACTTTATTCCTTTCTTTCATATTTCTGGATGTTAATGAGATCTCATGATTTGCCAGTACTGGGACCACTTCTGGGGCTACCTCTTTGGAAATATGGGTTTGTTGATCTATGTTCGTGTTGACGTCTTCTGGAGTCTCACTTTGCAATTCTTTTACTCCCTTTTCCTTGCGGGGAACAATATCCTTAGCCCCAATAGGTCTACCATGCTTCTGGCGTGCTTTGCATTCATTGGCTGCCATACTTGCAGGTTGTCCTTCAGGGACAACCAACCGTGCAGGAGCATTTGCAGTTGGCACATGTGATTTAGTGACCTTTTGGGTGTTTGTAAACGTATCTGGCAACTGGTTTGCAATATTTTGCAAATGAACTATTCTTTGAACTTCAAGTTCACATTGATTTGTGCGTGTATCCAACATGGATAACGTTGGTGTGTTCCAATAAACTTCTTGCACTTGTATTCCTTTACCCTTTTCTTCCCCTAATGGGGGGAATACAGATTCATCAAATTGACAATCTAAGAATCTTTCTCTAAAAAGATCACCTGTTAAAGGTTCTAGATATCTAATAATAGATGGAGAATCAAAATCAACATAGATTCCAAGGCGTCTTTGTGGACCCATTTTAGTGCATTGAGTGGGTGCAATGGGTACATATACAGCACAACCAAAAATTTTGAGATGAGATATATCAGGTTGTTGGCCAAAAACAAGTTGTAAAGGTGAAAACTTGTGATATGCAGATGGTCAGATGCGAATCAAAGATGCAGCATGCACAATAGCATGTCCCCAAGCAGATGCAGGAAGCTTTGATTTCATAAGCATGGGTCTAGCAATAAGTTGTAAACGTTTAATGAAAGATTCAGCTAAACCATTTTGAGTATGAACATGCGCAATTGGGTGTTCAACACTAATTCCTACTGACATGCAATAGTCATAAAATGCTTTTGATAGGATGGTCAGGAAAACTTGATCTTAACTTTATTATTTGAGCCAGGAATTTAGCAAAAACAACATTTCTAGTTGAAAGCAAGCAAACATGTGACCATCGAGTAGAAACATCAATCAAAATCATAAAATATCTAAATGGCCCACAAGGTGGGTGAATTGGGCCACATATGTCACCTTGTATTCTCTGTAAAAAGGAAGGGGACTCCAAAGGTAATTTAGACGGCGAAGGTCTAACAATTAATTTACCTTGAGCACAAGAAGTACAAAAATAATCATTGGGTAAAGAAATTCTATGATCCTTTAATAAGTGACCATGTGCATTTTCAATTACGTCGTATCATAGTTGAACCAGGATGATCAAGACGATCATGCCAAAGCATAAAAGTCTTAAGATCTAGGCACTTCCGGTGCATATAATTTGACTCGGCCATCCTTATTTTTGTAAAATATACCCCGATGAGAAACTTTGAAATTTCTCTAAGATGAACTTTTCATTTGAAGTTCCAGAGGTAATATAGAGATATTCCAAATCTCCCTCATTTTTGTTTCAATATGATATCCATTGCGACGTATATCTTTGAAACTTAGTAGATTTCTTCTGGATCTACTAGAATACAGCGCATCATTAATGCATAATTTTGTCCCTTTAGGGAATATAATAGATGCTCTTCCGGAGCCTTCAATCATATTTGCAGTACCAGATATTGTATTAACATTAATTACAGCTAATGTTAATTGCGCAAAATACTTCTTATCACGAAGAATTGTGTGGGTTGTACCACTGTCTACTAAACATGTCTTCCTCCATATTATCGAGACTATTTTGCAATATCTAATAACATAAAAAAAATTAGGGATAAGGAAATAAAATTATAACATGACGTGAAACTTAATACTAATCATAAAATATAACAAAATTCAAATAACATAAATAAGCTTCAACATATGAAAATATCTAAATAACAAAAACAAATAAAACTTAAGCATATGATAGTTTCTAGACTAAATGACATCTCAATAGTAAACATTTCCATCCCCATTTAAGTGATCAATTATGCTGTTGGGGTCTTTGAAAAAATCAACGACATCAAAATCCACATCTACTGAAGTCTCTTTGTCAAGAGATTCAGAGAAGTTTACTTCAACATTTTTTTCTTTTGCCTTCTGAGATGCCTTATAAAGATCAATCAGATGTTTTGGGGTGCGACATAGTCGAGACCAATGGCCTTTTGCCCCATATCTATAGCAAACATGGTCATTGTTTTGCACTTTCTTGCTCTGTCCTGAGTTTTCCCCATTTTTGGCCCACTTCTTTTGGTTTCTTTTAGCACTATTTCTTTCAAAATTTGTAGGAGGATTAGCACGGGTCCAAGTATTTTTTCTTCCACGACCCCTTCTTCCACCGCGACCTCGTCCACGTCCTTGAGAAAATGCCACATTCACTTCAGGGAATGGTGCTGAGCCTGTTGGACGAGACTGGTGGTTTTTCATCAAAAGCTCGTTATTTTGTTCAGCCACAAGTAAACAAGAAATTAGCTCAGAGTATTTGGTGAACCTACGTTCTCGATACTGCTGCTGCAGGAGCACATTCGAGGCATGAAAAGTTAAATATGTTTTCTCTAAAATATCTTCATCAGTAATTTTTTCACCACATAATTTCAGTTGAGAGCTAATTTTAAACAATGCTGAATTATATTCACTTACGGTTTTGAAATCTTGTAACCGCAAGTGTATCCAATCATATCGAGCTTTTGGAAGTATCACTGTTCTTTGGTGCTCAAATCTCTCCTTTAAATTATTCCAAAGAGCTAATGGGTCCTTAATAGTAAGGTACTCCGTTTTCAATTCTTCATGTAAATGATGTCGAAGAAAAATCATTGCTTTTGCGCTATCCTGCAAGGATGCTTGGTTTCCTTCTTTAATGGTATTTCCAAGATTCGTAGCATTGAGATGGATCTCAGCATCAAGTACTCATGATAGATAATTTCTTCCAGAAATATCAAGAGTGATGAATTCAAGCTTTGTGAGATTTGACATTGTAACACACTAGAAGAGAAAAAATGAACAATATTATTTCATATATCGAGGAAATAGTTAAAAAAATAAAGTAAATAGTCTTTTACTATCCAATTTCTTTTTAAATTAGTACTGCACTAAAAAGAAAAAATCAATCGATGTCAAAAAAAATCAGAATTAAGTAATTGCATTCAGAAGGAATTTACGCAATTGTTTTTACGATTGTAATCTGTTGCTTTTGGACCGATTATTAGAAACAATTGTAAATTGGTACTTCGGGACCAATAAAAGACAATGATTTTGGTTATTCATTTACATTGGTACTTCAAAACCAATCGTAGATAAAATATCAGCATTGGTACTTCAGGACCAATAATAGGAAAAATTAGTGTTGGTACTTCAGGACCAATAGTAGGCAATATTAGTATTGGTACTTCAGGACCAATAACAAGCAATATTTGTGAAGCAATATTAGCGTTGGTACTTCAAGACCAAACATTAGCGGTGGAAATATAAAATAAAATATCAATAATACAAATAAAACAATCGCTAACAATACATTACTAATGGAAGAAAAATAGTAATCATAGGGATAAAAAAAATCATACTAACACAGCGAAGAAAAAAAATGATACTAACATGTTATCACATAGAGAGGAAAAAAATATTGAAAAAAAAGAATAACATAATGACGTGATAATGGGAATTTCACAGGAAACACAAAGATTAACGTAATAAATAGCGCAGATATGTAGTGAATTAAAATAATGGGACGATATTTGCACAATCAATTTCACCAAAAAAAAATATCTGCACAATCAAATTGAAAAAAAGAAAAAAAATAACATAACAATGTGAAGGAAACGTAAAGATTAACATAAAGATCACAGGAAAAATATTGGGGAGAAAAAAAATTATGATCTCAAAGAAGAGTCTTTGAGAAAGAACAACAAAAAAAAGAAAAAGAAAACCTTCTCTTTTGTTTAAAGGATCATAGAGGTGTGATAATAGATAAATTTTCACCTTGAAAAGTAACACACAAAAATATTTTGGTATACCGGTAGAGAGACTTAAACGTGCTGATAACGTGTTATAAAAGGAACAAAAAATAAGAAGAAGAAGACGATAGAAATATGAAGTCAAAGACTAGTTCTCCAGGAACTAGGATTCATAGGCTTGTTCTTTAATAACAAGCTCTGATATTTGTATTAGTGAGTTTCTCCAAAAGTGTAACCACTGACAAACCTAATGTTCCTATTTATAAATGTATTTGACTCTCAATTTATGAAACAAATCAGAGAATAATAAATGATGAGAAATCACATAATATTATGAGATATGATAGATAGTCATCCATAAATACATATATTTACAACATATTTAGTATTTATTATTACATATTTTAGCCCCTCTTTGATAGTTTTCTAGATCCATCCCTGGTTGTAGCAATTTTGTAGCAAAATTCTAGCTAAAATTTTTGTAGCAATTTTGTACTTATTTCCTAGTTAATGAGTGTTTTTTTTTCCTACTTATCTCTTTTATTGTTGAGATGATACACATTAAAAGAAAATCTCCATGAAGCATTGTCCATGCATCAACATAATCATATATCCATTTACAACTCTTTTTTTGTTAATAAAATCATTTATGTACCAATAATCTTTCAAAAAAATATAGATAAAAAAAATGAAGGGACATTGCCAAGAAAATTAATTCATCTATACCATTCTTTATACAATAGACATAGGATTTTTTGAAGTCCAAAAAAAAGTCACACGGAAACTTTAAAGTTGCTGCAAATCCATATTTCGATGATGTTGTGAGAGGAAATCCTAATAATAAGGCTACCTAATCAGAAAACAAGCGGCAGGCTCGGGCAAATTGATGTGATCATGAGTTCATTAAGTATATGGAAGGAAACCTACCAGAAACCACCCGAATAAATACTTGCATAAGGAGTTGCTTTAGTTAGAGGCTGCACCAAATGGGTCACATTCCTACAACTTGATGAAGATGCTTTGAGCCCAACTTGAAGACAACAATTTGGGAAGCCCAATTCACATGATCAAGGAGCATTCATGGACTACAATCACTTTGGTTTATTGGGGCATTTAAGTGGGTCTAATTAGATAATAAATAAGCCCAATTTTTTCCAATTGATTTGTAATTTTCGTATTATTTTTGGCTGAATTTTCTGGTGACTTTTTGTATTCTCCTAGCCTCACTAAATGCTTTCTAGTAGTGCTCTAAGTCATTATAGTGGCTAGTGGAAATTTATAACCATGTTTATGCATAGTTTCTAGGTAGTGTACATGCACTTAACAATGTACTTGGTAAATGCATGATAGTGGTCATTTAATGCACATGCATTTATCAATGTATTTGGTAAATGCATGATAAATGCTATTTATTTCTTCTCATTCAAGCTTAGCCTATAAATAGGAAACTCTTGTACTACACAAATCAGATTTTGAGATTTTTGAGATTAATGAAATTTGAGAGTTTCTCTATTATGAGAACTTTTCATTTGTTCTTGAGTTAAGAACTTGTTGACTGGAATCTAACTTAGCCGTTGATCGGCTAACTCCACAACAGTGATTCTCTTTTCTTTAACCAGTTACGCTAAGGAAGAAACTCTGTTCCTCAGCTATGGGTCCCTTACTTCAGAAAGGGTTAAGTAAGTGAACTAAAGTAAAAACGGAAATGCAAAGGTAAACATAAAGTGCAATTGAACAAAATTAAGCGAAAATAAGTTGTTTGTATTGATTAATGTGTAAAAATTATGTACAACTTGAGTATTTATAGTAATAACTAAGAACTACTCCTATTTGCCACGTTCAGCTGGCTAACAATGATAATCTTCCTAGTTGACAGTTATTCGACTGAGTAGTGCCATGTTCCACTAACCACGATCCTAAAATCTACGCACATTATCTCTTCATGGCTACGTCCTCAACCAACGTTCTTCTCAGCGTGGATCTTATCCTTGGTTCCCTCGCTCAACTCCTAAAAACTTGGAGATAACCTTGAATTTAATTAATTTTGAATTTAAATTAATTCAAAATCAACCTCCACTTCATTCGGCTCATGGAGCAATTCAAGAACCTGACCCAATGAATGACTTCATGCTAGCCCAATAGGCCCAATATCTTCATATTAATCCAATAAGCCCATGGCCCTTGTTTAGCTTTTAGTCTCCTGCTTGTGGCTCTATTAGCTGTAGATTCGGCTAACCTGTGGTTCAGCTGACCTCCAATCGACTAGCTTCCTTGCCTCGGCTGCTGTTGAACTTAGCTGATACTTAGATATATTTTAGGTGTAAACAATTGCCCCTTATGTGCTTTTAGTCGTAAAACTTTAGGTTTAGGCTGATGCGGTGTAATGATTACTGTCAAACCACTATCTTAATCATAAATGCTAAGTTATCCGTTTGCAACAACTTTTTAAATAGGCAACGACTAACCTTATCTCATCCGATTTACTCGCAACAAACCCTATCAACAGTGATCAACTTTTCCTTTAAATATTCCTTAGCCGAATTACCATAGTTCACTTTCTGAAAGCCCTAATTTCGTGTAGCTTTACCCTCTTTACTGCATTTTTCTTTTACCTGTGATCAATATCATCATGTCTTCAGCTTCCGACTCTCAAAATCGTTTATGAGCATGATGATGAGCAATCATCTGCTTCTGTTAGCTTCGAACGTTATTAACACACCAATTTGTCTATATTTATAAGGCATTTTTAGTATCTAATTATACCATTTTGCACTAATTAATGCACAAAGGTACTCATTTATGTCTTATTATGCAGAATTATCATGAAGACACCACTCGGAGCAAAAGATACAAAAAACTGGCTAGTTTTAGAGAGTTTTAGCGCTACAGGACAAGCAAGATGGTGACTACCAACCAGACGGCAGTAGTACCAGAGCGTAACCTCGATGAGGCGTACCCCCTCAGTCTATACCACCTGACACCGATAAAATAGTCCAGTACGGCCGCGCCAAAGGTAGTACGGCCGTACACAAGTGATGTCAGGGCAATAACATGCATGGGTACGGTCCAGCGTCATCAACAAAGCTCGGTACGGCCGTGTATATATGCGGTACGGCCGTACCCCGTCCCTGATCAGTGCAGATTTGAAGCCAGATAACCTAATTCGTAGCCTAGTTTATAAATAGGGACTCTTAACATGTTACAAAGGCCTTTTGATAAATTTCTGAGTCAAGAGCCCCTAATTGAGATCTAATAGCAAACCCTTGCCCATTCCATCGAATTCTTGTCTCCTTGAAGCTTGGTACCATCTCGAATCGCTATCGGAGCTTGTGAGGACAAGAAGAACGTGCTTAAGGACCTTCGTCATACCGAAAGGGTGTCCCGGTTTAGAATTTATTCTCTTGTTATGGATTATTCTGATTTCATATCTAAGTCTATGTTATTATCATTAGTAATGAGTAGCTAAACCCATCACTAGGGGTGATGGGGGATCCTTTACAATACTCTTGATTTTTTGTTATTTAATTATATGAGTTTCTATTGATTGTTTGAATATTTTATTCCTATTGTGCTTAATCCAATAAGGTCTGATCAACCTTTATCTAGTTGGCTTAATTGTGGTAACAGGATCATTATTAGTTAACAGAACTATAGGATAAAAGAACTCGCTTTATACGCCGGATAGGTTATAGCTTGTTTCTAATCAGTTATTAGATTAACAAATCCACCTGAATTTAATGCTTTTTCCCTTAGTTATCTTCCTGGACCAAATAGAGAAATTAGTTGGGAGGAAGGCTATTGTATGCGAGGATAGCCTCTTGTAATTTAGAGTGAGTGGTTAGTGCTCTTTCACGATAGATAACTCATATCAATTGATTAATGAACTCGAGGGTAGAGTATTAGTGAACCCGGTTCCCCCTAGGTTTCCCATAACATTGTTAAACGTTCTTGCATTCAATCTGTTATTGCTTTAATTTCGATTACTTATTCTACTCGCTTAATTACAATCTTTGCTCGCCTAATAGAATAGAATCATAATAATTCACTGGTACTCGCTCATTCTCTGTGGGTTCGACATTCGGAGTCCTAATTATAGTCCACTTTTATTATGAGTTACGATCAGGTGCACTTGCCTGAGCCGCAACAAACGTTCTCCAAACCATTCATCAGCTCTCAACTCTATTTTTCAATCCCCTCTCTTTGAGATTCAGGATTTCGTATCTTTAAACCCTTCTACCTCATAACTGGATGAGGGAGCTATCTTTTTAAAGGAATACATGACTCAATCTCTGTATGCTTTACCAATCTCTTGTGATTGGTTCACCACCAAATCCAAACCAACTGACCTTCGTTCCTGGCCTCGTTCGACTCAACCCTATGTTGAATGGGTTAATCGGCTGGAGAAGGTCAAAGCTGACAAATGGAAGCAATGGGGCCTCTATGAAATGATCATACTGCCCACGCAGGACATTCCCCTCAACTGGAGCTTCTTTATGGCTTCTTTGGCTTCAAATGTGTCTCCACCAACACCTTCATCTTTCGATGGGGCATGATTACTCCCACCTTGCTTGATGTTGCGACTATAGTGGGACTCCTAATCACTGGAGATGATATTCCAACTCTGTATTCCTTTCCTATCCCAGAGCTAGGGTTCAATTTCTCCAAGAGCACTTCTGGCTACTCAAACTTTCTTTCTCATAATGCCAAGATTAGAGGAGCAGTCACTGATGCTGAGCACAATGCCTTTCTTCTCTACTGGTTCAGCAAGTATTTTCTTCGTTCCAGTTCTATTGCTGTGATACAGGAGCTGCAACTGTATGTGTCCCTTGTTACCTCAGATAGCAAGCTTTCTTAGGGATTTATTTTCCTCTCTTTCCTCTACCGCTGCCTTTTCACCATTTTGGATCGGCTGCAGAAAGGAGAAGACATTAAAAATGTCCAAGGACCTCTTTGGTTCCTTCAGCTCTGGATTATGCTCTACTTTCCAGAGTTCATTGATGCACGCTTCAACCCTCGCTCTCTCCCTCGGAATGTGAGTATTTTGGGGACTCATCTTAGACTCACCCCTTGTGAGTCTACTTATGCCTTTAATGTGGCTGAGAAACTCTTAAATCTCAGCCGCATATCGACTGATTGGCGCCCTGTCTTGGAGAAGGGCATTGGGCCATTGTGGATTTTCTCAATAGATGAACCCCTCCCAGTCGAACAACAAAATGAGTTGTAGCTGAATTAGAGCACAGTCTTCACAACTCGTGATTTGCTTTGTGGCCTCAAGCCCATCTCAAGGAACAATAAATCCTCTGCAGAGTTCTACTATCCCAACTGCGTGGCTAGGCTGTTTGGGCTCCTGCAGCATGTTCCTCTGCCGTATGACTCTAAGATTAGGAGTCTTGGTGGACTAGCCTTTTCAGCAAATGATGTAATAGAGGTGACCACCACCAACCTGATAAACATCAAGTCTTTCAAGTGGATTCCCTTTACTCCTGCCTCTGGTGAAACTTCTACTTTTGCAAACTGGTGGCCATAATTGACTACCAAGTTATTCCCTGATCGGCTAGAGAAGTATGTTGCTAGACTGATCATCACTGAGAGTGATGAGCCAGAGAAGGAAAAACCTAGGCCAGCTGCTTAGCCGAAGAGCACCCCTGCCAAGGCTAGGCCTCAGTTTCAGAAGAGAACCTCTACCAGAGTCAAGACCCCAGTGATTCCACCCAGTAAGTTTTCTTGACCTTGATCTCTCCATTTCATCTTGCTTTTCTTCAGGATTGTTCCTCATTTTTCCTTGTTTTTTGGTAGCTAAGACCACTCCAAAAGTCATCTTAGTTGAAGATGATCCCATCACCCCTACCAAGATGAGGACCAGGGGTCCTGGCATCACAATAGAGGAACCACCCCAGGTTCCTGCTAGGCCCAAAGAGAAGGCTTCATCGGCTGACAAAGGGAAACAGCTAAAGGTAAACACTTATCCAAGTTTTACCCAAGTTTTTCTTTTTTTTTTTTAACTTCTTTTGTCAGCCTGAATCTAATTTCTCTTAATTTTCAGAAGCCACCTGTGGAGATTCCTACTCCCAATGTTCAAGAATATGTTCAAGGCATCAGCTCATAAATTCCTCCAATGGTACAACCGATTGTTACTTACTCTTATGCATTTCTGCTTATTTGTGTTATCGGCTAACCTTTGGTTGATATACACAGGCACCCCAACCTTCTGCTGCTCCACCTCAATTTGAAGAACATGTCCATGAAGCTCCCCTTAAGCCTTTTCCACCTAGGGCCCCTATGGTGAATGTCTCTGAAGAGGAGCTGACAAGATACTTCACTTTAACTGATCCTCTCCCAATGGTTTCCTCTCCTATTTCCAATCATTTGGAGAGAGTGAATGCAGCATTGATGGGAGAGATCCCAACCAGCAGAGAACAGGTTGCAGCCTTCAGAACTTCATTGTTCAAACTGGCCAATTCGGCTGATATCTCGTGCGGCTAGCCAAGAAGTGTTCAATGCCATTGCCTTTTAACTCAACGACCTGGCTCACCAGTATAGACGCTCTAGGGAGATTCATGACATAGCTTCTCATGATCTCAAGAGGTTAAGGGAACTTCAGGAGAAGAAATCTCAGTTTCAAACCTCCTTCCAATCCTTGGAGACAGAATTACAGGAGGCCTTGGCTCTACGCAAAGCCATAGACGATCGGCTAGCCATTTTAACAGCTGAGCTGGACCGGATCAAGACGGAAATGAAAGAGCTGGCTCCCCAATCGACTGCCCTAACACAGAAGCTGGATTCCCTCTCTAACCAGTGCTTCACTTTGTACACCCAATCTTCTTTACTAGATAGTGAGATAGTGGTGTTGTTTGCTCAGAAGGCAGGATTAGAGAATGATTTGAAGACTGGTGGTGATGGTTTAGCAGAACCCAATAGGACCTGGGATTCTTTCAAGCAGCAGTTGGAAAAGGAAAAAAGAAAAGAAGTCTCTACTACAGCTGACACTTCAGCCACCCAACAAGGCGAATCTGTGGACCTAATTGTCCCTGTGGTGGAAGCCTCGGCTGAGCCTACCCCTGAAGCTGCTGTTCCTTAGACTACCAGGATCCTTCTGCATCCCACGATCCTTTAGCTGACCCAGGCTCAGAGCACATTGAAGAAAATGCAAGTGGTTTGCCTGGAGCAGCAGCTACCTAACCTCTTTTGAAGTTTTCCTTTTATTTTCTAATTCAAATATTTTAGGCTAGGTGGCCAGCCTGTGGTCACCAAAGACAATATCTTTTCTTTCTTTTTAATGCAATTTTCTTCATTCCTCCAATATACCTTGCCATACAGTAAGGTAGTATCTCTTGAGGTATTTTCCATTGATGATTCTATTTAGTTCTTCACCTTGCATGTTAACTAGCCGATAAACACCACCATGGTAACCCTTACTAACAATAAATGACCTTTCCCAGTTTGGTGACCATTTCTCAAACTTAGGATCTTTAATCCCAATAGGTAATATGTTTTCCAAACAATGTCCCCTTCAACAAACCTCTTTGTATGTTCTGGCCATCTTTTGTTTGTTGTGTTCAATCCTGTTTAAGGCCATGAGTCGATCCTCATCAATAGAATCTAATTCCATTAACATAGCTTGTTGGTACCTATCTAAACTTAACAGGTTTTGCTTTCCTACTCTTAATGAAGTCACATTTATCTCTAATGGCAACACTACATCTTGACCATATGTTAACCGATAAGGAGTAAACCCAGTTGCATTGCACTTGGAGTTCCTTACAGCCCACAATACCTCATTCAGTGTTTCATGCCATTTCCTAGGCTTATTTTCAATATTCTTCTTGATTAAATCAATAAGAATTTTGTTAGTAGCCTCTGCTTGCCCATTGGCTTGAGCATAATAAGGGGATGAATGAATCAACTTAATCCCAAATTGTTGTGCAGAGGCCACCACCTTTTCCCCATTGAACATAGTCCCTTGATCTGTGGTGATGGTTTCAGGAATACTAAACCTATAAATAATTTGGCATTGTATAAATATAATCACCTCATCTTGAGTCACATTCACCATCGGTTGTGCCTCTATCCACTTGGTGAAGTAGTCAGTCACAACTATGATAAACGCATGCCTCTTGGAAGAAGGTGGATAGATTTTACCTATCAATTGCCCATCCCCTAAGTGGCCAAGACTTTATTACTGGGTGTAGATTTTCGGCTGGAACCCTTTGTATTGAACCATGCAGCTGACAGGCCTCACACCCTTTAGCATATTGATAACAATCAGCTGTAATGGTAGGCCAATAATACCTATGTCTGTATATTAGCCATTTCATTGTGGGTCCAGCCCTATGAGAACCACAAATTCCTTTATGTACTTCCCCCATAACCTTCATGGATTCATCCTTGTTGATGCACTTAAGCAATACTCCATTGATAGCCCTCCTATAGAGTTCATCATCCACTAACACGTACTTAAGTGCTATTTGCTTAAGCTTGAAGTCAGTACTACTTGAAGGATCTTTGAGATAGTCGATTAACTCCTGTTTCCAAGAGTCGATCACTCCTATAGGGGCACATTCCTATACTGGGTAATCCTCATGCTTTACTTCAACTATCATGTCTTTGTATCCTGAGGCTTGTTGGGCCAAATCATTAGCCTTCTCATTCTCTTCTCTGGGAATGTGGAATACTATAGCATCAGCAAACAGGCGCAACAACTTGCTAGCCATTTCATAGTATTCTTTCAAGTTGGGATTATTACATTTATATTCCCCAGTTAGCTATTTTATGACTAACTGTGAATCTCCAATGACTTGAACATGATTTGCCTTCATGGTTGCCAGAATCTTAAGTCCCAAAATCAAGGCTTCATATTCTGCCTGATTGTTAGAACAACCAAGATCTAGCTAACACATAAATCTCCAACTCTTGCCTGTTGGGCTAGTGATGGTGATGCCAACACCTACCCCTTTTTGAGTTCTTGACCCATTAAACATCAAAACCCACGGCTTCAAGTTGATACATGCAACTCGATCGGCTACAGGGTCATTGATTTCAACACAAGGGTGTTGAGCCAAGAAGTCAGCTACCACTTGACATTTTATTGCTCTCAATGGAACATATTTTAGCCCAAAAGCATTTAACATAATGACCCACTTCATTAGTCGGCCTTGTAAGACAGGCCTGTTAAGTAAATACCTAACAATATAAATTTTGGACAAAACCAATATCTCTTTAGGCAATAAATAATATTTTAGTTTTGTACAAGTATAGAACAGTGATAAACACAATTTATCAATAGGGGTATATCTAGTTTCTGCATCATTTAAGGTTCGGCTAAGATAATACACAGCTTTTTCTGTTCCATCATCAGCATCCTGCGCTAGCAAGCAGCCGATTGACTCTTCTTCTGCAGCTATGTATAGTTTGAGCGGTCTTCCTGCCATTGGAGGCGTTAGCATAGGAGGGTTGGCCAACGCCTGCTTGATCTACTCAAATGCTTGTTTTTGCTCTTTTCCCCATGTCATGTCATCAGTATCCTTTAGTCTTAACAAAGGGGAAAAAACCTTCATTTTCCCAGCCGAATTAGCTATGAACTTCATTAGGAAGTTGATCTTGCCTATCAAACTTTGAAGCTCTTTCTTATTCCTAGGAGGTCTGGCCTCCAGAATGGCTTTCACCTTGTTCTTGTCTACTTCAATTCCTTGATGGTGGACCAGAAATCCTAAGAAATTGCCAGCTACAACTCCAAAGGCACACTTGGTAGGATTCATTTTCAGCCCATGGGCTCGCATCCTCTTTAAAGCCTGTTCTAAGTCTACCAAATGGCTTTCAAAGCCTTCAGACTTGACAACCACATCATCAATGTATATATCCATGGTCTTGCCAATCAAGTCAAGAAAAATGGTGTTCATGGCCCTTTGATAGGTAGCTCCAGCATTCTTGAGCCCAAAAGGCATGACTACCCATTCCTGGACACCTGAAGGCTATTTTATGGGTATTTTCTTTTGCCAAGAAGATCTGGTTATACCCTGAGTATCCATTCATAAAGGTGAGAATACCATGAGTGGTTGCCGCATCGACTAGCATGTCAGCCACAGGCATAGCATACTCATCCTTTGGTGTTGCCAAATTCAAGTTTCTATAGTCAATGTATACTCTTATTTGGCCATTCTTCTTGATCACAGGGACTATATTGGACAACCACTCCACATATCTAGCCATCCTTATGAAGCCTGCCTTCAATAGCCTCTCAATTTCAGCTTTGATCTGAGGCATCAATTGGGGATTGAACCTGCGAGGAGCCTGCTTGAAAGGCTTGTATCCTTTCTTAAAGGGAAAGTTGTGTTCCACCAACCCTCTTGCCAAACCAGGCATCTCATAGTAGTTCCAAACAAAGCAATCTTTGTACTGCTGGATTAGTTCGACTAGCTTGCCTCATTTGTCCTCCTCAAGTAACCCGCTCATCTTGACGGTTCTGGGTTCCTCTGGTGTACCCAAGTTAATTTCAATTAAAAGATCCTCTGCCTCAAAAGCAGGTGTAGTTTTGTGAAGAGGAGAATCCAATTCCATAGGCTCAACTGCACATGCCTTATCAGGCTTAGCTGCCATACCTTCTTTTCTGAAGAGCAAGTCTCTTCATCATCTTCACTCTCAGTGTCACCTTCCTCCACCATGGCATCTATCACCTTGGACTCGGCCCTAAAAATCTCCAGTCGACACAACAGGTCTTCAAGCACTTGTGGTTCTTTATTCATTAATCACATGTGCATTAGGTCGTGATTCGGCCTGAGACCTTAACTTGAATCCTTCATTGGTAAGATTGCATGCCTTCCACACACCCACCTCATAATCTTCTGGAACAGTAATAGCTCCTAGATGTGGGGAGTAGAACAATGCCTCCAGGATCTTTACCTCAGCTTAGAAGGGGTTTTTATCAGCTTCGACTGTCTCCACATTATCTCCAACCCAAAACATAAGCTTTTGGTGAAGTGTAGAGGGCACACATTGACTGGTGTGGATCCAGCCTCTGGCCAGAATTATGCTGTAGGAAGGTTTGCCACCACAAAGAAAGCTGACTTGATGGTTTTAGGGCCTACAGTTGCTTCGGCTATCAAGACTCCAAGAGCTGTAGACGGTTCCCCCATGAAGTTGGACATTTTCATGTTGGTAGGAACTAAGTCTTCAAGACCTTTCCCTAGTTTCCTCATGGTTGCAATGGGCATCACATTCAAAACAGCCCCACCATCCACAAAGACTCTTCCAAAGATCTTTCTATTAATGTAAGCCTTGATGTATAGAGGTTTCAGGTGTTTTACCATCTCCTCCGTAGGCTTCTCAAAAAAAATTGGTAACCTCATCAGCCGGTGGTTCAACTAATGTGGCTCATTTTGTTTCTTTTGCAGACACATCATCCTCCAAGCTTCCTAGTTGGGGGCTGTCTGCCCAAAACTCCTCAGGGAATAAACTAATAGCCTCTATTTCAGCTAGTAGGCCATCCGCTTCTTCATTGAATAGAAGATCCAACAAAGAGTATTCCATAGTATCATCTTGTTCCTAATGCATTTCTGGGATCACTGAACCTTCTATGGTGATTGCTTCATCATCCACATCGACTGAAGCAATTAGGCCCTCAGCTTCAGGAACAGGATCCTGTTCATTGATTGGCTCTATGCTTTTGGGCACTTCATCCTTCTTAGCTTCTCCAGTATCCAGTTTTGGAAAAGCCTTGTCAAGCATGTCACTCACAGTTTCCAAGGGAATTTCCTTCTTTTCCCTATTCTTGACATCGGCTAGCATTTGCAGAGTTTATTTCATTTTCTGAACAGATCTCATTATCTGCATTCTTCTCTTTCAGGTTCTTGTCAGTACTACTGGTATTGCCTTCTTGTCTTTGGCGTACTTGTTCAAGAACCAATGCCCTTCTGTGACATTAGCAGGAGGCTTCAACATTCTCTGTTGCTTTAGCTTCTTATCATTTCTCACTGTTATTTTCAGAGAAGACATGCCTCCCTCCATGGTAAACTCAGCCACCCTTCTCTTATCTTTAGGAATAGGCTCTTCATTAACCTTGGGCAAAGATAGCCTACCACTATCTCTAATGGCTAGCCGATCTTGCCCCCCAGTTTCAGTAATGGGTGCCTTCCCTTTTACTTTGGCAGCCCTTTCTACTGAAGTTTGGCCATGTTTCACATACTGTTTGACTAACTCCTGAGTGAGCCTTCCTGGCTTGGGTGATCTCTTTTCCTACCTGTGCTCTATAATCGGCTGAGGATTTTCCAATCTGTCAAAAACAGAAGTCCTGGCAGCCTCAGGTTTTAGCTGATCACTATGGTTTGACTCGGCTAACACCTTTTTGGGCCTCCAAACTTGTTGAATAGATATCCTTCACTTGTGACTAGGCTCTGCATCATCAGGTTTTGAAAATGAAACATGTTTATCCCCAAAGCAGGGAATGGGTCAATATCCACTGTCATTTCAGCAATTCCTTTATCTGCAAGTTTGAACCTTCCTTCTTTTATTCCCTTCTGAATGACCTTCTTGAAAATCATACAATTTACAGTTGCATGATTATAGGAGTTGTGGCACTTGTAGTACTTCTTATCCTTTAGCTCATCAACAGGTGGGATCTTGTGCCCATCCAGCAGCCGAATCTGCTTATCTTTGAGCAAGTAATCAAAGATTTGATCTGCCTTAGAAATATCAAAGGAGTATTCCACCTTGCTATCTCTTGACTTTGACTCTTTCCCTTTGGCAGCTCTCAGGGCTGGGCAAGAGCAGCCTTTACCCTTCACTAACTCAGCTGCCATGATGTCTACCATGGAATCGGCAGAATCATCATCAAAGTCTTCAGCATCTATAATGGATACCAACTGAGGACCTTTCCCTCTACTGGCTCGCCTCTTTTCTTTCTCCTGGATAAACTTTTCAATGCGTACAGCCCTGGAGACTAACTGGTTCAGATCAATCCAAGCATGGTCAACTAGTATCTCCTTGAGCTGAGGGTGCATGCTACTAGCCATGGCTGTATATTCTGTTTTAAGGAATTACACTGAGCATTTTCCAGCTATCTTTTTGAACCTTTCCACAAAATCAGCAGCCGACTCATCTACTTGTTGTCTTAGGTTCATGAGATCAGCCGCAGTGACTTCAGGTTGAGGCTAGTAGAATTTATCATGGAAACACCTTTCCATATCTGCCCATGTTTGTATGGAGCTAGGTGGTAAAGAGGAATACCATGAAAAAGTTGTCCCTGTAAGTAACAAAGGGAACAGCTGCAATTTATGGAATTCATTCTGGTTCCCTTCACCATACTGAGCATTAAATCTGCCTATGTGCTCCATAGTCGACTTGCCATCTTCTCCAGAGAAAGTGGCAAAATCTGGAGTTTTATATCCCCTAGGTAGAGGCACCAATCTGTCTACCCTCTCAGGGTATGGCTTCCTGTAGATTGGCCTATCCAAAGGCTTCAGCTGCACACCAAAATACTTCTTGATGGTATCTGCAATCACAGCTGGGTCAAACAGCTGTGAACCCCCTGACCTCACTTCTCCCAAGTTAGGAGTTGTTGCCTGTGGCTGTTGTCTCCATGTTGGGGGATGCGCCTGAGATATTTTCTTTGGAGGATTGGGGTAATCTAGTTGACTTGGCATTGGCGGTGGGTGAATCCCCCATGGTTGTTCCATGCTTCCTTCAACTGGTACCCTGTATTGAGTTCTAGGAACACTTATGTTAAATGGTGGAGGTAGGATCTATCCCCATGACTGCTCCATCATTAAACCAGATGCCCTTGGAGGAGTTGACCCCATTTAAGCGCATGCGGACACTTCAGGATAAGGTGGATAGAATGGAAGATTAGCCAATACAGGTGGAAAATTCCATGGCTGCTGTCCAGCATAACCCCCGGGTGGTCTTATTCCACTCCCTCCAGCACCAAGAGTTTTCCCCCCAGTGTACGGCGGGTTAGTCGCCTGCATAGCAGTGTCATAGGGTTGCACATATGGCATTACTTGCAGCATACCAATTTGTCCCACTGCATCTGGTGGCCTCCTAGCCATGTGCACCTGTCCAAAATGAAGATTAGCCTGGTTAGTTGTATCATTCACCACCTTTTAACCTCCAGTGTTCAAAGTGGCAAAAGTACTAGGCTGGGAATTAATTGGATTAAAAGGTACATGTCCTATATTCGGCTGAACCTGAGTAGGCCCTGCCTGCAAATAAGTAGGCTGAACTTGTTGTATCCCTGCCGGAGTTGTGCTCGGCTGAACCTGGATTAGTCCTACCGGAGCTGCATTCGGCTGGGTGAAAGGTCCTGCTTGAGTAGTGTACCCCACTTGCGTTGGAATAGCAGAATTGATAGAGTTCTCGCCTGAATGATCCCTCTTAGCCTCTATCTCCCTAGCTTGCTGCACTTCATTGTGTACCATGGGCTTCACAATATCAGCCAACTGTTGTGACACTTGGTACATGATATCATTGATTCCCAAATCGAGTTGTTGGCGTATGAATGAAGTGGACATCACCAGTGGTTGATCATTAGGCTGAGGTTCAAGGTCTACCTCTATGTGCACTGGCTCTGCTGTTGAAATTGGTACTCCCTGAGAGGGGCTCCCTTCAACAGGCTTTCTAGGATTGTTCTTCTTTGGCGGAGGCTGTTCTATGCTGCTCAAGCACTTGCCAGAATAAATTGCATACGCCAATGGTAATCCTGACCTGGAGATTCGAATGTGTTGATTTGTTCACCTTTAGTCCCACTAGGCGTGTCAATTTTATTGACTGGAATCTAACTTAGTCGTTGATCGGGTAACTCCACAACAGTGATTCCCTTTTCTTCAAGCAATTACGCCAATGAAAGAACTCTGTTCCTCAGCTATGGGTCCCTTAACTCACTCCAGAAAGGGTTAAGTAAGTGAACTAAAGTAAAAACAGAAATGTAAAGGTAAAAATAAAGTGCAATTGAGCAAAATTGAGCGAAAATAAGTTGTTTGTATTGATTGATATGTAAAAATTATGTACAACTTGAGTATTTATAGTAACAACTAAGAACTACCCCTATTTGCCATGTTCAGCTGGCTAACAATGATAATCCTAGTTGACAGTTATTCTACTGAGTAGTGCCATGTTCCACTAACCACGATCCTAAAATCTAGGCGCATTATCTCTTCATGGGCACATCCTCGACCAACGTTCTTCTCAGTGTGGATCTTATCCTTAGTTCCCTCGCTCAGCTCCTAAAAACTTGGAGATAACCTTGAATTTAATTAATTTTGAATTTAAATTAATTCAAAATCAACCTCCACTTCATTCGGCTCATGGAGCAATTCAAGAACCTGACCCAATGAATGACTTCATGCTAGCCCAATAGGCCCAGTATCTTCATAGTAATCCAATAAGCCCATGGCCCCTGTCTAGCTCTTAGTCGCCTATCAGCTGCAGATTCGGCTAACCTCCAATCGACTAGCTTCCTTGTCTTGGCTGCTGTTGAACTCGGCTGATACTTAGGAATATTTTGGGTGTAAACAGAACTGTATAGTGTTTGATCTACCGACAGGTCACAGTTAGGGTCACACTTCTCTTGATAACTTTGATCTACCGACAGGTCGCGGTTAGGGTCAAATTCCTCTTTTTATACTTTTTTTAAGATAGTGCTAAGTGGTCACATATCACAAATTTACCCCTATAGTTTCAATAAAAGCATATAAACCCTACAATGACAATATAGACAAACATTATATAATATGAATGAATATTTTCATAAAAGCAAAATGACAAGTTCACACTGGCAATCTTCTAATCCAACTACAACATAAATATGAAGAAAGTAAGATGCACAAATAGAGATACATAAATATGAAGAAAGTAAGATGTACATACACACAATAAATGAAGAAACAGAGTAAACACTAGAAAAGTTTTTTTTAAGGATACTTGAACTCAGGGATGGCCCTAACGTCAAGCTACTAAAGCTAGGGCTTTAGGCCTTTGTTGAACTGCCATTAACCAGAACAGACATATTACAAAAAAAAAAAATACATGCTCTCATCCAACTTCTCCATTTCTCATTAAACCCCATTTTGACCATCATATACTCCAAGTAACTCTAACTTATTGAATCATACACTTTTTTTCAAAGTCTACGTACTTTTAACAAAACACACCTGTCTTTCCTTCTTTTTACCAAATCTATTTGTTTATTAACAACCACCACTCCGTCAAGAATCTGTCTACCCGGAAGAAAAGCAGATTGACACAAAGAGATTACCTTCTCTAAGACTATCTTGGCAAGCAACTTTGCTATTATCTTGCATAAACTGCCAATAAGACAAATAGGCTTGTAATCTATCAAACCTTGTGGGTGATCCTCTTTAGGAATAAGAGATACGAATGAAGTTGTTAGCGCCTTAGGTAGCCTAGCATTTGAATGAATTCTTCAATGTCATCCTTTAGCATCCCCTAACAAGACTTGAAAAAATTGAAGTTATATCCGTGTGTGTCCGGGCTCTTATTTCCATTACAATTCCATACTGCCTCTTCAATTTCTTCCAGTGTAAATGCCACAGTAATATATGCGTTGTCATCCATTGTTATGCGTTTAAATGTGATCCCATCCAGAACTGTTCTTCTCCATTCTTCCTCTGGTAAAATTCTATTCAAATTGTCTCCTTACTTCATTTTTAATTTCAGCCACCCCCTTTAGTCATTGATCTTCCCACACCTTCAAAGCTACTCTATTATTTCTCCTTCGATTTGATTTACTGCATGCATGAAAAAAAACCTGGTATTGGAGTCTCCTTCCAAAGCCCATCTTGATCACGACTTTTCTAATAATAAGCTCTGCTTAAAGCTTAACTTTTGCCAAAAATGAGCAGAAAGTGTTACCATGCGGTCTGCATCCATACTATCACCAACAATAACCAATTCATCCAATGCATACAACTCTTCAAAAATCCTTTCTAAGTTTAAATAAACAAATCCAAATATCTCCTCATTCCACCCTTTTAACTTCTCTTTAAGAAAATTCAACTTTACCCTAACAATAAATATCTTCCATCCATTAACATTGAATGATTTCCAACACTCATCAACAAAAGGTTTGAAACCCTTATGCTCCAACAACAGTTATTGAAAAGAAATGGTTTGGGACCCCAATTGCTATTAGATGTCACCAACCAAATAGGACAATGATATGAAATGTCCCTGTTTCCAATTTGATGAGGAGAAACTTCTCATTTAGTTATGACTCCTTCAGACAGTAAAAACCGGTCTAATCTACTGATTGCTTTTACATCAGCACTGAACCAAGAGAATTTCTTCCCCACAATTGGTGGATCAATCAATTCCACTTTTTCTATGAATCGACTGAACTCCTCAATCTTTGTAAGATTTGTATATGGTGATACACCCCTTCTTTCACGTCTCAATGCCACTGCATTAAAGTCCCCAGCTACACACCATTCCCCTTTATTCATCGCCTCTTTCAACTCATACAAATCCTCCCACATTTTTTGTTTTCCGGCCAAAGCACTTAGGGAACAAATATTAATTATATAAACTAACATACCATTCCAATATGCAGCTATTTCTTCGAACCCAGTGCCAGAGAACACCGATTTAATTACATATAATGCTTTTTTTCATATCAACAACATTCCATCAGACAGCCCCTCTACTGGTTTGACTACCCATTCAAAATCCATACTACCGCTAGTATAGGAAACAGAAAATAATTGAGCCTTTTACACCGGTTATACATAAAACCGGCATAAAAAAGTGACGCGGTGGCAATTTGAAGTTTTCGTATCACTTTTTACGCTGGTTAAGTGTAAAAGGGTTGTTTTTTAAAATAGCGAAGGCATTTTACTTTTTTTATGTGTATATTTGATATGTTTATAGATTAAATTTGATAGCTTAAATGGTTTGAATTTTGGGCATATTTGGTGTCAATTCTGCTGCCAATTCTTGGCAAATTTTGCATGTTTATTGTCATTTTAGAATGCTTCTGAGTAGGAATGGACAAAAAGAAACAGAAATTAAAAAAAATGTGTACTTTTTACACCGGTTATCCCTAAAACCGGTGTGAAATCATTATTATAAAAGGCCAAAAAAACAAAGCCAGTGTAAAAAAAAGACTTTTTACACTGGTTTTCAACAACAACCGGTGTAAAAATAAGTCTTTTACACCGGTTTTTGTTGATAACCAGTGTAAAATGCCCTTCAAAAAAATAAAATAAAAGGGGAATTGGCCTTTTACACTGCATATTTAATCGGTGTAAAAAGCCGCAACATACAACACCGGGACTGTAACGCCCCGACTCTAATAAAAGCATTACCTACTAAATTAACTGGAATTAAAGTTAAACGTGAAAAAATTTTCACTTTACATAATAAACAACAAGAAATAAATCATTTGAAATACACTACTATGGCTAAATAAAATCCTTGAATACATAATACATTCTAAATACAAATTTGATAATAAAAGACCTTTATCAAAAACTACAATTGGATGTAAGAAATTACAAAAACTCATAATAAATGTGACTCCAAGTTGGACTACAACGCATCAATTAAACTTATACTAAACCCATACATTATACACTACACACACTTGACTTGTGATCCGGTATCAACTCGAAAGGTCTCGCAGCAAGGTAAGACCGAACATCTAGGTAATGCTCTTCACTGCTCTATATGCTAGTACCTGAAAATAATGCCCCAACATAGTGAGTTTACAAAACTCAGTAACATAGGACTAACATAAATCATTTTACCGTTGTTTTCAGCCATACTTGGTGTGCGAAGTATGGAAAACTCCTCTCATCATAGATACAATCATCAACTGTGCTAAAATATTCAACCATACATTCATTCATAAACATCATCAGCAAATATCAAGGTAACAAAAACCGGATCGGACCGGGAACCGGGCTTGCGTCCGGTCTGAGTGACCCCCAAAAACCGCTTGGCAGAGAACCGGCCTCAAGAACCGGGAACCGGATAAAAAACTGGGAAAACTGGGTTTAAACGGGGACCGGCCGGTTCAAAACTGAAAGCCGATTTTTTTAAAAAAAAAATAAAAAAGCAAAACGAAGAAGAAGATGTAACGAGGAAGAAGAAGAAGAAGAAGAAGCACAGGGAGAAGGTAACGCGCTGGATGAAGTCAAGCGCGCAGGAAGAAGAAGTAGCATGGAGAAGACAAGCGCGCAAGAAGAAGTAACACAGGGAGAAGACGAACACAGGAAGACGAACACGCAGGGGAAGAGAGAAATGCAGAGAAAAGGAGATGGAAGAAGGGACTTAGCAGATAGGAGGCCGAAAATGAAGGAGAGGGTGGCAGTATGGAGGTTGCGGCCGCTAGGGTTTGAAGGAAGATGAGAAAGAGAGAGAGGCGGGGAAGAGAGAGAGAGGGGTTTTGAAAATTTGGGGGAAGGGAAATGGCTTGCTGCAGCGCTGAGAGATTCAGGGGAAGAGGGATTTTAGGTTTAAATTAAGGTTGGGCTTCATCCTATGCGTGAGGGCTGATGGGCCTGGGAGGCGCAATCCTTAAAAAAGAGGGGGTGCACGAGTAAAGCGCTGATGGGGGGAGCTGGGTTGCTATTGGCACCCCCAGTATTGTTAATTACAACCCTTCTTCCTTTTCTTTTCCTTTCTTTTTTCTTTTCACTTCCTTTTTTCTTTTTTCATTTATGTATATATAAATTGAAATGTTATATATATATATAATAATATTTTATTAGTTTATTTTGTGTATAAATTGAAATATTATGTATATATATATATATATATATATATTTAAAAAATAATATTTTATTCGACCCTGGTTCAACCCCGATCCGACTCCGGTCCAATCCAAAAACCCTGAACCCTGGCCCTCTCCGGTTCAATGCCCGGTCCGGTTTTAATTACCTTGGCAAATATGACAATTTCAATCACATAAGGATCACTTGTAACAGCTGGGATATATCATTTGGTAGCAGTGGTACAACTGCTCTGTACAACTATTTGTAACAGCCGGGGCGTGTCGCTACTGCACAGTGGTACAATCGCTTTGCACTTACAAATCCTTTGAGTAAAAGTCGGGATGTATCGTTTGGTAACAGTGGTACAACCGCTCTGTACAACTATTTGTAACAGCCGGGACGTATCGTTACCTCACAGTGGTACAACCCCTCTGTACGACTAAATTACTAGAACCATTATAAATTGAATAGTCCTAATACCATATCTTTAAAATTTTCAAACAAAATCATGTTGAAATAACTTTTCTAAAGGATTCGCTTTAGGGCTCTCGAGTCTTGTACTCAAATCCCACGACAAGAACCTTGACCTTCTGAGAGAACAATCTCTCTAGGCAACTAAATCATCTCTATGGGTTTCTCATGCCTGGGCATGAGTTCTAGCTCTATAAGGTGAGTAAAGAAAATATCTATTACTAAGTATAAACTTAATCTCATGACTTCAATACATCAATCAAAAACATATTTAAATGATGTTTCCTAAGGGATTCCTATGATGCCCCTTTTGTCCCACAGGGCTTAAAACACTAAGAGTCAAGTATTCTTAGCCCTAGGAGCATTTAGAAATAAAAATCAAAATGCTCTACCGCAATGCTGCATCATCCAAGCTCAGTGAGCATGTGCAGAATTTCCCTGCATAATTCCATATTTCTCAACCTCAATTCTCCTTATCCCAAACCAATCAAAATGAACCAATCAAAATGAAGCTAAGGCTTAAGAAGCAAAGGTCAAACATAGGAAATGAAGGAACAACATAATTAACATATGAATTTTAAACAATCATGTGGTTTAAACTCCACAAAACTCATTCAAAATTCATCGAACATATGAACCATATCCATCAACTCATTTTCAGTAAAACTAGGATCCAAAATAAAGCATTCCAACATGGTATGGTGAGGATCAAACTTAATTCCCTCAAACCACAACCATGAACTTCATTAAGAGCCACAAAACACATTCTCAAGGAACAACATAAACCATAACCAACACTCACGTACTTTTCTATTAGTACTTAACCAAACAATAGGCATGCAACCCAAATTCCATAGAAACCCATCAAGCAAATAGCAAACAATAAACCCTAGCACACCCTAAATTGAGAGATTTTTTAGGGGAATCCTATGTTATCTTTGCTCCCAAATGCTTTGGGATGAAAACCCCTAAATTCTAGGGCTTGGGTACCCAAATCCACCATGGAAGCTCCTCTTCCAAGCTTCTTCTTCTTCCATTCTTCAATCTCTTCCATCTTTGAGCCTTGATTCTCCTCCTTTTATTTTTCTCTTCCTCGATCTCTCTCAGTTCAAGCTCTTTCTCACTCTCTGTTTCTCTCTCGCTCTCTCTGTCTCTCTCCGACGCGCCACCGTGCGCCACTGCCTTCCCGGCCAGCGCGACCCCACCCTCTTTCCTCTTCCCTTCCGTCGCGATCTCCCTCTCTTATTCCTTTTTCCTCTTCTTTCTTTCTTTTCTTCTTTCCTTCTGTTTCTTTCTTCTTCTTCCTTGTTTCTTCCTTTTCTTCTTTTTCTTTTTATTTTCTTTCTTCTTCTCACGAGGGAAGCAGCCCCCTTTATTCTATTTTTTTAACACCACTTACCCCTTACTCCTCCCCTTTTTACACAATACACCCCCTTTCCTTATTAATCCTCACTATTACAAGTGATAAATGTTGGGTCTGACCATTTGGGTCTTCTAAAATTTGCCCTTTAATACTAAATTTATCAATATTAGTCTAGTTTAATCCTTGAATAAAATTACCATTTCACCCCTTAGGCTTAACTTTGGGTCAATTTACTAAATTAAAACTATTCCTCTAGGCTATTAACCCCCTTAATTCCTTAGAAATTAAATCCCTCTTTTACTTAGGGTCCTTAAAATTACCAAGCTTAGGAGAGTTGGGGTGTTATAGAGACTATCTACACCGATACCAAAACTGGTGTAAAATATCAATTTTAACCGGTATAAAATCACTCTTCTGCACTATGTATCCCAAATGGTTACTACACTACTGTGATCCAGTTTTTCACACTTTGTCTCTTGAATTAAGCAAAAATCAAACATACCTGTTTGGATGATGGACCTGCATTATGAAAATTAATATCCACCTATTAGCCCATGTAATAATTAAAAAAATATAAACATGTTTCGACAAACTTCTAGTTCATCTTAATGCATGAAAGAATAATTAGTTTTGCACAAAATCATGCACGTTGGAGCTTGATTTCAAACAAAGGAATGTTGCAATACAAAAAGGATATAAATTACATTTTGTGAAGTAGAGGTGAATAATTTACTTAAGTTGGCATAAGAAGGTAGGTAGAATCTTATGTAACTTGTAAATTAGTTGGGTACTCGTGCCCATATTAAGTGGCCTAATAAAAATAGTCCACTTGTTTAATATTTTCTATATAACCGTTAAAACTCACATTTTTTATTTTAAAAAGTAATTAATATATATATATATATAATTATTCCGGTGGCTCATAAAATAATTTACAAATTTACTAATATGTTTCTCTTCTTCTTTTCTCTTAGACGTTTAGAATGTCCATCATATTAGAAAAATTGCAGAATCAAGTAGAATTGAACATACGCTGATGTCAACTTGTTTTTCAATATCTAGGCTCTATCAGAAGAAGAAGAGAAACCAAAACTCTGTTAGAAGAAGAATATAAAATACAAAGTGACACCACTTAGAGGTTTTTGAAAAAAAAAATCATTATCTAGTTTAGAATGAGTGCATCTACAATTTCAAAAAATTAAATGGCTAATTCAAGATAATTAAGATGAGTATGATGATATGATAAATAGATATAAGTGAGTGTTTTTCATTGGTCCAGCTTACTTGGGTACATATACTCAACACTTCCACCGGGCACTAGAGTCGTCACCAGAATAGGTTTAACACTTGATTGCACGCATAAGAAGGTGCATATATATCCTGTGATAACCCGATTTGTGCTGAAAGAGAATTGAATTGGAATGATTTCTAAACAAATTTGAAATCAAGTTAATGTAATTTATGCCCTAATTAAATGAACGCAGGGAATTGACACCCAAGAAATTAGTATAACTTTTTTTTTTTTGATAAATAGAAATTAGTATAACCTTTTTAGTAGTACTACTGTATAACTTTAGTAGACAGATTTCCGTGATTAAGTGGATTAGAAGTGGCAAATAAATACTTTCCAAAATTGAGCGTGTATTAATAAATGTAAAAAGCTATGCCTATTTACTGTGTAACGTTTCTTATTTTTATTTTTATTGATAATTGATAAAAGTTGTTTCACTGATTGGGTTTATATTCGGAAGATAAAATAAAAATAACTGTAAATGTTAAATGGACATAAATGTTTTTTTTTTACCATAAAAAAAATAAATGTTTATTTTTTAACTGGAAATGGACATAAATGCTGAGAGTACTAGATGTCAAATTTTCCATTTCATTATCGCAATCAAAGAGCGAAATCATAGTAAATTGATACGGAAGCAGAAATCGTGGCTTAGTTTCATCTAAAAAAATAATCATGGCTTAGTAATTATTTATTGAGAGAAACGTATCATGTGAAATTGATGCCATGTATGAGTAAATAAGTCTAGTCGTGTGTAGAAATGTGCTCTGCTTGACAATTAAGAGATTTTGGTAATTAATTAGGATGAAAATCTTCTGTCTTATTTTCCTGTCACATTCACTATCTCTCGCCAATAACAATTTGCCACGTAATAAACTTTAAGTTTTTGCAATACGAGAGTATCATGTGAAATTTGTTAAGCTTTAGGTTTTTGCAATTTTCACAGCTCTACAAATAACACAAAATAATTTAGGGAAAATACACTTATACATAATCATAGTTCTCTTAATGTAATGAACAGTCATAAAAGCTGTTTCATTCATCAAATATTCTTAGTTTTTATGTCAATGAGAAATCAAATAAAAATTTGTAAATTTTATTACTATTTCTCCTAGAAAGTAAACAACAAGACTCAATTAATATATCACTGCTTGGTACAATCTGTAGGTTTAAAAGAGACAATATTCTTTTCGAGGTCATAGCCAACCAACAAGTTCTGCTGCGCCAAATTCCCAAAGATGACACCAATTTCAGATGAGATAAAAGCAAAGCACACAATCCCCTCATCAACCGGAAAAAAAGTGTTAATACCATTCAGCTGGACATCTGCACCTCTAAAATGTGCAGTGATTACAGGAACATCCACTTGTTCTGATGTGGTTCTGTAACAAAGACTCATCTGCTGAGCTGGATCCTCAACACGCTCAAGTTTAACAACTTCTACCACTGCTGATTCCAACCTAGAGTACAAATCACCTGGCAAAAGAGTCAGTGTTGTACCTGAGTCAATTACAATGTTACCCTCAACACTTGATCCAAATGAGGAGCCTTCAAACTCTATTCTTTTGTTCCCCACACTAAATGCTTCCAAGGTTAGGTAGTAAAGACTGATGTTCGGACACCTTTGAATATAGGAGTTGAGACAGTTCCAGGACCAGAAACCACAGCAGCATCTCCAAAGCTGAGTTTGCTAGTGGAGTTGGACTCTGACAAAAATGGCACCAAACAATAAGAGAATTTCCCACCAATTGAAGAACTCAATTGGGTTATAAGGGACACAGGTCCACCTCCAAGGCCAACTACACCAGAGCTTTGTCCACCAAAAGACACCTTATTGTTATGTCCACATCCTATCACAGTTTTAGGAAATGAGATAGGAGAGCCAGTGATGGAGTCCAAAGTGAGAGTCTCCACACCAAGAACTCCTTCTGAGTATGACCTATCACCATATTGAATATGGTACTCACAAACTTTTTCATTGTCAGGAGAACAAGAGGTACCATGAATAGATTGACATGTGGTAGAAGAGCAAGGAATGTTTCTGTATGTTCTTGATTTTGAAGGATTAAACATAGGTGAGGTTTGGTTGTAACATTCTTCACATGGCTTGCATTGAAGCCAAGCAATGTCACTACCGGTATCAAGAATACCATAGAGCTTAAATGGTGGGGTGCCAACTGAATATGTCATGAGGTACTCACCTCTATCTGGGATTACAGTTGTTACTGGTGTGGTTTCAGGGACAGAGTCTTTGTTGAAATGATTGACACGGTTGATGGAACGACGCACAGCATTGGCAACTCGTTGAAATTTTGTTTGTGTGGGGTGGTAGAGTGGTGATCTTGAAGAGTCGCGGTGGATGAGTTCCACAGTGAAACCATTGTTTAGAGCATGAGATAGAGAAATAATGCAGTAACAAAGAGAAAAGAAAACAAGGGTGAGAAAGGAATGACGTGTCATTATTGCTATGATAGTGATGAATAGGGTTTGAGAATCAGAAATGAGACATTTATAAGACTCTTGGTGAGTGAGAGAGTGTTGATGGAATTGTTTGGGAAATGAGAATGTACGTAGACATAGATGTGAACGAACGGGAGAAACTACAGGCTGAAAAGTAGTGATTCGTCCATTTATCATTTATAAAATAAGAGGCAATTTAAGTAAAATATATTATTGCCTGTCTGTGTGATTTGATTTGATATATATTTTCAAAATTCAACCAAATTTGCTCAATATATTTTCTTTCAATGCAATGTATTCTTATATATAACATTAATATATTGTTGAAATCTCGCAATAAATATGTTGTTATTATAACATTATATTCTTAATTATAATCCTAATTAATTATAATCCTAATAAAGACTAGATAAGATTTTTTACTTCTTTTGATAACTTGACTAGGTAACTGATTAAACTTTGCACTAATATCTTCTCAGTATTCCAAAAAAGAATTTATTTTTGACAAATCCAAAAAAAGAAATTCAAACGAAAATAATAAAGAATCTTTTTTATACGAAAGCGAATAATATTCTTAGCACAAATGTCATTTTAAAATAGGTTTAAATATGTTTTTAGTCATGTACCAGAAAAAAAATGTTTTTAGTCCATGTAAATATAGATTGTTTTGATTTTAGTTTCTGTAAAAAATTTTGTTTATTTTTTGTCCTTAGAAAATATTTTATTTTGATTTTAGTCCTTCTAACGAAAATTCATTGCAAAATTAGTAAAAAAACTAAAAATCATTATTTCGATTAAAATTCATTGCAAAATCCGCAAAAAACACTTTATTTTCCTACTGAATTTCCTATGAATTATGGTTAAAAAGATCAAAATAAAAATAAAATATTTTGAAACGACAAAAAACAAATAATAAATTTTATAGGGACTAAAATCAAAATATTTTATATTTGCTGTGACTAAAAACATATTTAAACCTTTTAAAATATAACATCAAAATAATAATTTAAAAACTAGATGTTTGTACAAAATGAGAATACGAGAACGTAATGGCAAAAAAAGTGCATACACAACATGTTTGGTGAGACATAACCGCTAGCTTATATTGGATAAATTCATTACAGGTGTTTGGTAACCACTAGTGTATAGCGTTGTTTTACTAGCATATAGCGTTTTTCCATACGCTACTTGAAGTAACGTTTGAACTTATAGCTTATAGCATATCATATTTTCTCTCGTTTTTACCCTTATTATTTTAATTAAATTTCTCGTTTATCTTCTATTAAATGAAATAAAAAATTATCAACCCTTACAGTCTCTCTTTCATTTATTAAAATGTCATTTTATATTAATTACTTAGTTCAACCGATAATTTTATCAAATACTTTAAATTTAATCTACTAGCTTATCCGCTAAAAGCTTATCTGCTAGCTTATCCGCTATCAGTTAGCTTATCCGCTACCGCTAGCTTATCCGCTGTTAGCTAGCTTATCGTTATTCGCTACTTTTTACCAAATATAGTCTCAGTGTTTTCTTATAATAGATAGTTATTAGGGTTTAGTTTGTTTCAACAGTGGAATACTTTGACCGAACCATCTCTTTGTCTTGGCGGTGGTTTTTGTCGAGTTGCAAGTCTAGCCCTTGTTTGTTTTACGAGTGGCTGGTAGACCCAGTTGACTGTATTGGTAGAGGGTTAGGATATGTGTTGCTTTTCTTGTTGGGGTTCATTGCTATGTTTTTCAGTGTGCTTATTTAGCTCTCGATTTCTGTATAAAGTTGGAGTACCCCTAATGCTCTTTTATTAATATATTTTTGTCATTAAAAAAAACTTTAATATATGAGAGTTGTATACCTGTATGATTCTAAAAAAAATAAATCCAAATCATTTAATTTCGGTATTTTTTTTTTTTTTTTGAGGCCTGGTATTTTTTTAGTTGTCAACCGAGCCTTCATGCAATGAAGGCTCCACTATGTCCGGAATAACTTTGCAAGATTGGGCAGCTTTTTGCTCGAATGGATGGGAAAAGATCATATTACACTTTGATTTATTTCCCATTGCGATTGAAACCAATTCCATAGCTAGCAACAACGCAAATATCAGCAGCCATAGATAGAACCCTGTGATTTGTGCCGAATAGGACACTATAAATAGTATTTCAAGGTGGTCTATTTTATTTTTGGGTCAAATGCATTTTACCCCTAACTTATAGGCTTAGTTGCACTTTTCCCCTTAATTTATTAAATTAGACACTTTCCTTCCTGATTTAAGATTATTCATTGTAACTTCCCCTTAAACATTATTTCACAAATAAAATTAATAATTTCTTTTAACAATATGTCTAAGACAAGTAAAATGACAATATTATCCTTCCACAAACCTGTAAATCACAATTACAACCCCCCACCCTCCACCGAAAACATCTTCCTTCAGCAACCCCCACCACCACATTGTCTTAACCAGAACCCATTCCTAACACATGCAACAAATTGCAAAACGCAGAAATGGAAAAAATCCTTCATTAGGGTAAGAAAATTGCGGCAATAAAGAGACTACTGCCTCTCATGATTACGTGTCACAACCTGTTCAGATGCTGAGAACAATAATGAAACTCGCTTAATAATGTCTTCACCAAAAAAAGTCAGGTCTTCACAAAAAAAAAACTCGCTTAATAATGCACTAAGATGATTCAATGATATTGGAAAAATTATTCACCAATATAATTAATTTTCAAATAAACAGAATCTGCTCGAGAAGTGTTTGTGTGCTACAAAAATTCTCTAATGCATAGGCCGTGTTACAATTAAATTTGTATGATTTGATTATTTGGCATTTTAAAGTGTCACAATGACATTTTTCTTGTTTTTGTTTATTCCTAGTTTTACATAGACACCTTCCTTGTTTGGCTTATTATGGTAGTTTTTTGGCTACAAGGTCATAGTCACTACGTTTGCACGCATAGCACGATTCATTCGTGTGTCTCCTTCATTTGTGAAAAATAAAAAACTCTTCTGTACTTTTGCCAAAATGAAAAGGCTATGGTACACATGGATGTTTGAAATGATCCAATGATGTTCTAAAATTTGGTTAAAAAAAAAAAAAACTAAAATACCTTTTCATCACGTAACATATTTTTATGGTGTAAGTTGGTCGCATAACTTTTTTTTTGCTCCAAATTGGTCCTTTAATTTAAGAATAAAGACTCATTTTAGTCCTTGAGGATTTACAAGCGGGACAAAATGGTCCTTGAGAAAAATTAAGTTCTCGAATAGTCCCCGAGAATTGTAAACGTTAGACACGTTAGTCCCTCTATCCAAAAGGGTGGTCTAACAGTGATGAAATGTGCAGTTAAGTGTCTACTAGAATGTTAAATATAGCCAATGTGGAATTTTTTTAAAACGTGTAACCATTTTGGCCCAATTTAGTCCCTAAGTCAGATTCATTTGAAAATGTTTAAAAAAGGGACACATTGGTCCTCGACACAAATAGACCCTTTAAGTCCCTGGAACAAAAAACCCATTTTAGTCTCTCATTCAACGTTTATTTCTGTTTCAGTTAGGGTTGGCCTTCATCGTTGTTTCTTCTAAGCTTCTTCTCCTCCATTCAGATTTTAGTTCAAATATGCTCTGTTTTGGTCTATAATAAAGAAATAAAGGATTCAAGATATCATCATATGAGAGTAGATTAAAATTTCACACTATTCTCAAAATATTGTCCTACATGTACAATTTAAGGTCACAACTTCATCAACACTATATCTCCATCTCCTTTTCTTTGTTGGTCGTTGCAGCTATTGTATACTTTGCATTTTGTTTACTTTTTTAAGATATTGCACAAAACTTTGATGAGTTTTAGACTTTTGGTTTATCAATGAAATTTGGAGGGCAACTGATTTGGACTAAACTCCGAATAGAGGAGAAGAAATCGAAGAAGAAGAAGCTTGGAAGAAACAATAATGGAGGTCAACCTTAACTGAAACAGAAATAAAGGTTGAAGGAGGGACTAAAATGAGTTTTATGTTCCAAGGACTAAAAAGGTCTATGTGTCAGGGATCAATGTGTCCCATTTTTTGAACATTTTCAAACAAATTTGACTCAGGGACTAAATTGGACCAAAATGGTTACACGCTTTTAAAAAATTCCACGATGGCAATATTTGACATCCTAGTAAGCACTTAAATGTACATGTCATCACCGTTAGACCACTTTTTTGGACGGAAGGACTAACGTGTCCGACGTTTGCAATTTTCAGGGACTATTTGAGAACTTAATTTTCCTCAGGGACCATTTTGTCGCGTGTAAATCCTTAGAGACTAAAATAGGTCTTTACTCTTAATTTAATAAAATGAACCAAGTTTGTCCTTTTCGTCAATATGAAACTAACGGTGTTAACTTTATTTGATGTGGCGAATAGTGGCAAATGACTGGCAAAAAAAATATAATTATTTAATACCACATCACCTTTATCAATTTTAAAATATAATTATTAACCACTAACCCAATTTAATTTCACTAACAGAGAAACACACAAACACAACACGCACCTTTTACCCAAAAAAACACAACATACCACAAAACACACACACACACATATTGCACAAAGGGTAAGGGGATGACGCTGAAAAAAGAAAAGGGGAGGGGGAAGACCGAAACAAGCAGAGAGAAGGAGGTTTATAAAAAGGGTGAGGTAGAGAGAAGAATGGGAGAGTTAGAGAGGAGGGGTTTGTTTCTTTTCAACAAAGGGATAGTGAGGGTTGGGGTTTTGTGAAAAAGGGAAGTGTGAAAGAGTGAGAGGGTAAGAAAGATAGGATGGAGGACATCGGAGGGGGGTGGGGCGCCTCCATAGTGGTGTCGGCGTCGTCGCAGGTGAGGTGACAGTGGCGGTTGATAGCCACCTTCTCTTCTTTTTGTGATCTTGGGAATGGAGGATTGGTGTATGATCTATTCTTGATGGGTGAAGTTGAAACTGTTGGTGCTTGATGAATGAAGCTGGTGTTATGTCGATGTTTCTAAACCTTGAAGGGGATTGAGAATTTTTGAGGATCAGGGTTTTTGACTTAGGGAGGAAGGAGATAACATTAATTAGATTTTGTTTTAAATAAATAAAAAATGCTTAAATATGAATTTGGTCCCATAAGAGGTTTTTGTTTTTCGTCGTTACAAAATTATTTTTTGTTTTTCATGCTCATAATTTTTTTAACTTTGTTTTTTGTCCCAACAAAATTTTATTTTTACTTTTCGTCCCTGTAATATATATATATATATATAAATTATTTTGGAATTAGTCATTGTATTCTCAATATTTTAGTGACTAAAATCACATTGGTCTCTAATTTTAAGGACTAAAAACAAACATAAAAAAATATTACAAGGACTAAAACAAAACAATAAGGATCAAAAGGGAAAATTCTTATATTGTAGAGATGAAAAACAAAAAAAAATAATTTACAGGGACTAAAAATAAAAGTCCCTATAATTACAGGGACGAAAAACATATTTAAGCCAATAAATAATTATAAATAATAGAGCAAATTAATTAATATTGGTAAATGCCACATAGTATTAAAATATTATATTTTTGTCCATGTTAAATAATTTTGGCTAAATTATGTTTTTGGTCCCTTATGTTTATTTTAGGTTTCAGTTTGATCACTTATGTATTAAAAGTTTCAGTTTGGTCCTTTATATGTAAAATGTGGTCCCTCTTTTTTTGTTTGTTCGAATTGGTCCCTTATGTTACAAATATTATACCGATGTGGTCCATTTTTTATGCAAAAAAAGAGACCACATTGGTATAATATTTGTAACATAAGGGACTAATTTGGAACTTTTAATACATAAGGGACCAAACTGAAACCTAGAATAAAGATAAGGGACTAATTCGAAACTTTTAATAGATAAGAGACCAAATTAAAACCTAAAATAAAGATAAGGGACCAAAAGCATAATTTAGTTAATAATTTTTTTGCCACATCTGTGCTTTGTCTGTCATATTTAACAGTAAACTAACGGAAAGGGCTCACGGGATTCAAATTGTTAAATTAAAGAACCAATTTGACGCAAAAAAAAAAGTTATGAGACTAACTTGCACCTT
The DNA here is from genome assembly GCA_037113605.1 of Calophaca sinica. Taxonomy (NCBI): domain Eukaryota; kingdom Viridiplantae; phylum Streptophyta; class Magnoliopsida; order Fabales; family Fabaceae; genus Calophaca; species Calophaca sinica. The sequence goes on along the minus strand of JBAFXK010000047.1, from coordinate 60,214 downwards.
AAAAATAAATTAAGAGACCAAAAATGTATTTTAACCTAAAAAAACCAATTTGTCAAAAAAACCAAGGTCCTTAATCTCATTTTAAGAATTAACATTCCTAAGCACATTGAGATGTCTTTAATTTTTGAGCCAGTAATTCCTCATGTATTATTGATGATGATTCAAACCTCAAATAAAGGATTTCAAGGTCAAAATGAACCATCAAACATACCATACAACTATATAAGATAAAAACCAACATAGATAATACCATCGGAGCTCACACAGCAGCATTACTTATTTATTGTCTTAAAACTCATAATCACAAATGCCGTTGGAAAAAGAGCTACTCTTCTTTCCCCAAGAGAGTGAGAAGGAACTTCTTGTAGTCCCCTGAGGTTTCCTTGGCCACAACATGCTCAAGAAGAACACTGTTTCTCTTGTAATAAACATCTGAAATGACCTTCAGGTCCTTCTCAGCCCTGCTCACAATCACACGGGTCAGTGCATCCTCATCAGTTCCAACCTTCTTGATTGCATTGCGCACCACCTAAAAAATAAGAAATTTTTTTAAGTTAAATCATTGCAACAAATGTCAAAAATTTGGTTTATTTTCTCCAACAAGACCCCCCAACAAAATTCAAATCTTAATAGGAGAAGATGATAAGCAAGGCAATTGCGGGAGCAACTTCAAGGTTTTTGAGACCTTTGCAACCGCATCAAGCAAACAAAATTCTTCAATTCCTATTCGTAGCAAATTAAATAATAGGCAAAGCGAGGTTTATGAGACCTCCCCAACTGCATTGAAATGCAATTGCAGCTGCATCAACATTTGTCTACAATTTTCTATAATATCAAAGATCGTGATGTAATTGCAACTGTGATTTAAAATCTTCATAATAGTATAGAATTTATGAAAAGAATTTGGACTACTCTCCTGGTGCAACCCAAATTTCAATGCTTAAAATACTATGAGATTGTTGTATAGTACTAGCAGAAAAAGAGTGAGTGTTCAACCTTTTCATAGTACTTGACATGATCATTGAAGCAACGAATGGCAGTGTACAATGCCTTCTGAAATTCATCAGATCCTTCATCCAACAGTTTCTGTAAAGATAAAAGGGAAGGTAAAAAAAATCAAATGATAAATAAAAGCATCTGAATTTTTTCATTTCTCTTTTTTATGCATTGAATGGCATAGGTGTGGTGTCTCTATTTTTATGTATACCTTAGTGATGGAAGTACCATGAGTCTCTCTGTAGCGGTTGAAAGTTGCAATCAGCTGAGTCTTGCTCCTTGTAGTCAAGATCCTGATTGCTTCTTCATGGCTACCTTTCTTCTCTTTCACAGCCTCATGAAGAATTTCAGCTTCACTTTGTGCCAATTTTGCATTGATCTCATCACCAACATGCCTGAATGAGGTCACTAACCCCACTAAAAGCTGCTCAAAATCAACCACAAAAACTCATATCATAAGCACCTCAAGCAAGCTGGGCTTAAAAACGGTTACAACCCCAATCTAGCCCACGACATCATATGCAATTGGGGTCGCATTAGCCGTATTTGACTGTAATCAAGGTTTCAAATCAAGGTCTGCGACCGCGATCTGGGTCGCGACGATAAGGTTTTCGAGGTCTCTACGACCACAACGTGACCGATATTCAGGCCACATCTGACCGCAAGGATCACAACGCGGCCGCAACTGTGACCGTGATTTAAAACCTTAATTGTGATTCTAGGTAGTATCAAGAATCGTGACACAATTGCAACCTTGCAACCTGTGACCGCAATTTAAAACCTTGACTACAAGTCCACAACATTTCCTATACTTCTTATAATCAAGAAACCGCAAATTATATTAAATCTTAATCTTAAATCAATCTTCAAACACTATTAAAGTGACATGTTGCATCTATCTAATCAATCCTAATTAAAATCAATCATTTTAGCCTTCATTGTCAAATTTTGTTGGAAAAGTTAATGAAAAAAGGACTTGCCTGGCGAAGATGGCCAGAGGTATGAGCAGCCAAATCTTCTTCCAAGGAGTGCTTATAGCGGTTGAGGTAAGCACGTCTCACAGCAAAAAGCTCTTCAGGGGAAAGAACAGAGGAAATTTCAACAATAACATTGTAGTTATTTCCACTCTTTATCACAACATTGGCCAAAACAGCATCACGATCAGCAGGTTCAAGTATCCAACGGTACACAGCTTTCTGTTTAGCATAAAATTCAAAAACTCAATTAGTACACAAAATATCAGTTTCAAAAGCATGTAAAAAAAAAAAAAAAAAGAACATTGATATTTACACCTCAAAATCTCCTTTGAGTTCAGACTCTAAGCGTTTCACAAGATCCTCTTGGTAAATTTCTTCATAAGATCTTCTAATTTGTTGCCTCTGGTAAACATTTCTATGACCCAATATTGTTATCACAGTGTTCTCATCAGTCCCCCATCCTACAAAATTGAATACAACATGATCTATTTCATTATGATATATAGGATCATAAAATTCATCAAGTTCCAAGAGGGAAATTAAAAGGAAAAAAAAAATAGTTTAGTTTACACTAAAATGAAATTGCTAATTGAGTTTGCACATTTGTTGTCACAGATCATAATCACACCTTCAAAAGACTTTCGGAGAGCTTCAGCATCTTCTTGGGGAGAATGGTTGCTAGGGGCAATAAGGGTAGCCATAGTTGAATGTGTATTTTCAATCTGTGATGAAGAAACCTATGTCCAAAGCTCTTCTATTTATAATACTATATAGACAAGAGTATATAGTTGTGTATTTAATTAGCTATATGCTGTAATTTTTTTGTTGGGAAGTACAACAGGATGAATAATTTTTATTTTTACTTTTTGGTATTCAACAGGATGAATTCAGGCTTATATCTTTATTTGGACAAAAATTAATTACTTTCATTTTCTTTTTTTTGATATGAAATTACTTTCATTTTTTTATATGAAAAAAAATTAGTTTCATTTTCTTTCCTTTTACTGTTGACAGAATTAATGAATTTTGCTTTTCAGCCAATTTTGGCAGTACTTGAGAGACCAACCTGTAAACAACTGCAATTGTTTATTTACATTGGTGATATCTGCCACTATAGTACATCAGAGCGTAAATCAATGCTACATGGACGGTGAACATAGCCATTTTAAAGTCTAAAACTCTAAATGGAAAGCTTGATTTGATTTTAAATTTATAATAACATGAAAATACGGTGCACCTAGAATTTTATGAGTTATTATATACATATATATGGTATTTGGCTATTAGTAATAGCTTTGCTATTAATAATAGGATAATATCATGATACCATATATAATCAATTGCAACTTTCTTCTTCCTTAGCTGTGCCACACTTACTAAAGACATGTGGATTAGTAAAAAGCTTAATTGGTTTAGTACGGCATTATAGTGCATTATAGTGTGTTTAGTATGAGTGAAAATGAAGAGTAAAAAAATGCAACGGTGTCCTATGATGATGTAGCCAGGTATATTAATTTACCAGAAAGAAAAAACAAGAGTAGATTACGTTTTGAATAGAGTAACTACTTGCTACATTTTTAGTATATAATAAAGATAAGAGTTTAATTGATATGCACTGATATTTTTTTTTAAAAATTACACTGTCATCCAATAATATTTTATCATATAGATATTTGTTGAAATATTTTAGAAAATGATATAATAAAATGACACAATAATGAGATATGATTGGATGACAGTATAAGTGTATATCAATTAAAGTCTAAAGATAATTAGTATTAGTAAAAGAATTGATGGAAAAGTTTGTAGTACCAGCCACGTTAGGCACACGTAAAGAATGTCAGAGTTTGTTCAACTAATCTTGTTAATCGAATTTTCTGGAAACTGCGTACTATATAATATGTTTCACCTAATAATAATATATGTTTTTTCACTTTCTTTTTCCGTTACTTTATTTACCTGATCACATGACTTTTTAATTCGGTGATAAATATAAATAACTGCATTAAAAAATAGAAAAGAAAAAGAATATAAAATATTCAACTTAATTAGTTTCACCTTCTTAATCAACTTTTTGATCTTGATATCGAACGAACAATAGACTGTTTGGTTTGAATCGTAATATAGTTTTTTGAATTAACTCTTTGAGATCCAAGAAGACACAGCGCGCGGTAGCAAATAAGCGCAATAATAAAAATAAAATTATTTCCTATAGTTTTTTAAACCTAGAAACAAAATTCATTATTCAACGCGGGGATGAAATGCAAGTCACAGCCACAATTTAGAAAACGGGAGAACAATTAATATATGAAGAATTAATTAATAGTAATACCTTCGAAGGACTTGTGGAGTGCCTCAGCATCTTCAACAGGAGAAGTTGAACCTTGAACAACCACAGTAGCCATTGTAGATCCCTGTAGCTCTTTAGCTTCTCTTTCGGTTATGATTGTGAAAAAAATGTGATGATAGTGGCGATTTATAGGTACAGTGCTCTATGGGAATTAGTAACGCCTATTCACGATTTTCGTGTTTGGAATTGGACGTTACTTTTGATTTTGTAAATTATACGTTACTGAATTGGTGTCCTTTTGTTTTTGAAATCATTGAAAAAAATAAAAAGTCATCACCGGCTTCACATGTTGGTTGTGAGGCTTCTCATTGCTAGCAAAAATAGTGTGTAAAAACATGTATCATCATGTCATGATGAAGCCTTTCGAAAAAAAATCATATCATGATGATGTGTATTTATGTCCCCGTTTTTGGGCATGCAACGAGACAAATGGCAACATGCGCGAGGATTCTCAACATTTTTACGATGATTTTGTGTATAAAACTTATCATATAATTTAGTCTAAGTGACATGTTAGTTGACTAAAAAATTTAAAAAAAAAATTACAACATTTTTTGTTATAAATCAAAATAAAAATTAAATTCATATAAAAAATTAATTTTTTCTACCTATTTTTACTTTTTTTCTCTCTCACTTTTCACTTTTATTTCTCTCTCTTCTCTTTCTTCTCTCTCTCACGTGACACTCTTTCTTCTCTCACACCCTCTCTTCTCTTTCTTCTTTCTATGCCTTTTTTTTTTGTCAACTTCTTCTTTCCGTTTCTTTCTATTTCTCTTTTTCTATATTTTTATATTTTATCATTATAAATTTTTATTATTTATAAATAATTATTTTTGTTTAAAGTCTAAATAAGAAAACATTAGATATTGTCAATATAATTTTATCGTCTTTAATCACGTATCAAAATGTATAAATATATTTGTTATATATTTTTTATAGTTGATTATTTTACTTTTGATTCTTAACGAGAGAAAACATTATAGACTATCGGTATAAATGATTATTTTTCTTTTGGGTGCAGACGGAGAAACATAAAATGTTGTCGCATAACATAAAAATTTATAAATATCTTTATTATATATTATTTATAGATGATTATTTTACTTTTGACTTTTAATGGGAAGAAATATTACATACTATCAGTATAGATGATTATTTTTCTTTTGGGTCCAGATGGAGAAACATAAAATGTTTATTTTTTATACAAATGTAAACGTCTTTATTATTTATAAATGATAATTTTGCTTCTTAGTCTCTACGGGAAAACATTACATGTTGTGGGTGCAATTTTATCGTCGTTTAACACATATCAAAATAATAAATATTTTTATCATTTGTAAATAATTATTTTGTTTTCCAGTCCTTACGGGAAAACATTACATGTCGTGGTTGTAATTTTATCGTGTTTGAATACATATCAAATTTGCAAATGTCTTTATCATTTGTAGATAATTATTTTGTTTTTTAGTCCTTACGGAGAAACATTACATGTTGTCGGTGTAATTTTATTATAAATAATTTTATTTTAGTCCTTACGGTGAAACATTACATGTTATCGTGTAATTTTATTATAAATGATTGTTTTATTTTTTAGTCTCTACGGGAAAATATTACATGTTCTGGTGTAATTTTATCATCATTAAACATATATCAAATTTATAAAGTATTTATTATTTGTAAATGTATTTAATTTAACTTTGATATTGTTTTATGACTATTAATACATAGAGGTGGTTCAGAAAGATGCTATTAAAATTGACATAAGGACCACTATAATAAAATATTTGTCAAGTTAAAAAACATAGCAACTGATATTCAATTTTAGTTGATGCATATAAATGTTTTAGAACATTTTTATCGCCGTGAACTACAACTTTGCTTAACTATATGCAACGACAACTTTAAGAAACCAGCGTTGGAGTTGTCCGATGTGGCAAAGTTGGGAACTTAAAATTAGTTGCCATCAACGAGAGAAGAAACGGTGTCCATACGTGAACTAAAAATTAAATACTATTTTTTCATCAACCAACACACCAACAACAAATCTGGAGCTGAGAAAAGTAAAGGAAAAAAAGGGCAATGGAGAAAAAATATACCAATCCACTACCAGAAATTGTAACAAAATCAAAAAAAAAATTACACAAAATCACAAACCCAAAACTAATACAAAAAAATTAAAACCAACAACATAAATAAAAAAAAATGTAAACTTTATCCAAATTCGCGGTGAGACCTTGTGTGGACAGATTCGAAGTTGATCCGCTGTGGGTGAGCCTCGCTGGAGTCGACTGGTGGCAGTGGTGGTGAGACCTCGTCATAAAACGCGCGGAGGTGATCTGAGACCTTATTTTGAGAGGGAGATCTAAGGACGCGACAACGAGATCTAAGACCATGGCTGAGAAGAGGGAATATCTATGTGTAGTTGGGAGCAGAGAGGCGGAGAGCAAAGGACGCGATCTGGAGATGAGGGAGAGAGAGTATGAGTAGGTGGTTCTGTGGGTGGTGGTGGTGAGAAGAGGGAGATGGGGAGATGAGGAGGCAGAGAGTAGGGGAGGTTTCATCAGAAGGAGGAGAAAATGAAGAAGGGGAGAGGGAGCCGTTGGAGACGAGAAGCTTCTGGATCCACGTGGGTGTCTTACAATTGACCTGCGTTGGAGATAAAATGTGGGTTTTTGTTTCTAATAAGTTGGGCCATTACGTGGCCATCCAAGGCCCACATTACAATTAAGACACAGCGAATTAGTTTACCTGCACTAATATTGTCCTTAGAAATATTTATTGTAACTAACATGACGCGACCCATATGGATTCAGCGGTATTTTACTAGTACGTTACTGAATTGGTGTCCTTTTAGTTTTGAAATCATTGAAAAAAATAAAAAGTCATCACCGGCTTCACATGTTGGTTGTCAGACTTCTCATTGCTAGCAAAAATAGTGTGTAAAACATGTATCATCATGTCATGATGAAGCCTTTCAAAAAAAAAAAAAACCATGTCATGATGAAGTGTATTTTTGTCCCCTTTTTTGGGCATGCAAGACAACTGGCAACATGCGCGAGGATTCTCAACATTTTTATGATGATTTTGTGTATGAAACTACGAAAGTTACTTGGTAAATGAGTATGACTTATCACATAATTTAGTTCAGGTAGAATGTTAGTTGGCTTAAAATTTAAAAAATATTTGTAATATTTTTTGTTATAAATTAAATGACAATTAAATGGAGGGATCAAAATCGTACAATTACGATACCTAAATGACATAATTTGCTCAATTAGAACTTTGAGGACCAAAATTGCACATTTGTGATATCTTGAAGACTCAATTCGCTCAATTAAAATCTAGAAACTAAAATCACACAATCGCAATACCTGAAGGACAAAAAGCGCTGCCAAGCCTAAACAAAATGTTTATGCAGGATACATGTTGAAAAAGGTATAGAAAAATATCCATCCATACTCAAAGAAAAAAATATGAAAGAGTTGAGAATGTAAGGTTTGTAATTAGTTTTATTCTTCCTATATATTTTCATATTCAAAGCATTCTAATTAAAGGAGAGCATTCCGTCAAAAAAAATTAAAGGAGAACATTTAAGTGTCCATGAAAAAAATAAGGAGGGTTTTGGAGAGGTACATTGATAATCTTGTAAGCAAAAATATGATATATTATATGTAAACAAAAATAGGATATATTATATGAATTTAGTATACAGATTGTACATGCTGAAAACACATCATCACAATTACCGTCAATAACTTGACTTCGTCTAGCACCTGAGAAATAAGAGGCTAAGCTTTCCTTTATCTGTTCACACACTCTGGATTACAGCTATCAATAAGACAAGCCATAAAGTGAGGATTGTGAATGTCACGTGACGACAAAAGGGACCTATAACTAAAGTATTTATTAACCCTAAGTCCCTCTCACCATGGGCCAAGAGGTTAAGGTGTACAACCAACAATCATTGAAGCGATTAAGCTATCGGGCTAAGCAATTAAAACATTTAATTTACAACCTTTAAGCGTTTAAGCCTATGTCCTAAGTTATTAAGCAATGTCGGATTCAACTCCTAGATTTTCTGTTACTGTCTAATCGATTATGCACTACCATTAAGCAATTAATTTAACACGTCCACTAATTGCATATTTTCGATTCAAAAGCACGGTTTTATCATCCAAAATCAATTCCAATCACTTTCACATATCTAAACCAACAACGATGACATTGTAATTAACCTTAGAATTATTCAACACATCACATATTAACATTCATCAATCAATTATGGAATCATTAAAAGAACACATAAACACATATTCACCCATCAAAGGCAAGTCATGTTCAACATAATTAATAAGATCATTGCTCCGATCATCATCTAAGTATAACATCACAGCAACATGTAAATCCCATACCCATAGGATTATCTAAAGCATAAAAGACACTAATGGCAGCGTGTAGAACTGCGAGGGGGCAGGGAGACACCACGTCTCCTGGCAGTGTTCGACAGAGATGCACACAGCGACCAACAAAAAGATAAGTGACTCTCCACGCATCCATTACTCCGAGCCACGCTCTTTGTCATTTGTCGGTGCGTGACACCGCTATATCCGTCAGTGCCACATTGAGAGGAAGACAATGGTGTAGCATTATGTGGCTGTCAAATAATCTAGGGTTTTGATTTGTGGGTTACATATATTTCATAATCCTTGAACACTACGGATCCTTTTGTAAATTTTTCTGGGTTGATGTACCATGTACCACCTATAAAGATTTTGTACGGAAGAAGTCAATGCCATATATAGGAGACCCAGATTGCCTGCAGTCGCCATTTCCTACATCCACGCTGTCACGGACTGGGCCAAGGCCCACTCCTTTGAGAAACTTATCTCTGCGGCCCAATACTACAATCGATCATAACCGACCAATGGTTACCGATCTGGAACGTCCGATGGATTAATGGTCCTTGATTCGTGTTGCTTTTACGCTACCGAACTGGGACCGTCAATCTAATCAACGGGCCATAGCAATCATGAGGGACTTAGTCGTCCCATCACCATCCATTCACTCTAAACCCTAAAGGAGTCGTATATAAGGAGGGCCCATGAAGAAATAAGGTATGCATTGATTATATCAGATTGAACACATCAGAACGATACTGACTTGATCGTCGGAGTGCCTTTTGTAGGTACCCCACTACTGTTCTCCGTTGTCACCACCACCGCACGCGGCGACCTCAGTAACTCCAGCTAGTTCTAAGTTCCTTGCCCGGAACATTGGCGACCACAGTGGGAGCATCACTTCCTACTACAAATCTTTCCAATTACACGATGGCTAGCCCGTCGCAACCCGTCCGTCGATCTACCAGGAACTACCCTGAATCTCGTCTTCCGTTGCCTCAGGTTGACGGATAGCTGGTATCCGTCACACCGGAACTCGTCATGTTCCCAATGACTGTGGAAGAAGTTCCACCATCACGACTTCCACACGGCAAAGTTTTGCCAACTGCTATGGTGGCTCCACTTTGCACGCGGCGTTCAACCGTCTCTTACGAGTCATTTCAATCATCTGAAGCGGACTCGGATGATCGAAGACCAAAACCACAAGATCGCCATGATGGAGACTCTACGGTGAGATCTCGCCGCACGCGCCATCACGCAACCGGGTCTCGCCGAAGATCTAGGTCACCATTCGGGATTGGGAATCCAGAACCAAAAGGCACCGTGAGAACCCTAGATCTGTAGAATTCCACCGATCCACCATTCAAGGACACCGTACCGTTGGCTCGTCGGGCCATAGGCGGTCAGTGAACGATCTCCCGAGGAGGCGCGCACCGATTGTCTCGTACTGGCAAAACCACAGACCGGTCACCGACCCAAAGGCATAACACTTCGCCACACTCTCAGAGAAGATCACCTTCGCGCTGATCATCGTGCGCGTCATCGGCCTCAAACGAAAGCGCATCTCCTCATCGCATGGGGAGATACGACGATGACGACGACCTATTCCAGGTTAGACCATTCACTGAAGAGATCACATTGTTCCCGATTCCTCATTTGCTCGAAAAGCCACCGGCGTTCGGTATCTGCAACGTCTGGGGGATCGATGAGCACATCGGACGCTTCGATACCATCATGCGATATCGAAACGGCAAGGGACCAGTCAAATGCAAGTTGTTTCCTCTGACTCTGTCGAAAATAGCTTTGGCTTGGTTTCAGGGGCTGAAACCGAACTCCGTCGGATCGTGGGGCGAACTCAGCAGGAAGTTCACTTACCATTTTACCACTTCTCGACCTCAGCCCAAGTCGGAAGCAACCCTCGCTGCTATTCGGTAGGGAGAAAATCAATCCCTGAGAAAATACATCGAGAGGTTCACCCAAGAGGCCATGCTGGCTAGAGAAGTCCAAGAAGACATGAAGATGTACCTTCTCCAGCAAGGGTTGGTCAAGAAAAGTTTATTCTATGTCCACATCGGAGTAAATCGCTCGTGCGATTACAACGACCTCTTGTGCCGCACCAAAAGGTTCATAGGCTACGAGGAACAGTGCATGCTAACCGACCACGGAGAGGCCATGAAAGCGAAGGGGTCAGCCCACAAAGAGCCCAAGTCGAAGAAGGAAAAAGATTCTAAGAGATCGGTGATTAAGTACACCGAATACACACCATTGAACACCTCATGAGCCCGCATCTTGGAAGAGTGTTTGCACACCAACTTCAAGGACACTGGGATCAAACTCCCGAACCGGATAAAACAAAGACTGGATACAGACAAAACAAAGTACAACCGATGGCATCGCAGTTACGGTCACAATATAGAAGATTGTTTCGAGTTAAAGGATGTCGTCGAGCAGTTGATAAGGTGAGGTAGGCTGCAGAAATATACCCAGGAGAAATCGGGAAGGAACCGATCGAGGTCTCCAGCCACATGCGTTCACAACACATCCATAAGTCGAGACGCCAGGCAAAGGGTTGATAACGAAGAAGATCAAACCCATACCACGGCAATTGCCATGGTCATCACTGGAGGGCCTAATAAACCGGGCAGCCCATCCATCAAGACTGAGAAAAGGAAATTTAAGGACATCGTTGTAGCTGCAGTTAACTCCAGTTACCCTCCTGTCAATCGTCCGAAGTCAAGTAGACCACCCCTTGCCTTTTATGACGAAGACTTGATAGGAAGCGAACCCAACAATGACATTCCTCTCTTAATCTAGGCGAAGATGGCAAACGTCGATGTTAGGAGAATTCTCGTCGACCAAGAAAGCTCCGTCGATATTATGTACAAGGGATTGTTTGATACATTGAAGCTTTCGAGGGACGACCTTATCCCTTACGAAGGGATGGACTTGCAAGGTTTCAACGGGGCTAAGACAACGCCGATGGGGTATGTCAAACTAATGGCAACTTTCGGTGCTAATCTGAAGTAAAAAATGATCAAGGTTCAGTTCTTAGTCCTCCCATGCGATTACGATTATAACTGTATCATCAATAGACCTACTCTAGCCGCTCTAGGAGCAGTGACGTCGATGATCCATTTAAAGATGAGATTCCACATCGCTAACGGCAAGATTGTCACCCTGAACGGGGACCTAGACGCAGCAAGAAGATGCTTCGAAATCGGTCTGAAGAGGACACAACAGATCAAATTGGAAAGAGTCCAGTATCCGAAAAACACTCCTCCTCCGGACATGGCGTAATGTTAACTGATGTCGACCCCCGCTTCGAGGCTAAAGTAGTCAAGGTCAAGGCTAAGGATATCGGGGATCTGTTGGCCAAAGAACTCACCAAGAAGATTGAGAGACCAATTCTAGATGGCGAATCCTCCAACATCCAGATCGGGAAAGATCCCTCTCAAACGACCAAAGTAGGGGACGATCTCCTTGAAGAATTGAAGGCAAACTTGACTGAATTCCTCAAAGACAATGTTGACCTCTTTGCCTGGACTGCTGATGAAATGCCCGGGATATCACCCGATGTCGCATGCCACAAGCTGGCACTTAACCCATTCTGGGACCACTCCCCTGGCCTCGGGACAAATCAAGTTGTTGGGGGTAGCAGTGGACTACTTCATGATGTGGGTGGAAGCCCAACCCCTTGCGAAAATAACTGCAAAAAACTTGATCAAAGTCTTCAATTCCCAAATCCTAACCAGGTTCGGGATTCCAGAAGTCGTGATAGCAAGCAGCGACTCGCAATTCATCGACCAACAATTTCGAAAGACACTTGCGGACCTCAATGTGAAACACCATTTCACTTAGGTTGAACACCCTCGGACTAATGGGCGGTGAAAGGCGCCGTCAGGTAATCTTACGCGGTCTCCGACGCTGCCTCGATGAAACGAAGGGCAGATGGGTCGACGAACTGCCTCAGGTTCTTTGGGCTTACAGGAAGACTCCACATTCGTCGATGGGAGCAACACCTTTCCAATTAACCTACGGGTCGGAAGCGGTAATTCCGGTCGAGGTTGGTGAGTTAAGCTGGAGAACCCTACACCCACCAGAACCGAGGCTAAATTACCAATATATCTGGGAAGAACTGGACCTCTTGTAAGAAAATCGGGAGATTGCAGCACTGAATGAAGCTTCCGTTAAACAATGCATAGGTGTGAGATACAACCACCACATTGTTCCTCGTGACTTCGCCATCGGAGACCTCATTCTCCGAAGAGCGGATGTCGGTTTAAAGAACGCCGCACAAGAGAAGCGAGCTCCGAATTGGGAAGGACCTTACCGAGTCATTGTAAAGACCGGGATAGGAGCCTATTACCTCGAAGATCTCCAAGGGAGGGCCATCGCCCGAACTTGGAATGCGACGAAACTCTGGAAGTACTATAGTTAAGTCTGGTTCCTATGACCAAGATTATCGACAGTACCCCGCCACGTCCACTCGCCTCTCTCCCAAACAACTTTGAGCTATACCATGTCGAGTTTGGTTAAATCATTTACAGTTTTCCTTGAAATTGTAATTTGACATCAATTTCTAATGCAAGTTACAAACAAGTTACACTTCTAATGTTATTTCTTGTTGGGGGAGAGAAACAAGAGTCGGTTAATACACCGACAAATGCCAAACTCTTCACCTCGACACGTGCTTCGAAAGATCTCTGGGAAGTTTTCGCTATCCCCAAAGGTCATTGACAACATCATTTCCGGCAAACGAAGCCGAAGTTTTCAACTCCCAGTACACGCTTTGAAGGAACTCGGGTGTAGCGACCAAAAAATTCGGATGGGATTATTCGAGGTTAAATGGAACCGCCACCAATAATTTATTTTTTAGGAAAAATATTGTTGGAACCTAAACGATTGAGAAGTTTAGACCCTCATTAATTTTGATGACAATAAAATATTCACAAGAGAACAATTTATGTTCTAACAATTCTTGAAGTGTGCAGATACTAATATTACATATATTTCTAAGACACTTGAACAAGAAGGAAGAAGCTCTCAAGAGAAGGATACACTGCATGTGTCGACATCGAGCTCATCCTAGTATATTGTCCTCGTGGCGTCTGGAATTAACTTCTTGTGACACTAGTCTTATCCATTTGCTATGAGCGTTCGATCTTGGATTACGAGCAAGCGTCAGAACTTCATTATAAATCACGTGTTAGTCACGTGGTTGCTCTTCCTCTCGAGAAGTTTTGGAGCAGTTTGAATTTGATCTTGTGCGCTAAAATTGTTGTCTGAGGTATCAAAGGTGACACCTTTAGCTAAAAGACAAAAAATCGTACAAGCAATTGTGAAAAGCAAGGTAGTACAAAAGCGGTAATGTGTACTCTTGAGATATTCTCTGGAAAGGAAGAAAGAGACTGACTTTTTGAAATCACCTCACTCAATGGAAAGGAGCCATTTTTACCGTGCTTGGTAATATCCTTTATAACTCCTATATAAATACCCCAAGGTATCCATTGAAGAAACCAGCCAAAACTCTACAAGAGAATATTGCTTCATTTATTGAGAACAAGCAGCATTTGCTATACACTACAAAGTCAATACTCTGAAAGCCTTTATACGTGAGCAATCAAGTTTGAGCCAAGTCTACGGACTACAAGAACTGAACTCGGCGTCAGACACTTTCTTTTAGAAAGCATTTCTATATTGAGCTTAATTTTTATCCTCTCTGTGAGAGTTATTTATACTTGTATTCAACTTACTTGTAAAAGTTGTTTTGGCCTAGTTAAAATTTGTTCCCTCAAAGGCTCGAATATCTTGAGTCGTTTTGAGAAGTTGAGAGTATTGTCAAGGTTGTGACAGTAGAATACTCTTAAGGCTTTATGTCAGTTGATTATAGTGGAAAATCCTTCATGAGCGAAGGGACTAGGCGTAGCTACCGGTTTGGTAGTGAACTAGTATAAATCTCTGTGTCTCTTGCTTTCTTGCTTTCTATTTATCTTTATCTTGCTCTGTTAAAAACAAGTTTTCCTGGCGCTTTTCCAGCGTCTGGTTTATTTCAGCGTCAGTTTAACAAAGCTGTTTTGAAAAACACGTGTTCTAATTGTTTTTAACTTAAAGTTAAGAAAAAGTTTTCAACACAATTCAACCCCCTTCTTGTGTTCACGTTCGGTTGGTACGAGCTCGGCCTCTTGGTTGAGCACTTGATGTTAAGAGTAAAGATCCTCTGTGAACATGTCTTAAAGGTGGTCATATGAGCAGTCCTCCTCTATTCAATGGAGAAAAATTTGATTCTTTGGAAAGATAAGATGAAAGCATTCCTTGAGGCACAAAATCTTGATTTGTGGGATATAGTTGAAAGTGGATACACTTCTCCCGCTAATGCCCTTGGTGTTGCAATACCTAGGGAAAAGCTGGGTGATGATCGAGAAAAGAGATATCAAACCAATCGAAGGCTAGATTTATTCTCATACGTGCTATGTGAGAAAGAGAATATGATAAATGTGGTAAGTTTGATCTTGCCAAAGAAATGCGGATTCTCTTGTTTTGTCTTATGAGGGTTCTGCCCAAGTAAGAGAAACAAAGGCTAGCATGATGGTTCGCCAGTATGAGCTATTCAAAATGGAAGATGGAGAAAACATTGAAACTATATTTGGAAGGTTCCAAACACTTGTTCATGGGTTGCAGGCCCTTGGAAAAAGTATACTACACCTGACCATGTGAGAAAGATCTTGAGAAGTTTGACTAAGCAGTGGAGACCTAAAGTCACTACTATTCAAGAAGCAAAAGATCTAAATGTCCTTCGGCTTGAAGATCTTATGAGTTCTTTGAAAGCTCATGAACTTGAGCTAAATGAAGAAGAACCTACCAAGAAGAGTAAGTCTATTGCTTTAAGAGTTAATCAACATAAACCTAGTACTTCTAAAGCTTTTGGTGAAGAAGAAGAATCGAATGATGAAGCTTGAAGGAGATTATGATGGATCGGATGATGAGCTAGCTTTCATATCTAAGAAGATCCAGAGAATGTGGAAGAAGAGAAACTTGAAGGAGGTTTGGAAGAAAGATACAAAGGACAAGAAGGAAAGCAAAGACAAGGACAAAGCCCAAGTCATTTGCTATGAATGTAAGAAGCCTAGACATTTCAAGTCCGAGTGTCCTAATCTTAAGGAAAAGCCCACAAGAAGCTCCTTCAAGAAAAAGAAGAAAGGTCTCATGGCAACATGGGAAGATCTTGACTTATCCTCCTCTGAGGAAGATAAAGAAGAAGAAGCTCACATTGCCCTCATGGCAGACACTGATCTTGATTCAGAAGAAGAAGTTGAAGAGGTAATAATATATGACTCTTATTCTGAACTTCAACTTGCATTTGAAGATCTGTTAAAGGATTCTGCCACTCTATCTATTGAGTATAAGAATTTGAAAAAGAAATTTTCAAAACTATCACAAGATTTTCATTCTTTACACAATGGAAACTCTATACTCAATAAAGAGAACGATGGCTGGCGAAAATCAGTCGATGGATAACGGCGTCTGGAAGCCAACAAGCAACCAGGTGAGAGCTCTCAAGTCAAAAGCTCTGTAGTTCTGAGGCAATCTAGCTGCAAATCAAATGACTATGAACATGCTTTTCAAAAGTTTCTTGCAGAGAGTGTAACTCGAAGCAAGCAAGCTTCTATGATTTGGGGTGTCAGTAAAACGACAACTCATGGTCTTGGTTATATATCAAATGAACCTCTTTTAGAAAATGATTCAGCATCTGATAAATCCAATAATCATAGTAAATGTTTGCATTGTACTTACTGCAATAAATTTGGTCATTTGAAAAGTGCGTGTACTGTGTTTACAACTAAGAAGGACAAGTATCCTTCAAGAACTAACAAGAAAGGACCCAAAAAGATATGGGTACCTAAAGATAAAATAGTCTATGTTGCAGATTTGCTTAGCAACAAAGTCAACACACCTATCCTGGTACTTAGACAGTGGATGCTCGCGTCACATGACGGGAGAAAAGCATATGTTCCAAGAACTAAGACCTAAAGAAGCTGGATTCGTTGGTTTCGGAGGAAACCAGAAAGGTAAAATAGTTGGAATTGGTCGCATAAGTAAAGGCTCTCTTCCTTCTATTGATAATGTTTTATATGTTGAAGGACTAAAACATAATCTATTGAGCATAAGTCAATTATGTGACAATGGTTATAATGTTGTCTTTACAGAAAATGGATGTTAAGTAAAAAGCAAAAATGATGGATCTATATTCTTTACAGCAAAGAGGTAACAAAACATTTATAAAGTTGATCTTTCTGAACTTGCAAAACAAGATGTCAAGTGTCTTATGTCTGTTGAAGATGAGCAATGGATTTGGCACAAAAGATTGGGTCATGCCAATTTGAGGTTAATCTCAAAATTAAACAAGCACAATCTTGTTAGAGGCTTACCAAATCTTAAGTTCCAATCTGATGCCTGTGTGAGGCTGTCAAAGAGGAAAACAAGTTAAAACTTCCTTTCATTTAAAAAATGTTGTTTCGACCTCTAGTCCACTTTGACTTTTACATCTTGATCTTTTTGGTCCCACAAGGATGACCTCTTTAGCTGGAAAGAAATATGGATTAGTCATTGTTGATGATTTTACTAGATGGACATGGGTTAAATTCCTTGCCCACAAGGATGAGTCTTTTAAGGTATTTCTTGTTTTTACGCAAATCAGTTCAAAATGAAAAAGGCATCTGTATTTCTTCTATTAGAAGTGATCATGGGGAGAATTTGAAAATGAAAACTTTCAAAAATTTTGTGAAGAAAATGGCATCTCCCACAATTTCTCCTCTCTAGAACACCTCGACAAAATGGTGTTGTAGAAAGGAAAAATAGGTCCCTCGAGAAATGGCCAGGACCATGATCAATGAAGCTAACATTGCGAAACATTTTTGGCGAGAAGCGATAAACCACGACTTGTTATATTCAAAATAGAATTTTTATAAGACCTATTTTGAATAAGACTCCTTATGAATTGTGGAAAGGAAGAAAACCAAACATTTCTTACTTTCATCCTTTTGGTTGTAGTTGTTATATTTTGAATACTAAAGATCGGCTTGGTAAGTTTGATTCCAAGGCTGATAAAGGAATCTTTTTGGGATACTCTGAAAGGTCTAAAGCTTTTAGAATATACAACAAAGAAATTTTGATAGTTGAAGAGTCCATTCATGTCAAGTTTGATGATAAGAAGTCTGACACTGCTATGTCAGAGCTAGATGAGTTATTTTCATATTTAAACCTCGGTGACAAGTCAGACGGTGAACGTGCATCTTCATCATCCGGTGGTGACCAGACGAAGAATCCTACTCAGCGGAAGTGAAGCAAGAAAAAGGCTGGAAGTACAAAGCCAATCATCCAAAAGATCAAATCATAGGAGAACCTGGTGATAAAGTACGAACCAGATCCTCTTTCAAGGAGCATGCTTTGATTTTGCACTTCTCTACGAAATGGAACCTAAGGCGATTGATCAAGCATTGGAAGATGAAGGGTGGATTCTAGCAATGCAAGATGAGCTAAATCAGTTCCAAAGAAATGATGTATGGAAGCTAGTCACTCTACCAGGAAGATAAGCAAGTTATTGGTACTAAATGGGTATTTAGAAATAAGCTTGATGAAGATGGTAAAGTTGTGAGAAATAAAGCAAGGTTAGTTGCTCAAGGTTACTCACAAGAAGAAGGTATTGATTTCACTTTGAAACTTTTGCACTGTTCCAAGACTAGAAGCTATTAGCATTTTACTTTCATTTGCAGCACATCATGAGATAACACTATATCAAATGGATGTGAAAAGTGTTTTTCTAAATGGTTTTATAACTGAGGAAGTTTATGTTAAACAACCTCCTGGTTTTGAAGATATTGAATTTCTAGAACATGTTTTTAAACTTAAAAAGGCTCTATATGGTCTTAAGCAAGCTCCTAGAGCATGGTATGATAGACTAAGTTCCTTTTTAATGGAAAATGGATTTACAAGAGGTTTAGTTGACACTACTCTTTTCAAAAAATCCTCTAACAAGCATTTCATACTTGTTCAAATCTATGTTGATGTTATCATTTTTGGAGCCACTAATGAAATCCTTTGCAAAGAATTTTCTAAGCTTATGCTGAGTGAATTTGAGATGAGCATGATGGGAGAATTAAAGTTTTTCCTTGGAATACAAATCAAGCAATGCAGTCATGGTATCTATCTACATCAAAGCAAATATATCAAAGAATTATTGAAGAAATTCAAGATGCTGGATTGCAAGCCTATGTGTACACCTATGCATCCTACCTGCACTCTTAGTAAAGATGACATTGGTAAGAAGGTAGATCGAGAAAATGTCTGGAGGTATGATTGGATCTCTACTTTATCTTACGACTTCAAGACTGACATTATGGTCGTGCACTTTGTGTGCTAGATTTCAATCGGATCCTAGAGAATCACACCTGAGTGTTGTTAAAAGAATATTGAGATATTTGCAAGGAACTACTAATCTTGGTTTGCTTTATAAGAAATCAAAGATTACAAATTAGTAGGTTTACGTGATCTTGACTTTCTTTGGAGACGAATTGAAAGAAAAAGCACAAGTGGAAGTGCCGGTTCCTTGGAGCTAATCTTGTGTCTTGGTCAAGCAAAAGACAAAGCACTATTGCACTCTCAGCGTGAAGTGAATACATCTCGTGACAAGTTGCGGTTCTCAACCACGTGGATGAAGTATCAACTTGAAGACTACTTGATAAAAGAGAGTAACATTCTTATCTTACGTGACAATACTTACGCAATCTGTCTTACTAAAAATCCCATATTGCATTCACGAGCCAAGCACATTGAGATTAAACATCATTTTATAAGAGACTATGTTGAAGGGTATTCTAGAAATAAAATTTGTAGACAACGATCATCGGTGGTGACATATTTACAAAACCCCTTGCTGAAGATAGATTCAATTTTATAAGAAGAAATTTAAACTTTCATCTTATAGAAGAATGATTAATCTCAGCGTCTGAAAATAAACAAAATCTCAGCATCTGATATGACATAAGCATGTATGTGTATAGGCATCTTATTTGTCATATGCATCATAACTCATCGTCTGGTGAATCGATTGCGTGCGTCCGAGCACACCCACACGTGTCACACGTGTTAAGGACTTAAGTGTCTCATTATATCTACTGAGTCATAATTATTTATGTCTTTCGATAAAATCTTTTTCTTGATTTTACTTTTCTTTTGGCGTCTGCATTTAATGAAAAGGCGAATCTTTATTTTCTTTTCTTTTTGATTTAATTTTTATGTGGAAATACGAAGCGATATTTTGAAAAAAGGACTGTACCATTCTCTATTAACTTTCCCACTACTCCACATTTTTCGCTCCACTCTGCATTTTCTGCAAAACCGTGCTCTATCTCTCTCTTTCTTTCTCTCTCTCTCTCTGTGTGTGTTTTCGAACCCTAAAACCTCCATCACCTTCTCTTCAATTGCTACGATGGTAAGCGAAAGGTTGGACAATACTACATTTGCCTTGATGTCTTCTACGAGGTAAAACTTACGAATGAGCAAGATTCGATTCGAGAACTTCAAGCTATATGGTTTTGATTTTGAGGAAGGTCTTGGCTTTGGAAAAACTACTTCATCTGGGAACCGGTTGATGTCTTGAGCTATGCTATTAAGGAGTGCAGGGAAGTGCATACTTACTTCTGGGAAATCATAGAAGGTCACATCGGAGGATTCAAACTACGCTTCACTATCAACTCTATTGCTCGGACAATCAAATATCCATGTGAAGGAATGGGTTACCATTCAAAGCTGGTGATGCTTCTGAGAGGACTTGAAAAAGTCAATGAAGCTACGTTTGAGAACTACCATGAATTGAAGAAGAAGAACATCACTCCCACGGCTAAAGACTTGAAAAGCCACTTCTGAGTCTTGCACAAAATCATCGCCAAGGCGTGATTGAAGAGGTGGTCAAGCGACATAGTGAACTACGAGCAAAAGTTCATTATGAGGAACTACATGGTGGGAAGAAAATCAATGCCAAGGTTGATTATCAACAATCGATAAATGCCCTTGTCTTCTCAAGGAAGAATGTTGATAAGAAGAATATCGTCAAGATAATCCCATATGGAGTTCTTCTCTCCATTATGATGATCAAAGCGACATTGTAAGGAAGGTGGTGACTCCATCAACACAAAGGAAAAGGAAAAATACTTTGGTGTTGGTCTTGTTGTTCGATCGAGAAGTTTTTGGAGTCAACGGTTTGGTCGGGATGCGACTTATTACAGGCTCCATGATCAAGAAGGTGAAAATAGAGCAACGGGAAGGAGAAGGTGAAAAGAAAACCACGAAGCTCAATGGCGGTGTGAAAAGACTCTTGAGTCCTTGAGGAGACCAGGAAGAACAAAGCGAGAAGGTGGCACTGCACCTCTTTGTTGAAGAACCAGAAGATGAGGATAGAATTCCCATCGAGAAAGGTCTTGGAGAAGCTTGATTTAGACCAGCGGCTAAAAAGGATGCTTGGTGTCCGGTCGAGGAAGCAAATCCCTCCTCCTCCTGCTTTGTCACGGAGGGTCGAAAAGAAAGTTGGTCAAGTCATCGGAGGTTAACCCAAAGGTACTTGATTTTCTTTGGCGATGAATTAGTATCTGTGTTTGATGCTCATGATGTTATTCTGCACCACCTTTATGCATTTCACAACCACAAACACAAACCGGAAAACCAGAATGAGCCTCCAACAAACCTCGACCTCTCTAAACCTACCCGACCATTATCCACTACACTCGACCTTGGCCTACCACAAAATTCTTCAAATACCTCACTTACCTCATATATTTCCAAACTTCACTCTCATCCCTTTAATCTATTATTCAAAATACCTCCCATTAATCCCTTGAAACCCTACACACCTAAAACCTACAAAATCACCAAAACCACTCCCACCTTACTCACCATTACCCTTAAACCTCTGAGGCTGGTGGAAGGAAGAATGTCTCATACAAACCACAGTTTGTTAAGTATGAGATATATCATAGCATCTACAATCGTCCCTCCACATGGCATTTGAAAACCTTCACCTCTGGAGTGCCAGTTGGAGATTGCCTCTCAGATAAGTGCTACCTTCAAGGATGGAGAAGACCACTTTCAGATGTCATTTAAAGGAAGATTGAGACCCGACATCAGTAGCGAGCAATTCCACTTCTCTGTTGATCTTCCTAGATCCCTACCTGGCTGAACCACTCACGTTGGAAGAATGTGGAAGGTGGATCACGGATGAAGAAAGGCTGCCTTCATGGCACCTTGTCTTGAGATGAAGAAAATTGAAATGTCAGGCGGTTCAAGGATCCTTCTTACATGTATCGGTAAAGATTGTACGGATAGACAGCGGTGGCTATCTTGGTCTATCCACAGGAAAAGGAAAGAACACTGCTGCAGGCAGCGGTCATTGACAAAGATCGGGCTCAAGGAGTATGAGAATGCTCCTGAAAAGTACAACCTTAAGGAATTCTCTAAGCTTCCGATTGCCAAGATCTCTGAGGATCATGCCAGAAGGTTTTACCTGAATTCTCTGAAGAAAGATGAATGGAGAACTGGCTCCTCAAACTGCTGCAATGCCAAGAAGGCCACTATTCCAACAGTTGGCACAATCATCAGACTTACTGACGTCAATCTTAGAACAGTCTACTTCGATGATATGTTCAGATGCTCAGTAATCAGGCCTTTTGACTGCATGAAGATATATGACCAATGGGCTGCTATGACTAAGCACTTCGACATTGGATTTACTTGGAGTCAATGATCTGAGTCTTGGAAATACAAAGCCATGTTACCATGCCTCGTCCCTCTAGTGCTAGAAGAAGATGACAGGGAAAATCTGTGAAGAATATACCTGGCAGAAAATGAAGCACTCTCTTTCGCTTGTGAAGTATTAAGTGTCTTTATCAGAAGTATATGGGGAGAAGAAGCTGGAAATAGGTTTGATGCTTTCACTGCTGATGTAGTTCTATCTGAGAAATCATCTTCATGAATATCTTTGTATCGAGAAGATGTGAAGTATAAATGGGAAATTCAAACAAAATCGAGCTCAGAAAACTTGGAAATCTCATCAAATGGTTTTACCAAATGATGCATTTTCTAAGAGCTCAGCGGAAGAAGGAATTGAGACTAACGCTATCCAGCTGGGTGCTAGCGAGCATCGAGAAGATGAAACTGCACCGTGCGAGAAGTTGGACCTTCTACTTCTACTCTGCGGTTGAGATGGTCACGATTCCCAAGCGAGTTTGAAGAAATGAAGGCCACAAACATGAAAGTCACTTTCGGTTTGGAGGCGCTCTGAAATTACTATATGAGCGTCTCAACATCCCTCCACCACCTCTTCCAAACCCTTGAATTTATTTACTTTTGTGTGATATAAACTATTTCTTTGTTTGTTGATACACTTATATATATACACTAATTTTCTTTGTGATTATCTATTAATATATACCTACATCTGACTTATATTCAAATTTGTCTAAGTCTTATTTTGACTATGATGTGTTTTTACACTCTTTTTGTCTGATGACAAAAGGGGGAGTAAAAAAAAAGTATGATGAACACGTGAAAATATGACTAACTCACCGTCCGATGTTCACACTCCGATGGATACACTAGAAATGAAGTATCATGCATAGCATTTCATACATAGCATTTACTATGATTATTTGTTAATGCGCTAATATTCATTGATCTAGTGCTCTTATAATTTGTTAATGCGCTAATATTCATTGATCTAGTGCTCTTATAATGATCAATAAATTTGGTACAATTTGATTAAATCAATCTTTTTTATCAGCATCCAATCTTACTATGATACATCTACGTTTTTTTTTTGCGATCACTTAATTGAATTTGTTTATCAACTATCGCCTTAATACTAGAATTATCTTATATATCAAAATTGTTAAATTCAGGGGGAGACCCTTAATGTCATTTTGAAACTAAATTGTTCATCAACCTTAGATATTTGTCATCATCAAAAAGGGGGAGATTGTTGGAACCTAAACGATTGAGAAGTTTAGACCCTCATTAATTTTGATGATAACAAAATATTCACAAGAGAACAATTTATGTTCTAACAATTCTTGAAGTGTGAAGATACTAATATTACATATATTTCTAAGCCACTTGAACAAGAAGGAAGAAGCTCTCAAGAGAAGGATACACTCCATGTGTCAGCATCCGGCTCATCCTAGTATATTGTCCTCGTGAGCGTCTGGAATTAACTTCTTGTGACACTAGTCTTATCCATTTGCTATGAGCGTTGATCTTAGATTACGACCAAGCGTCAGAACTTCATTATAAATCACGTGTTAGTCACGTAGTTGCTCTTCCTCTCGAAGTTTTGGAGCAGTTTGAATTTGATCTTGTGCGCTAAAATTGTTGTGCACGAGGTATCAAAGGTGACACCTTTAGCTAAAAGACAAAAATCGTACAAGCAATTGTGAAAAGCAAGGTAGTGAAAGCGGTAATGTGTACTACTGAGATATTCTCTGGAAAGGAAGAAAGAGACAGCTTTTTGAAATCACCTCACTCAATGGAAAGGAGCCATTTTTACTGTAACGGTAATATCCTTTATAACTCCTATAAATACCCCAAGGTATCCATTGAAGAAACTGCCGAAACTCTACAAGAGAATATTGCTTCATTCTTGAGAACAAACCTTTGTTGCTATACACTACAAAGAGTCAATACTCTGAAAGCCCATACGTGAGCAATCAAGTTTCGAGCCAAGTCTACGGACTACAAGGCCCGAACTCGGCGTCAGACACTTTCTTTTAGAAAGCATTTCTATATTAAGCTTAATTTTTATCCTCTCTGTGAGAGTTATTTATACTTGTATTCAACTTACTTGTAAAAGTTGTTTTGGCCTAGTTAAAATTTGTTCCCTCAAAGGCTCGAATGTACTGAGTCGTTTTGAGAAGTTGAGAGTATTGTCAAGGTTGTGACAGTAGAATACTCTTAAGGCTTTGTAATCAGTTGATTATAGTGGAAAATCCTTCAAGAACGAAGGGACTAGACATAGCTACCATTTTGGTAGTGAACTAGTATAAATCTCTGTGTCTCTTGCTTTACTGCTTTCTATTTATCTTTATCTTGCTCTGTTAAAAACAAGTTTTCACAAACTGCTTTTCCAGCGTCCGGTTTATTTCCAACGTCCGTTTAACAAACTGTTTTGAAAAACCTGTGTTCTAAGTGTTTTTAACTTAAAGTTAAGAAAAAGTTTTCAACACAATTCAACCCCCCTTCTTGTGTTCACGTTCAAATATTGGGAAAAAACCTTTTTTGAAGAAAATTGTCCTTGAGACCAGGTTTGGGTTCGGGAGTCAATTATGCGTAGGAAATGTATTAGCACCCTATGACATCCTTTCAAAAAAGGTTACCTCTAACTAATTGTGCAAAATTAAATTAACTTCTAAAAATATCTATTTCCCTTTTATTAAAAAAAGGACAAGAATTAACGAAGAGAGCAAAGGAACAAATCTGGAAGTTTGACTATGGAGTTGCTAAATGGGAAATGGAATCAATCAGCATGAAGCTGATTGATCTAATTTGAAATCTATTTAAGACTTTTTTTTTTGGGTTGATTGAATTCTACCAGCTTAAAGGCTGATTATTTGTTCCATTTTTAGAACCTTTTTTAAGGTTTTAGCATGTGTTGTATGCAACTGTTGCACACTTTTTTTTTTGCAATTTTTTTGGACATGTAATGGACATTTGTATTTTGGGCTTCTAATGGACACTCAATTTGTCATCAATTTTGTGCTTTTTCTTTTCCCTCCTTTTAATCACTATTGGGCCCAAATCAGATCCAAAAGGACTAAAACTTGGTAAAGGCAAGAATGGGCTCAGCAACAATTTCTTTTGTCATTCTAGCCCAAAAGTAAAATAATAGATAAAACAAATAAAATGAGTGGACAAAACTGGGGTACAACAGTTGCCCCTCTTTAGTTATATTTTATTAGAAAATGTGAACAACAATGGTTGTCAAATTTTTGCTATAAAATATAAGTAAAGATAAAGACACTAATTTTGTCCTGAATCAGGATAAGCAAAAGACAAGGTGAGGAATAACAATGAGGGTTCAACGCTTGGTGCATTTAATTGGAAAGGGAATAAGGAAGGATTACCTCTAGGTCGAGTACGGACGCGGTAATCGGAAAGCAATAACGAGGGATTAACGCTCGTTACGTTTATCAGAAAATTATAAAGAATGATCTCTACCAGGTCAGGTACTGACGCAGTGATCGAAAAGCAATAACGAGGGATTAATACTCGGTACGTTTATCAAAAAACTATAAAGAAGGATCTCCGCCAGGTCGGGTACTGACGCGGTGATCAAAAAGCAATAACGAGGGATTAACGCTCGGCTCGTTTATCAGAAAACTATAAAGAAGGATCTCCCCCAAGTCGGGTACTGACGCGGTGATCAAAAAGCGATAATGAGGGTTCGACGCCAAGTAGGGTATTGACGCGTTGATAGGGAGCAATAAAGAAGGATCAACATCAGGTTCGAAACTGATATGTTGGTCAAAAAGCAATAATGAGGGATTACCACTAGGTCGGGTACTGACGCGGTAATCTTAAAGAAATAAAGGGGGAGTGATACTTGGCCGTCGCTTGGAAAGCAAAATAAAGGACCAATACTTGGCGCGTTGTTTTGAAAACAATAGTGAAGGATCGACACTCGGTGCATGGACCAAGTGTAATAAAGCGGCTAAAAGGTGGTGATATGGAGATGATGCATGAATAGATGGCAATGTGACTCCTATTTATATTGCACCGGTTCCTCAGCCCGTATGATCTCTAGTGGTTAAAGATATGGGACGGACCGAGGTTCATTGGGTTCATTCATACTATGCTTTCGACTGGGAGGAAGTGTAAGTTATCGATGCAGTGCTTGTCATTTTTTTTTTACAGTTAATCCCTTTGTCATTGCTTATTTGTTGAGATTTTTGCGTTCCTCGTGATTCTTAGAATGTGTGTAATAATTGTAATGCTTTTCAGTATCATCATATGTTTCACAATCCAATGCCTAATATCGTAAAACAACATTTTGAAACATGAGATTAAAGGAGAAAATGGAGGTGTTTTGATATTCAAAGAAGAGTCATGTGTACTAGGATTGAAGTCACACAGACTTGAAGGTACATTGAGAATTTGGTCAAGAAAATTGAAGGAAGAAGGAAGAAAACAAAGAAAAGAGAATAACTAGGTAGATTTTTTTATAGTTTGTGTCTTTGTAGGAACAATGCCAGCTCCCCATAACCATAACTTTGAATATTCATTACTCAGCTTCTGGAAATATATAAAACTACCCCGATTGGGTAACGTGAGCCTCTTGATGCATCATCAGGCTTTAATGTCAATTTCAGGACCCTAACTTTTGCATGGATTGCTCTTTCAAGTTTTCAATCCAGCGGGTCGCTCTAAATTTTGCCTAGAGTAAGCCACTTTCGGGTTTTCAACTTAGCGAGCTCATTTTTGCTTAGCTCTTTATATGTTTTTAGGCATAATATTTTTAGTGCATCGAGTTCACTAGGAGTGGGAGATTTTCATTGTCCATCCTTGTGAGGATTAAGGCTCCTCCAGGAGAAAGCTTTCTTCACAACATATAGGCCTTCATAATTAGGGGTCCATTTTCCACGAGAATCCTTTTGGATGGGCAAAATCTTCTTGAGTACTAGGTCTCCTTCTTGAAATTCAGAGGCAAACTTTCTTTTCATAAGCCCTCTTCATCCTTTCTTTGATATAGATGTCAGTGACATAAGGCCATCAACTCTCTTTTCTTCAATGAGGTTTAATTGATCCGGTAGAGCTTGAACCCGTTACGCCTCTTCGGTTTTGTCTCCATCAATACCCTTAACGAGGGGATCTCGACTTCAATGGGAAGTACTGCTTCCATTTCATACACCAGTGAGAAAGGGGTTGCCCCCGTTGAGGTGCGAACCGAAGTTCGATAACCGTGCAAGGTAAAAGGGAGCATTTCATGCCAGTCTCTAAATGTTACAACCATCTTCTGGACAATCTTCTTGGTGTTCTTGTTTGCAGCCTCAACTGACCCATTCATCTTTGGGCGATATGGTGAGAAATTTTGATGTTGGATCTTGAAGTCATTACACAGCTCTTTCATCATCTTGTTATTCAAGTTAGTCTCATTATCAGTGATGATCTTGTTTGGCAAACCATAGCGACAAATTAGATCTTTTTTGATGAATTTGACAACCACATTTCTTGTCACACTCACATATGAAGCGACTTGACCCATTTAGTGAAATAGTCAATTGTAACGAGAATGAAGCGATGTCCATTTAATGCCTTAGGTTCAATGGGTCCAATGACATCCAATCCCCACATTGAGAATGGCCATGGTGCTGTTAAGACGTTCAAAGAGACTGGTGGCACGTGGATGTTATCGGCATAAATCTAACATTTGTAGCATTTCTTCACATAACCAAAACAATTAGTCTCCATAGATAACCAATACTAGCCGGCCCTCAAGATCTTTCTTGCCATTGCATGTCGGTTCGCATGAGTCCCAAAGGAACCTTCATGAACATCTTGCATAATCTTTTTTGCCTCAGTTTTATCAACACACCTAAGAAGTACCATGTCATGGTTTCTCTTGTAAAGCACTTCACCATTTAAAAAGAAACCCATTGCCAACCGCCTTAATGCCCTCTTGTCATTTTCTGAGGCATTTGGAGGATATTCTCTACTTGTGATGTATCGTTTGATATCGTAATACCAGGGCTTGCCATCAGGCTCCCCTTCTATTACTAGGCAATGTGCTAGTCGATCACATCTTTGTATTTTTATGAGTGGTAGGTTCTTCCTGTTACTAATTTTGAACATTGACGACAGAGTAGCTAAGGCGTCAACTAGCTGATTATCTTCACGGGGAATGTGATGGAAAATAATTTCATCAAACTGCTCCATCAATTCTTTGATATGATCGTGATAGAGGACCAATTTGATATTCCTCAGTTGTTCAAAAAGCTTCTGTAGGTTAATAACATGATATTCCTCTGTTTTGGACTTTACAATCATGTCATCCACATAAACCTCCACCTCTTTGTGCATCATGTCATGGAACAAGGTCACCATTGCTCTTAGATATGTTGCTGACATTTCAACCCAAAAGGCATTAATTTGTAACAGAAAGTTCCCCACAAGGTGATAAACGTAGTTTCCTCCATATCTTCGGGAGGCATCTTGATTTGGTTATACCCAGAATATCCATCCATGAAAGAGAACACAGCGTGTTGAGCAGTGCTATCTACCAAGACATCGATATGTGGCAATGGAAAGTCATCCTTAGGGCTGGCCCAGTTTAGATCTCGATAGTCAACACACATTCGGACCTTTCCATCCTTCTTCGGGACTGGAACAATGTTAGCTACCCATTGAGGGTATTTTGCTACAGCTAGAAAGCCGACATCGAACTATTTTTAACCTCATCTCTAATCTTGAGTGACATCTCTGGTTTCATTCTTCTCAACTTCTGCTTGACCGGCGGGCATTCAGGTTTCAATGGCAGCTTGTGCTCGACTATGCTAGTATCTAATCCAGGCATATCTCTGTATGTCCATGCGAAAATATCAACATATTCAAATAGGAGTTTAACCAACTTTTCACGCTCACTGCTTTTCATCGTGGTGCCAATCTTAACCTCTTTTTTGTCATTTTCAGTGCCCAGATTGATTACTTCAGTCTCTTCCTCAAGGGGTTGAATCACTTAAGCCTCTTGTTCCATCAATCTCGTTAATTCAGGAGGGGTTTCCCAATCATCCTCATTATTTTCCTCAGTATGATTAATGGGGTATTCAAAATTATAGTATGAGTCACTGACATCATTATTTTCAAAGACAATATTTTTGGATCTGCATTAGTTAAAAATAACAAAATGAAAAGCAGAAAAGATGAAAAGAGATGGAAAAGATGAAAAAGCAAAAAAAAGGAAATGATTGGAAAATTTAAAATGCATTTTATTGATAATGACACTGAAATGAAACATGTGCGCCCTTTTGACAATAAATTATCCTAAAGCCTTGGGCAGAGCAATAGAATTTGCATTACATAATTACTTTGAATCAAAAATCACGGGAAACTCAAAAATCTCTCAATTTCCAAGTTCTTCATTCGGTGGGCAAGGGTGGACAAGGTTGACATTGTTGTTTTCTGCACTGCGATCATCTTTGATAGCTGCTATCTGATTCAGTTTCAACATTCCAACACTCTGAAAGCTTTGCCTGATATCGAAGATAGGGATATTCTCATCTTTTGGCTCCTGCCTTCTAATCTAGCTATCCTCTTTTCCTTGCTTTCTTTGGTAATCCTCCTTTTATCAAACCTGCTAGGTTTGTATCCCAACCCATATCTGTTTCTGTTACCTGAAAGTTCTACTGGCATCACAATCCCTTGTTCATATCTTCCCAATCCACATCCGGCTTGATACCCTCCTTTCGTCATAACTTTAGCGATCATCATGGAGGTTTCAGACAGTTTCGGCTTCATCATTAGGGCTCCCTCCCCCATAAAGGTGGCATTCACAATCTCCAACATTTGAAAAGACATCACAAGAGCTTCTTCGGCAGCCTCGATATTGCGCGTGGAGGATGGCTTGCTTAGTAGCATTTCTTCTTCCCCAGAGACAATCACCAACTTATTGTCCACTATAAATTTTAGCTTCTGGTACAAGGTGGAAGGCACAACTCCTGCTGTATGGATCCACGGCCTCCCTAGGAGGTAGCTGTATGCTGGCACGATTTCCATCACTTGAAAGACTACCTGAAAAATGCGAGGGCTGACTTGTATAGGTAGCTCGATTTCTCTGATAACATCTCTTCTAGACCCATCGAAGGAACTTACTACCATGGCACTGGGCTTCATATACGATCCATCAACGGACAATTTTGCCAAGGTAGATTTTGGCATAACATTCAGAGATGACCCATTATCGACGAGTACCTTGGCAAGGTTATAGTCTCCACACTTCACAGAAATGTGCAGTGCTTTGTTATGCCCCATTTCTTCGGCCGGAATTTCCTCATCAGTGAAGGTAAGGTAGTTACTAGTAGCAATATTACCCACAATTCCGTCAAATTAGTTAACTGTGATGTCAAGGGTCACATGGGCTTCATTTAGCACTTTCATCAATGATTGCCTATGACGTTGAGTCGATAGTAGTGATAACACAGATATCTTCGCAGGAGTGTGGTTCAATTGATCCACTACCTTGTATTCACTTTGCTTCATAAATTTCAAGAACTCACAAGCCTCTTCTTCAGACACCAGTTTCTTGTTTTCTTCTTCTTTTTTTGCCTGTTTACCCACATCCTTATCAATAGACTCTTTTTCTTTATCCTTTCCTTTACGAGCATTCTCTTCTTCTTGCGACTTTTCTCCCATAGGGGTATAGATTCGTCCACTTGGGTCATCCCAGATTCGAGATGTTAATGATAAGCGAGTTATCGAGGGCTAGGCAGCTTTTGGCTGGTCATCCCTGAATTATCCACAAAGACCCATCTTTGTAATCCCATGGCACTGCATTAATGCTTTTGAAAAGGAAAGGAGTCGGTACATGAATAGTTATCGGTTTAGGCACGCCTAGAACTGGCTTCAGATTCCCTTTGTTGTAGCGATTCTCTAACGGCTTTGGGAAGATCATGTTCTCATCTTCACTTGATTAAATGGTCAATATGTTTTCATCTTTCTTCACATGGCTCACCTGTATCAACTGTCATCAGGATGAAAGCTACACGAGTCTCTCATCATATTTCATCTCGAATTATCACAGAACTTACGAGTTGGCGTAAATGATCCTCGAGAATGCGGATATCTTCCACTTTCATTATTAGGAGCTGGTCCCCAAACTCTTCAGTAATGGCATTAACTGCTGAACCTCCGTGACCTGGAAGGGGATTATTACCCATATTAGGACCATCCTCCTTAAAACTCAACCATTTGGCATTAATCAGATCCTGAACCACGTACTTCAAGGCCTTGTAATTTTCAATTGTGACCTACTGCCCCTGCATGAAACTCACACTTGACATTTTTGTCATACCCTCTTGGGAAGGGAGGTTAAAGTGGTTTCATTGAGCATGGGGAGACCAAGGAGTTGATGATGAGGTAATGGAACAAATCTGTATATGTCATGGGAAAAGGGTCAAATTGGACTGCTTTCTTTTCTTGGTCATTTGGTTGTTTCTGGTTTTGGTCAGGTTGGGTGGGTGTAAATGGTTGTGCTTGTGATTGGACAGGGAAAGGCGGGCGAAAGGGCACTATTGGTTAGTTTGGTCGAGGGGATGGATTATGAGAAGCGACAACAATGTATAAAGGTGGCAAGTAGGGATATAGGAAAGGCTGCGGGAAATTGGCAAAAAAGTGCGAGCGTTTTCCTTGGGTCTGTCCTCCCTGGCCTGTTATCACAACATTGGTTTCCCCTTCCTTCTTCTTTATGAAGTTGGTAGGAGGTCTCTTGGCATTGTTTGCTCCAGCAGAATTGTGGACAATCTTTCCATTTCTCATTCCTCCTTCAACTCTTTCTCCTATGATGACCATATCTGAAAAGTTTGATGATACACTTCCGATCATTTTGTCATAGAAGGGTGATTGGAGAGTATCCATGAACATAGTCACCATTTCTTTTTCAATCAGAGGTGGTTCCACTTGGGCTGCTAATCCTCTCCACCGTTGGGCATATTCCTTAAAAGTCTCATTGTCCCTCTTTGCCACATTTTCCAACTGCATTCTATCAGGAGCCATATCAATGTTATACTTATACTGCTTCAAGAAAGCATCCGCCAAATCCTTCCAACAGCACATATGAGATCGCTCAAGGTGTGTATACCAACTTGACGCTGCCCCTGTTAAACTATCATGGAAAAAGTGAACCAGAAGTTTGTCATCATGTGCATAAGACGCCATCTTCCTACTATACATGATCAAGTGGTTTTTCTAGCAAGTTGTCCCTTTATACTTGTCAAAGTCTGGCACCTTGGACTTTGGCAGTATGACCATATCTGGTACGAGACAAAGATCCGAAGCATTACTTGAACCGAGATAACTCACTCCTTCTACAGCTCTTAGTCTATCTTCAAGGACTTGCAACTTTGTATCAGACCATTGATTCCCTACTGGGATGCTCAGATTGGATCCCCCTATAGTTGGAGGCCAGGCAACGGTTAGTCTGGGGATTTAATGGGTTTCCTTGAACATAATAGGAGTGATCAAATGGTCAAAGATTCACCATGGGGGTCACTACAGGCGCACTGACTCCTTGAGTATTCCTGACATGGGGTGGAACATAACCAGGTGGAAATGTGTATGTCATGAAGGCAGGAGTTGAGCTTTGGACAAGAATGGTTTTAGTTCCTGAACCGAATCCTTGAGGCTGAACTACATCTTGTACAACAAGTGCTTGGGAATCAGTCTCTACAAAGTTATTGTTAGCACCTGGCAGTGTGTAACCGGGTGGGAGACCAAATAGCGGGAACTGTTGTGTCTGGGAGCCTTGAGGATTATGGTTCACAGAATCATCATTGGCCACAAGTGGCGTATAACCAGGTGGGAGACCATAAAGTGGTAATTGCAATATTTAATTCTGAGGGTTGCTAGCAGGTGAATGTGTAGAGCCCTGTGGGTAAACTGTAAAAGGTATCATCATTCCTTGAGCATTGAGACCATATTGCAACTGCATTGGACTGAAGCCAGGTGGGTGGGAAGATGCAGCTTGATCTTCATTATTCACTATTGAAGATACCCCATCTACGGGCTTGTCTTTGTCTAGAGACTGTAAAAGCTCCAAAACTTTACTCATCTGTTCCTTCAGCTGGTTGACGTCATCTTTTATCTCTTGGTCATCCATGATCTTTGATTGAGAGCGAGTTCGATAAGGGTGCCGATGAACCAGTTTGTTCAATTATTTTTCTGGTAAAAAAATGACATGAGTATGTAAGAAAAGAAAAACTAATGGATGTGGATGCATGAATCTATTTATTTTGTGCCAGGGAACTGTAGGCCTCATTGCTTTGTTATAGTCATCCCTTTATTTCTTTAAAAGCATTAAGTCTTTGGAGAATAAAATGGGATCAATAAGCAAAGTAATAAATCCTTTATTGATGAGAAGGAAAAGAGTACAATTTATTCAAACTAAAACTTCATCAATTAGCCACCTTTTTTTTCTTCTTAATAGAACAGCCGACCTTTTCTCTCAACTCTTCTATCAGATTCTTACAAAATTCAACAAATTCATAAACATTGACTGGAGTGTTTAGTGGGTGCATTGCTGCATCAGCCTCCTCTAGACGCCTTGTATATCTATGATCGCTAGATTGGCTAACCTTGCCAACTTTGAAAAACAGTCCCTCCAATGTATTCTTCATTTCTCAGTTCCTTACTGATCTCATGATTCTCCAACTGATTGACCAATTTTTTGGAACTATCCTCCCTGTACATGCTTCAGGTCATCATAAATCTTCTCTTGGTAGCCAATATAATTTTTCAGCTCGCTTGTGTCTTCTTGCTCTTTTTTCAATGCATCCTGATACTTCACAATTATTTCCTCTATTTCTTCCTTGTCATGCTTCTCATTCTTGACTTGGTTCTCATATTCAACTACCACTTCCCTAAGCTGTTGTTTTAAACCTTCAAGCTCTTTTTGCACATTCTTTTCAGCAATCATGGATTTTGTCCACAACTCCTTCCACATATAGGCATCATCAATAGCCTTATCCCTTTCTTGATTACGTAGCTCTAGCTCTTCATTTGCCCCTCTCAGACAAAGTTGTATATCACGCTTACTCTTTTCTTCTACTTTGGCCCTTTTGTTGTTCCACTCGATGAACTTCCCCTTTAGAATGTTTTCCGAATGCAAGTACTTGTTATCTTGAGGTACCTTTTCTAACCTTACTTCCAATTCTTCCTTTTCCTCATTAGATTTCGACAATGCCACTTTAAGCTCTTCCATCTCTTCATTCGTAATAGGGGTAGGTTCAGGTGCTTCTTGCTCCAGTGGGGGTGTACCATGGAATGGTAATTTGATTTCCCGACCCTATCTTCGATCCATTGGCGATAGCTATCCGTAGCACCAATGCTCTTTTTTCCGAGAACTTTTCCTTTTCGAGCGACTTGATCTCAAGCATGTCGGACCTTTTTAAGCATTCCGCTATTTCCTAGATCCATCTCGTATAACACAAAGGGGATTATCATCTGATCTAACGGTGGATTCATCATAGGGTAGCCAAGTTGTCTTAGTAGCAGAGAAGGATTATAGTTAATGCACCATCTTGTTCCTATAAGTGGAACATTAGGAAAATTCCCATATTGATAGATCACTTCATGTATATCCATCCACCCTGGATACCATCGGACTATCTTCTCATCA
Organism: Calophaca sinica; assembly: GCA_037113605.1. Classification (NCBI taxonomy): domain Eukaryota; kingdom Viridiplantae; phylum Streptophyta; class Magnoliopsida; order Fabales; family Fabaceae; genus Calophaca; species Calophaca sinica. Next base: position 25,072 of record JBAFXK010000047.1, on the reverse strand, counting down.
AGATCTGCCAAAGTTACAGGCCACTGATCTCCATATTTGATCCCCACATCGCGTGTATTAAAGTCTGCAATGGGACATGATATTTTTCCTATTTTTGAATACATGGGTGATAAGTCACACATAGAGAGTGGATAAGCAGCATAACAACTTCTTCCCTTTCTTTTCAAGACAATGAGTGAGGGTACAATAAGTATCCGCGAGAATGGCTTATACTGGGCTCTCTTTTCCCTTTTTAAAGGCTAGGAACACATCAATCGAGGCCAAGTCTACATAACCATCAATGCGTGGAAATAACATAATTCCAAAAATCGTAATAGCCAACACTTCCATGAAAGACGCCTAATCCTAAACATTAGCCAAATGACTCATCTTCTCTTCAAAAATACTCTAGAGGGAACCGTTCGACACTATTTCGGTTTAGCTTCTTTTTCCTTAATTCTTCCTCCTTGTCTTTCAGAATTATAGCAATTTCTTGCAGGAGATCAAGATCTCGAATGCGTTGGTAGGGTTTCATGTTTTCTGTCGAGTATCCTAAAATCCGGGCAAATTCTTCCAATGTGGGAGCCATTTGAAAATTCCGAAAAGTAAAGCATCTCATGGGAGAATCATAGAACTGGATAAGTTCAGAAATGGCATCTACTTGTACGTCCACCTCTAGCAATTTGAGAATATTCCCATACTTTCCAATGAAGGTTATACGCTGAATGCTTGTCGTCATTAAGCTTGCACACTTCTTCAGGCTTTCTACCTCAGGCCTCTTTATTCTCAGATGTATGTGCTTCTTCATGGGGACGGTTTCACCATTTGATCCCATATTACCTCACAAAAATACTTGCAGCCAAACTTTTGAGTTCCTACGATTCTCTGGCGACCTAAAATGAAATGGGAATGAATGAATGATATATATATATTAAATTCAACATGCTTTTTTGAAGTATGAATGCATGAAGATATAATGTTGGATGATGATGATGATGATTTATATAGCATGCATGAAGATATATGATTTAATAAATCCTTTTTTTCATGCACGGACATGATATAACAGATTTTTGGTGGAAGAACAAAAATGACATGATGCCCCTTGTGTATTATATGGGTTACACCTAAAGTTAGAGATTTTCTAACCTAAGGGTCTATAGTTTTGTATTGAGTGATAGATCTCACAGGTGGCTCTAATCACATTCTCACCAAAGGCCTCTAGAGCTAAAGTCTCCTCCAGAATATTAACCACAACGATAGATAACTATCTGGTGCGGAATACCCAGAAGAAGCACACTCTAAATGAGATTCTCGCAATAGCCAGAAGGAAAGCAAATTCTGATTGACTATCACCAAACCTCCACTCAACTTAAGCTTTGCTCTGACCCGGGTATAGGGTCTCACTCATATGTGTGTGCAAACATGTAGGTGCGGTGTGTGAGAGGGGCAACACCCTAACACTACCCAAGCTACAAAACAAATAAACATACAAATATTTTCGTCTATCTTAAAGTTTAACATATACATAATATTCACAACAAATTAAAAATACATAATAAATAATAAATAATTATTTACAAAAGAACAAGTAAGTAAAATAAAATAAAAATAAAAAAAGAAGGGGAATTAAATTAAAGTTAACCACTTAGCACAGTTAATCATGTTAGGCCTAACTCTCTAAAAATCCCCAGTGGAGTCGCTAGCTGTAGCGATCGAAAAAATCCGGATGGGATTATTCCAGGTTAAATGGAGCCGCCACCAATAATTTATTTTTTAGGAAAAATATTGGAAAACAACCTTTTTTGAAGAAAATGGTCCTTGAGACCAGGTTTGGGTTCGGGAGTCGATTATGCATAGGAAATGTATTAGCACCCTATGACATCCTTTCGAGAAAGGTTACCTCTAACTAATTGTATAAAATTAAATTAACTTCTAAAAATATATATTTCTCTTTTATTAAAAAAAGGACAAGAATTAACGAAGATAAAAAAAGATGATTTAATAAAAGTTGTTTATTTTTGCACTTGATAGGAGTGGACTCGTGCTCATACGTATCTCAGGTGCAGTGGAGAAATCAAAGGCTAGTTCTTGGGTAGAAAATGGTTGTGTGTTGGTTGATTTTAATTGTATATTTTTTTATAAAAAAAGGTAGTTTCCGTGGGGACCGAACAGGAAGCAATCGAAAGTGGTCCTCACTAACAACCTATTTCGTTTTAGAAAATTAAGGTGTTCGTAATGATCAAACGGGAAGCAGTCTCGAGTGATCATTACTAGTAAAATAACTTGATTTTATTTTTATAAAGAAGATAGGTTTTCGTGGGAACCAAACTGGAAGCAATCGAGAGTGGTCCTCACTAACAACCTATTTTTATTTAGAAAATTAAAGTGTTCGTAATGATCAAACGGGAAGCAATCTCGAGTGACCATTACTAGTAATTAATCTTCATAATTTTATTATGCATTTTTCAAGAAACAATGTCTCAAAATTTTTGTTATAAATTGAAATTTAGTTAAGTAGAAATTGTCCCCATTCAATGAAATGAGGTCAGACTTATTTTCCTAATTTGACTAATAATAATAATAATAATAATAATAATAATAATATCACTACTTTCTATAAGACAAAAAGGATAAAAATAAAAAAAGCTGAATAAATAAAAAAAGGGAAGGGGTTAAAAGCACGGGTTTCATTCAGAAACCCTAAATTGGAACATTGCAAAGGGAGCAGCCGCATGAGACAGAAGGGGGGAAAAAAGGAAAGTCTGCAGGGGAGGAGAAACGAAGGCGACCGACGCTGAGAGAAACAAGGAGGAAAAAAGAGAGCAGCCGGTGCGCGCCGTCCTTGGCCACATGCGGCCGCGAGAGCATGACAGAGGAAAGGTGGCGTTGACCGCGTGGGGAGTTTTCGCGATGGGTTTTGGTCACGAACTGGAAGGCCGACGCCATAAACGTGGTGGTTTGCGGCGGCTTGCGGTGGCTCGTGGGGGGCGACTGAAGAGGGCCGCGTGCACGGTGGTGATCATTCACCGGCGCGGCAATGGGCGGCGGCTCCACCTTCTTCTTTATCAGGTCCTCTTATTTGTTTATCTTTATTTTTATTTCTGATTATACTAAAAATCACCATTTTTGCCCTCCAAGTTTCTTTTCCATTTTCGTTTTTTCCTATCCTCATCTATTACTCAATCTTGTTCTGGAACTTATTAACAGGCTATGGACATGGCTGCTACATCTTACTCATACAACATTCGTAGCACAAAAATTTCGATGGACCTACCTGGATTCCAAGCTCTTTAGAGTGGAAAGGAATGTGATTGCAGCAGAAGGTAATGACACTAATTATTTCTTCTCTGCTACTGCGATCCCCTCTTCCCTGCTACTGTCTTGTTGCCTTCCTTAAAACCCAACTCTCTCTTTTTTCTCTCTTTGATTAAAACTCAATTGAATTAGGACCCCCAATGTAGGGCCTCTAATTCTCTGTTCGGTGGTAGAAAGACACTTAGAAATTCCTCAAAAAAAAAATTCTCCCCTTCTGTGAATTATATTTCTGGTATTTATAGGGAATCTTATGTGGTGTAGGTGGAGTACAGAGAGCGAAGGAACAAATCTGGAAGTTTGACTATGGAGCTGCTAAATGGGAAATGGAATCAATCAGCATGAAGCTGATTGATCTAATTTGAAATTTATTTAAAACTCTTTTTTTTGGGGGGGGTTGATTGAATTCTAATCAGCTTAAAGGCTGATTATTTGTTCCATTTTTAGAACCTTTTTTAGGGTTTTGGCATGTGTTGTACGCAGCTGTTGCACTTTTTTTTGTATTTTTTGCAATTTTTTGGAAATGTAATAGACATTTGTATTTTGGGCTTCTAATGGACACTCAATTTGTCATCAGTTTTGTGCTTTTTCTTTTCCCTCCTTTTAATCACTATTGGGCCCAAATCAGACCCAAAAGGACTAAAACTTAGTAAAGGCAAGAATGGGCTCAACAACAATTTCTTTTGTCATTTAGCCCAAAAGTAAAATAGTAGATAAAACAAATAAAAATGAGTGGACAAAATTGGGGTATAACATCGGGAAGTAAATGACACTCAGGGATCCTCAGCGGCGTCGAGGAACACGAGAGGCCTTGATCGACCTAGCGGTCTTTCCCGGGGACAAGTCACAGCAGAAGTAGCATTCACCCATCTAAGGGAATAAACTCACGAGATCGAGGCGGAAGGAGGACCATTCCTTGGCCGGAATGGACCCTTCGAGAAACCAAATCGAATCCAACTCCGAAAAATCCAAATTGGAACTAACTCCCAAAAAAACAAAAATCGGACCTAACTTTGAAAAATCTAAGTCGGGCCCAACTCCGAAAGCACGAAATTGGAACCAACTCCGAGAAATGGGCACAAGCATAAAAATCGCAAAAAGCATTGCAAGATAACAAGCTAATTGTTGGTTACAAAATAAGCCTCCGAAGAGGCCCAAAATCACATTGTTCAAAAATTTATACAAGTTACAAAGAAAAACCCTGGCATCCCAGGTCTTCACTCCAGCTCCTCGGCATTCTTCTCCATGGCTTCCGATGAAGGCACCACATCCCTGTCCATTGTAGGCGTCGCCTCATAAAGGACTTCCATGGTTTTGGGATTGACGATTCGACTTTTGTCGACAATGCCCTTACTGAATAGCCGAGAAACATCGACATCAATGGTCCGAAACATCAGTCGGATTTGGTCGACGGCGTTTTCAAATTGCTGATTCCCAAACTCACCGGCAATCTTCTTCCACTTTCCTTCCTCCGCCTTGGCCGAAGCAAGAGCTGTCCTAGCCTCTTCTAGGTCCTTCTGAAATTTCTCTTTTTCCTCATCCTTCTTAGTTTAGAGAGTCTTCTTCTCGGAGAGGAGTTGATCACGTTCTTTTGCGTGGTCGAGGACCTTGTGATTCAGCTGCAACCTCGTTCCTTGCATTATTTAACTTGTCTGTCCTATCTAGGAGGTTATTCTCAAGATCGGTCATCTTGGCTTCCCTCTTCTGCAACTCTTCAGCGCGAGCTTTCAACTTTTTCGATGCACTCTTAAACTCTGTGTTCTCCCTCTCCAGCGCAGCATTGCGCTCGGCTGTATGCACCAAGAGGCTCAAACTACGAACCATCCAACTGGAATACTCCAGCATTGAGTCCTCGCGAGCGGAACTGGATAAGTTCGACAGGTAGACCTTGTCCACAGCTGAAGTATAATGACGTAGTTCCTCCGAAGATAGAGCATTACTGTGTGTCCACACCTCGGGACCATCGCTCCCAGAGAAGTCGCCACTCCCAGTGACCCCCTCCAACTGGTTCTGCTTCTTCCCAGTATCCTTCCTTTGCCGTTTGGGAGGGCGGATACCTTGTTCGGTGTCGACATCCGCCCCTTTCTCACCCTGGGAAGCAGGAGCTTGAATTTCTTCAACGTCCAGGTCTTCGGCATGCTCGGAGGTCAACGTCGGTGCACGGTGAGAAATGGGAGATGAGATAGCCACAACTAGTGAAGGTGAACCCGTCGAGGAACTACCCAAAGGTCCTACTGACGAAGTGCTCCCCGAAATAGCCTTTTTCTTCTTGTTGAGAAACGCGTTCAAAGCTTCGATATCTGCCATTGCACCTAAAAGAAAAGGAATATAGGGAGATCGGAATTCATGCACAAGGAAAACAAAACTTATGCATATATACACACATATATACCTAAACACTCTTTGGCCTCATCCACCGAAGAGCAATTAAACAATAGATGGTAGCTCACGAATCGAGTAATGTTTTTCACCCCTTTTGGAGTCTCCTCGCCCGACTTGAAATACAGAGCATATTCTTTCAGTAGGGTCACGTATCCCATGTCTTGAACACTCGGGGCGCACCGGAAACCCAAACTCCTTGCGTTTGACAAGGTAGTGATCCTAACTCCAGTAGAGTCAAAAGAGCTTCTCAGTACGTCCCCCTTGGTTCCTAACTAGGCACTTCTTCGGGTCTTCGCTCTGAGGTTTGAGGTAGAAGTATTCTCGTTTGAAACCTCGAACAGAATCACTATACGCCTCAATAAGCCTAGTCTTCGGTTTCAGCGATAACCAACGTTGCGGAGAACTGCTTTTATCTGCTAAACGCATGGGACTGAATAAGTGAAAGAATACCCTAACCAAGGGCAGGATACCTAAATGAGAGCACACAAGCTCAAAACACTTTATGAACGCCCATGAGTTCGGATGAAGCTGAGATGGGGCTACTCTCATGTGGTTGAGCACACCGATCTCGAACTCCAAAAAAGGAAGCCGAATACCCAATTCGGTGAAATACATCTTATGCATTGGAAGAAAGAAATCTTCTCTGTCAACTGGACACGAGCAAATCCGATCATTGGCACCGGCCGAAATGACCTCCCAGCCGTCTAACACTCCTTTCCCCTTTCCGATCTGCAGAAGTGCGGTGGAAACATTTGTAAGAATTAAACCGTTGCTATATATCGATTAGGCATAGAGGGCATCTTCGGCCACCCATGAGTACTTGCTGGCATTGGAAGGTAGTTGATAACCCCTTTTTCTTTGGAGGTCTATGGCTTTGCCCATCTCCGGCCTGTCCAAAGAAAGGAGTCGTTTAAATACCAGACCCCCCTGAACCAACAAGTTACCCAGAACCCAGAAAACTCCACTCTCATCAAAAAACACATAACCCTAGCCGAAAAATTCATAACCTTGCCAGAAAAATCATAGCTTCACCGGAAAAATCATAGTTAATGCCGAAAAACTCATAAAAAGAGTAAAACAAAGGCAGCGTAACGTGTAAACCCAGGCAAAACTAGAAGTCGCATGAGAAAAGGGATCTGGCTTGACCTTCACGATGGCCATGCCCGAGAAACAAACAAAGAATAAAAATAGTGAAGGAAAAGAACATACCTTAAGATTAAGAAAAAGAACCACGAGTGCGAGGAATGCAAACAGAGAAAGGGGAGAACTCTTGAAGTTTCGTAGAACCAAGTGCGTAGAAGAGAAGAAGGCAGCCAAAGTGCCAAATGAACGACTTCCCTCCTTATTTATAGAGGTGGTAATGATGATCCGCATTAAATGGCACGCTCTTCTAAGCATCGCCTAAGAAAGAGAACTGACACGCCGCCTATGTGTGAACCAATGCCACGTCCTTTCAATTTTGAAATGATTGAAGTAACGCGTCGATTAGGGTTTCTGACATAGAATGCCCTAGAAACCGTCACCTGGCGACAACGTGTGTCCATGTACGGCAAGAATGCTTCTCGAAGTCAATTCCTCTACATGTCCGAAGTCATACTTCACTCACGCATCAAGAGTTGCGCTTCAAAAACCTGTTCGAAATCACGCTTCGATGCCTTTTCCAAAGTCACACTTCGAAAGCATCTTGCGTTACACTTCACAGGTATGTCTGAAGGCATATTTCGATGACGCGTCAGAAATCACACTTCGGAACATCCTGGTACTTCCTAAGACGAGTCACGTTGCGAACTCGCTACTCTTGCACAAGTCGAAGTCACAATCCGCACAAATCGCCACATTAAGTCGAAATCCTCTAATATCCAGACATCGACTTAGGGGGCAACTGTTCCGGACTGGGCCAAGGCCAACTCCTTCGAGAAACTTATCTCTGTGGCCCGATACTGGCCCGACCATGGCCAGGCTAATGGTTCTGCAGATGCGGAGCGTCAGAGTGGATCGCGGTCCACGATTCACGTTGCCTTTACGCTACCGAACTAGGACCGTCGATCTAATCAACGGACCACAGCAATCACGAGGGACTTAGTCGTCCCATCACCGTCCATTCACTCTAAACCCTAAAGGAGTCGAATATATGGTGGGCCCACGAAGAAATAAGGTACGCATTGATTGCATCAGATTGACCTCATCAGAACGATACTGATTTGAGCGTTAGAATGTCTTTTGTAGGTACCCCACCACTGTTCTCCGTCGTTATCACCACTGCACGCGGCGACCTCAGCGACTCCGACCAGTTCTAAGTTCCTTGCCCGGAACACATGCAGTCAAATAAATCATCACCTTTCATTCAAGATCAGGCAACTCAATTTTTATCAATGGCCAAGATCTTTCTTGCGGTCACTATTCCATTTCCATATATTGGCGGAGCAAGTCAGTCCCAAACCAACCTTAAGAAGGACGGGCTTTCTTAGAAAATTGGATAATTATTTATGGTATTTATCGACTTTAGTTCTTTCTGTAAATTTCCAAATCCAAAACTCACTAGAATAGTAGTCCAAAATGTTAATGCTACTAGTGCCGACTTCTCGTTTAAAATAGATGCTGATGCAGTTATCAATCCCAGCTTTTTTTTTTTTTTAAGAGTTATCAATCCTATTTGAAACCACTATAATATGTTTGAATTTGATGAATTTTGAGAAACTAATCGCCTTCATAACCTTTTATGAATTCAGAATATGTTTATCCAAATATACAGAGAAAACCAGGGCAGCAGAAGGATGACCCTGGAAAAAATTACAAGCCTGAACCAACCAAACCTAGGCACCTTTGTTAAAATAAAATCAGATCTTAATTACATTACTTTTCTGTAGGGCATAGTTTAGCTTTCTAAACAGTAAATTAAGGACTATGCTTAAAATAAAGGACTCAGTTTACACAGGCATTTACGGTCCATTATTATATATTCAAACATCAAATATGGTAATTTATTAAGAAAGAAGTACATATTATTTCTCACAAGAAGGATTATAAAGACATGACTCAGGACAACATACTGTAAGTAGCAAAATTAACCAAATCACACCACAAGAAACCAACACAACCAAAATCCATTACAAGATATGCCCTCAGCTTGAGCAATCACTTCAAGCTTGCTTCCCCAACAGAGTGAGGATGAATTTCTTGTAGTCCCCTGAGATTTCCTTGGCCACTGCATCCTCAAGGTGAACACTGTTTCTCTTATAATAGAGATCTTTGATGTCCTTCAGATCCTTCTCAGCCCTTGTGACCACCACACGAGTCAGTCCATCCTCATCAGTTCCAACCCTTTTCAGTGCATTGCGCAGAACCTATATGCGTCATAGTAAAAATAAAAAAAAAATAAAAAATATAATAATATAAATAAAGGGTAAATTATCATTGATTAATAAATGTTACTATTCTATCCTCTAGATGACATTCTAATTGTTAAGCATATAATTTAGGGTTAAATATGTTTTTACTCCCTATAAAATTACGAATCTTCAAGTCTCTAAATAAAGTTTATTCATTTTTAGTCCCTATTTTGCTTTTATAGGGACTATTTTTCTTAGTCCATAGAGAGACTAAAAGCACCCTTTTTTTGTAAAAAATTTTCAAAATAGGGACTAAAAATGAATAATTTTTTTAGGGACTAAACTTTAAAAGTGGTAATTTTATAGGGATTAATAACATGTTTAACCCTGTAATCAAATTTGGAATCATTTAAGTTCAGATTCAAACATATGAATAAGATGACTTTGATTATTCGTACAATTGTGAAAGGTCTGGAGTTCTAGATCACACAGAAAGTCCCACTGAATTTTAGGCTTGTTAAGTTACGTTCAACTACTAAAAAATAGAATAAATACTTAAATTAGTAAAGTCAAAGTCACGGAGACCAATTTAGTCACTAAAAATGAAAAATATCAATTTGATCCTTAAGAATCACAAATGTGGGTCAAATTAGTTTCCTGATAACATGATTCTTTTGTAAATGATGTTTAATTTTGCAAATTGAAAGTGAGAAGCTAACCTTTTCATAGTACTTCTTATGGTCATTGATGCAGCGAATAGCAGTGTGCAATGCCTTGTGGAATTCATCAGATGCATTATCCAACAGTTTCTGTAATCAAAATATATATACACATCAAAATATATATCTTTTCTTTTTTTCCTTTTGTGGAACATTACAATGAGGCAAAAATTATAGAGACAAAAATTAAAGAAAGAGTGAACTTTTTTTATTTATCTTTTGAACCTTAGTTATGGAAGTGCCATGGTCATCTCTGTAACGATTGAAAGTTGCCAAAAGCTGAGTCTTGCTCCTTGTAGTAAGGATTCTGATGGCTTCTTCATGGTTTCCTTTTTTCTCCTTGATAGATTCATGAAGAATATCAGCTTCTGTTTTTGCCAATCTTGCATTGATCTCATCACCACCATACCTATATGAACTCACCAACCCAACCAACAACTGCATAGAGCCAAAAACCAAGTACAGACTCAGACCATAACTTAGTATACCTCTTAACACTTCATTAACCATGTAACTTTGCTTCATTCTCACTTAAAAAGGGAAACATTTTTTTATATATTATCATCCATTCATGCCTTACTATGTTCATAAAAGAGTTAATGGTGGTGTAAATAATCAAATTAGTTTCTAAAAAATAATAATGTCGAATATATTAGTTTCGGACCCAGATTCTCTACGGTTGTAGTTTCTGGCTGTCACTGCAGTTAGTCTATTTAAGCCATTGGAATGGGGTCGGATGGCTCACATCGTGACTAATATAGAAAATCAGAAATGCGGAATTTCAACCGTCCAATTTTGATCAATGGCTAAGATCACTAATTGCAATGACCGCTAACTACAGAGAATCTGTTTCCATTAATTCTCGAGCATTTAAGAGATAAATTTAACCAATGAAATGTATATCTACGGATTAAATTAACATATAAAATGTCATTTTGTGGCCTTTTAACATAATTTTGATTATCCCATAAAAAAAATTGCTTTTTTTATTTACATAAATCAGGTATCCTCTGCGTGTAACTGTAAAGACTAATCTCTTGAGTCATGTAGGACCACATGGTTGACAAAGTTCTCCTTCAAGAGTTTTAACACTGCCGCATTCTCAGGCTCATATTCAAACCCGAGACTCTGGTTAAGTTAGAAGAGACCCCTGCTATCTCATCCGAGCACCTTAGGTTCATAATTTTGATTATTTACTCCTTAAGGAATGGAAAATACATGATAATTAAAATGACTTGCCTGGCGAAGATGACCAGTGGTATGAGCAGCTACATCTTCTTCTAAGGAATGCTTGAAACGGTTGTGATAGGCACGTCTCATTGCCAATACCTCTTCAGGAGAAAGGACACAAACAATTTCCACAATCACATGGTAACCTTTGCTTCCATCCTTGATGGCTACATTGGCCAAAACAGCATCACGATCTGCAGGTTCCAGCATCCACCGGTACATAGCTCTCTGTTCGTTTTTATTAAACCCCACAATTCAAAATCATGACTCACAAAAAATGTTACAAAACTATATAAAATTGTTCGCAAAATCTCTCTTCCAGAACATTTATATTACGGACAGAAATTTAGAAAGAGGAACCATGAAACCTATCTCTAATTTCGTCACTAAATTTAGTGCGAGGAATTAGAGACGGATTTTTCATCTCTAATTTTAGTCGTTAATCCTTTTTTTTTCTGGTAGTATTATGTTACCTCAAAGTCGCCAGAGAGCTCAGACTCAAGGCGTTTGATGAGATCCTCTTGGTATAATTCCTCATATGCCTTTCTGATTTGTTGCCTCTGATAAACATTTCTATGACCCAATATTGTTATAACACTCTTCTCATCAGTTCCCCATCCTGCACAGTTCAAAAAAAAATTAAAACATAAATTGCTATATAACATTTTATACCATCAAGGGACAAGGATGCATATCATATCTATCAACTATTCATTTTTTTTATAGAAAAAAGCACTTAAATTGACACTGACTTCCTCAAAATATCTGGCACAGAATCAATTTTCTTAATGGGTTATCAAGATGGTAGGAAAAACAGAGAAAATTCATAAGCCAAATAAATCAAATCAATTTAAAAAAAAAAATTGAAGAAATGAGTAGATAAATGATGCAACACCTTGGAAAGCTTTGTGAAGAGCTTCTGCATCTTCAATAGGTGAATGGTGGCTGGGAGCAATAAGGGTAGCCATAGTTTATTATTATATTTTCCTCACTAAGGTGCTGGTTATGTGGAACTATAATTTCCTAGCTCTTTAATATATAGTACAATTAATAACCTATATCGCTATGAACTATGCTTTTACAGTGTTCCAGTTTTTTAACAATGCCAAGAGTTTTACCACTGCCAATTTGGACCTTTAATTACAGCTATGAACTATGCTTTCACTTGTCCAAATTTGCTTAGAGCAGGTACAAGTTTGTTCAGACTTCAGAGCAATGCTAAAATCTTCAATAGTCACTGTCAGTTTTGGAGTTTTGGACATTTATATCAGTAGGAAATTGAAGAATCCGTAGCTAATTGTTCCTTTTATTGGTAAGAAACGAGTGCTGAGTTGTTTTTCCCCTTCACAATAATGAATGAGTTATCAATTCCAAGGCTTTACATAAGTTGTTTTAGTAAGAATTGAATGGATAGGAAATAACAATGTATATTTTATTTACTGATATTTTTTATTTAGATTGAACAATGAACAGCACTATACATTCCTGGCGGATTAATGCATATTGTAGGTAACCATCTACAACAGAAGACAAAAATATAATTGCACGTATACCCAATATATAGGCATGATTTAAATGTCTCACCAAATCTCACTCTAAAGAAGATAAATATAAATTTTGTTAAAAAATAGTGCAGTTACTACAGTCGATAAATCGGGGCTTTAGATAAAAATCATATGGTTCATATGTCGAGTTTTTTTTTTTTTTTTTTTTTTGGTCAAAGTTCATATATCGAGTTTGAATTTTGAATCTGATTCGTTGAGGTTGAAAAACGACTCCATTTTGCTAATTACAGTAGCAAGTTATTTTCTTTACTACATTAAACCCGGGTCCCCATCAACATATTAGACTTGTAAATAAATTAAGAATCATATATAAATAAATATTTAAACTTTAATACTGTTGCGTATAACATTTACCGTAAACCCAAATTAATAATAAAAAAATTTTACACGGAAAAATTCTAGTGGTTGCTGCTGGTCTCAGCTCACCTACCTCTGGTGTAGGCCTCACATAAATTTAGTTCATAGTTGCATTAGTTGGTAAGTTTTTTACAAATACAAAGCCTATGGCCTGTCCATAGTCCACATGACTTTGTGGGCTTTTTGGCCTTATAGGCTTTTCTATGTGAGATATTGCCCGAGTTTCGCATAATGAGATTTTTTTGCTACATAAAAAACATTAAGGTCATCATTTTTATTTATTTATTTATTTTAATAAATAATTTTTTATTTTTTAAGAAAATGGTATATATTATTAGTTTAATATTTTTTTAGAAAAAATATACTGTATAAGGTGGGTTCCATTAGGGATTAAATATTCTACAAGGGAAAGTATCATCTAGCTAAAATATTTATGAAACTCCGGTCATCGACGAAAACAAATTCACTGCAGTCACGAGACCCCTAAATTCATGCAATCAGCTGCTTGGTACCGTCTGATCTTGATCTTACGGCTCTGATTTCAATCACATAAATCAGGTATTAAAAATGTTTAAAATGCTTTCTCAAAATCTGAACCGACCGATCTTGATCGAACGGTGTTGAGATAGTGGCTGCGTGAATGTAGCGAGTCGGTGACTGCAATGAATCTGAATCTGTCATCGACCACCTAAGTGGGACTCACTTTACTCTCTCTTCTCTTCACAACTTGTTGTGTATAATTCCCTTAGCTAAATTTTAATTTGAAGAACACAATAAGTATTTTACATTCGCTGGCTTGAAAAATAAATAACCAAGAACATTAGAGATTCAGAGGATTTTTCACCCAAAAAAAAAAGATTCAGAGTGGTTCAACTATATATATGTATTTTCTAACATGATAAAATCAAATAAAAACAAAGAATGAAATGAGATCACCCTTACACATGCCCCAGAATCAGGAAGATTAATAAATTGATCACAGAATGCAAACACATGAAGGACAAACTAATTAATAATCATAGTAATATGTCGTATATAAACCAAATAATTTTTGTACCAAAAAAATAAAAAATAAAACCAAATAATTTGAAGATGAGTAAATTAGAATGGTACCTTTAAAAGCCTTTTGAAGAGCCTCAGAGTCTTCAATTGGAGATGATTTTTTTGTAAGAAGGGTAGCCATAGAAGCACTTCTGAGTTAATTAAGCTCTTAATCCTTTCTCTCTCAACAGGGTATGTGAAGAAAAAATTAATATATATGTGATATTGGAGATTGGTTTTATCACTGGCTTCATATATATAATGCCAATGGCTTCTTTGGTGTTATCGCCTTCACACGATCATCACATTTGAATGAACGTTACTTTTCATGTGAAAATTAAAAATTATTTTATATGTGTACTAGTCAATTCGGATCCTTTCTTTGGCATTAAGAAAGCCATTTGAAAAATTTAGAAATTGCAAATAAAATGTTCTGAAGAAACGGAAAAGAAAAATTGATTCCTGGCACAATTGGTGTGTCTTTCTTTGCATGGAAAGACACGGGAATAGTGATTTAATGATGCGTTGTTTTGTCCCCTTCTTGTTGCATGGTTGGCAAATTTCACAGGGATGATCTGGGATTCTCTTGTTTTTTCTTATATATTGTTACTTTGTCTTTGTTTCTTTTTCCTTTCTTTGATTGCCTCAGGTTTTTATACTTGCATAATTGTGCTTTGTTAAAAACAATATAAAAGAGAGGAAAAAAGATGAAAAGAAGGGATCTCCATGGGCTATGTATATCTGATATATTCGTTCTCTTCTATCTACTTCTTAATTTTATAACTTCACACAATATCATGTCGGTAGCGCATCTACAAATTTTCTTTAGCGAGAGTAAGAAAATAATCTACAATATTTTCATAGAAGAAAAATGATTCGGGGTACTGCCTCCGACCAGTGACGTATCCAGGTCCCTGAGTCAGGGGTCAGACTATTTAATTTCATAAAATTTTAAAATCATAATATATAAAAATTAAGACATAAATGTTAAAATCATAAAATTTTAATATATCTAATCAAATCAAATAAATTACATACTTATAATTGTTCTATATGCAACTTCGTATTTTGAAATCATTAAATGATCAACTCAGTGTCAATGTTCATGAACACTTCTTTCCAATATAAGTCACTAAACAATCATTCATCCATATATCTCTCATTTGATTACGCAACCAATTTTTCACAATCTTCATAGCAGAAAAGGCTCTTTCAACGGTTGTTGTGGCAAATGGACAAAATCGTTGTTAACTTCAAAAGAAGATTAACTAATGGATAAACAATATGTCTTCCAGTTTCAACCAACTTCTCTGAAAGATCAATGATTCCTTTCAAAGATGCAAATTCAATATTGCTACGCATATCAATGATATAAGTCTTAAGTTGATTATCAAGCATCACCAAATCATTTGAAGAAAATTCATGTGGATAAAACTTCGCAAATTCAATCAGTATTTCTTTATCAAAAGTAGAGAACAAATTGGTTGGACTCAAAGGAGCAACTGAGAATTTGTCTCGGTAAAACGATCATTATGGTCCTGAAGCTACATGTCCACAACAATTTAAAATAACTCAATACGATAGTGATGCTCTATTAAGATAACTTGAACTTTTTGAAAAATGGTATAATCAGGGTGTCAAAATAACTGAGTGAGAGAATATAGGTCGGGGGTGCAAAATAGTATAATCAGGGGGTCAAAATAAAAATTATTGGGGATATAGGTGATAATTTTAAATTTTGAGGGTCTAAACCATCGGTAGTTACAGAAGACCCTAGGCTGTCGGTATCGTCAAAGAAGCACAAACTATGATACTGGCTCATAAAAAAACTATGCAACTGGCTCATAATCAATCAATCAACTACAAAAAAAAAATATAAAATGGAAGCCTCTCATTTACTTTTTTCAAAATGGAAATTCTAAAAAAACTAGTTGGCTTCTAATTTAATCTGTTATAATTATAATTATAATATACGCACATATAAAGTTGAAGTACAAACTCTGTAGTTGCCATCTCACCATCTTAAACCAGCCCCTATCTTCTAATCACATGGAGAAAAAATTTTATCGCCATTATTTTATTTAGTGTCTTTTCATTTTTTAATAATTTTTAGTCACTCGTTTGCATTGATTATTTTTAAAGTATCGTTTTCAAACTGTCTAATTTTTATATTTGAAAGCCAATTTATATTTTCAATTTTAAATTTTATATGTATACGTATATAAAGTCTTATTCTTAATTTGGTTGCCATTTTTAATTAAATATTTAATTTTTTATTAGTATTTTGAAAATAAATTTATGTATACGTATATAAAGTCTTAATCTTAATTTGGTTGCCATTTTCATTTAAATATTTAATTTTTTTATTAGTATTTTGAAAATAAATGTATTATAACTTTTACAAAATTTAATCTTACATGGGTTCACATCTAGATTTAATTTAATTTTTAGGTAAGTGATGGTTCGTGCAATTTTTAAGAGGTAAAGCTCAAAGCTCCCTTGCAAATGAATCTCCCCTAGTGGGGGCTCATTTCGAACCTAGTATTTGGCGTGTGAATGAACACGAGGCACACACATAAAGCGAGGAAAGGACTATTGTCTATTGCTTTCACCATTTAAATTTGGCTTTCAAAAATTAAAGATTAAATAAGATCTTAGTCCTCTAAATTAGGTTAATATTTGGTTTTGGACCTAAAAAAATTTACGTCGGTTTTGGTCTCTCATATTTGGAAATATATCAAATTAATCTCTCCCCGTAATTCTGTAAAACTCCACACGGCAAACGAAATTCATATCAGCACATGCCATGTGGACTGTGATAAGCCAGACTCACCATTTTAGTACTATGATTTTAGTCCTCCGAAATATGTCAATGTTGGTTTGGTCCCCAAAAATTTCGTTAGCTTTTAATCCTCTGTGTTTGAAAATGCATCAATGTTAGTCCACCATTAATGGAGTTGATGAGTTGTCATGTGAGACTTCATGTAACTATCTTCCACGTAAATCACTATTTATATGTGTCATGTCATGTGTGTGAGATACTCCATGTCACCCTCTCATCTCAGCCACCCTCTCCCTCGAATTAAATAAAATCCTAATTTCAACATACCAAAAAAACCCTAATCCCTAATTTTAAACAAGCAAGTGATACCGTTGATGCGGGCTAAATTATACTTTTAATCCCTTATATTTATTTTAATTTTCGTTTTAGTCTCTTATGTATTAAAAGTTTCAAATTGGTCCCTTATGCTTAAGAGTTATATCAATGTGTCCCTCTTGTTTTTTTTGTACCAAAATGGTCCCTTATATTATAAAAATTATACCAATGTGGTCCCTTTTTTGTTTTATATTTTGCAAAAGGACCAGCATTGGTATAGTTTGTAACATAAGGGGCCATTTGAACAAAAAAAAAGAGGATGACATTGATATAACTCTTACATAAAGGACCAATTTGAAACTTTAATCATAAGGACTAATAAACTAAAATAAACATAAAGACCAAAAACACAATTTAACCTGTTGATGTACAGCTTTGCAAAATGTTCATGTTTCACCGTAGGCCACCTAAGGTTTTCTTTATGTGTCCTTTAGCCCTTTCACCTATAAACTACCCTTAAACATCACCTTAGTGATCACTACTAATACCAACCCAACACACCTCTTATGGGAAGGGGGTGAGATTTTACTATTAATTAACTATTTTAAATCAAATAATTAAAAAATAAAAGAGACCCTAATCCTAGCCCCTAATTCCATCACCCTCATCCCCATCCGTAGCAACTATATTCCCTACCATAAACACATACACTTTGCCCGGAAAACACGGGATTCTGACGGTCTAAAGCGATCGGTAATCGCTAAACCGTCCCGGTAAATCTGGACTACACTGACATTTAAAACCCCGTCGGAAATATGGTGCGTCGCAAAGGATTCTGACGGACTATTCTTTGCGTCGGTATTACAAAGTTATACCCGTCGGTAAATTGGCGGGGTATTAAACAGGCAAAAGCCGTCGTTAGATTTCAAACGGACATGATGGGTCGGTAGTAGACTGATGTTTCAGAAGCGGGCATAGGCCGTCGATGTCGGAAGTTTTTTTTTGCTTAATAAAAAATTTACTTTAATTAATTTTATATTAATAAAATTAATAAAATTATTAATTAATAAAAAAATTAATTTTATTCTTTAATTAATTAATTAATTTAATTATTTATTTGTTTAATTGTAAAAATAATTTTATTAATAAAATTATTAATTAATAACCAAATTAATTTTATTCTTTAATTAATTTCTCATATTAAAAATATTTATTTATTAATTTAATTAAAAATTACTTATAATTTAATTTAAATTTAATTATTAATTGATTTCCATATATAAAAATGTGATAACGTAAACTAAAAAGTAAATTAAAAAAAGAAAACATATTAAATAAAAAAATTCAACAAATAAAAATCGATAACTAAAATAATATCGAAGCGAAAAAAACATGATATCCAAAAATATGAAAAAATATAAGTACAAGCAGAACTAATAGTCACGGTACTCACGATCATCATCGAGATGCTCTACATCATACGCATCATCGACATGACCATAGTCCCAGATGCGAGGCGGAGAGTGAGTGAGGTGGTGAGGTGAAATTTGAGCGGAGTAAATTTCTTTGGCGAGCTAGCATCTGGTACATCTGCTCCTGTCATTTGCGGCTTTGAGTCAAAAGCTCCTGGCTCTTTGGGCCCGGTCGCCTCGGCTTCGGCTATCTCCTGGTCATCGCGTGAGCCGAATGACCAGTCGCGACACTACTACTCGGCGACTCTCCGGTGTGTGGCGGCGGGCCCCTTTTTGTAGTTCTTTGGCAAGGTCGCCTGACACCATATAAGCGACCCTTCTTCTTTCGCCAACCACTTCCGCCCAAACCCTCAGCGGTGTAGATAGATCGTCAGGGCTCTGAGATGGAGAACATGATGAGCTCTGAGATCTAAGCTGAGACATCCTGCGCTCAAACTCCTCTGTTAAACAAACAAATAAGTCAAATCTTTTTTTAACAAAACAATATAAACATTATTAAAACAATATTTATTATATTTTATAATTACACTGAGTCGCCTCGAGCGCTCATCAGCGAAATCACCAGTACTCCTCTTACGTATGAGTTGCAAGATGGAGCTCGATGCA
The DNA here is from genome assembly GCA_037113605.1 of Calophaca sinica. Classification (NCBI taxonomy): domain Eukaryota; kingdom Viridiplantae; phylum Streptophyta; class Magnoliopsida; order Fabales; family Fabaceae; genus Calophaca; species Calophaca sinica. Next base: position 5,980 of record JBAFXK010000047.1, on the reverse strand, counting down.
GCTGAACTTCTCTCCCCAACCTCCTCGTGAGATTGTATTAATAAAAATTAAATAAATAATAATAATAATAATAATAATAATAATAAAATAATAATAATAACAATTTTATAACACGTACAAGTCTAAGCTGCGCGTCTTTGCCTTTGGCCCGACACTTGCCTCGGTGTGCAAAGTGCCACCACTTCTCGAGGGCCTATTCTTCTTGGCCTTGTGGCTGGTGCTTTGGAACTGGGAGGTGTTCGATGCGCTACCATTCTTGCCGAAGGTCATCCTATCCAGTAAATTTGGCCCTGATGCGAGGCATCTCGAGCATGTCGAGAAAGCGGTGGGAGGCCTTCGTATGAAAATTCTTCTCCATCGACTCCTCATATTTTTCCTCCCGAAGCAACCCCTAAATGCTGTATCCAATATAAGACATTATTAAACATAATTGATATTTCTGAAAATAAAATAATATGCAATAAAATAAAAATTGCGACTTACTCTGAAAGACTTAAACATATGGTCAGCTCAAAATCCTGAAGTGTCCCCGGGTGGGCCAAAACTCTGGTAATTCTCCTCGATTGTTCTTTGTGATAGGCGTAGCGGCCAGGCTTTGAGGGAATAAACTGAACAATAAAAACATGTTAAATAAAAAATATATATATATATATATATACATGTAAATTATTAATAACTTCGAAAAAATTGCAAATACTTACCCTTTACGGATGGTGCGATAAGAACTCGACCATCATACAACATCTCAAAGTGTCGGGCTCCTGGCCCCCTGCTCAGGAACACTCCTCTGCTGAACCTCCTGCTCCTCCCCGTCACTGCCCAACATCGGTGTCATCGGTGTATGGCGTACTATAATCATGGTCGGATGATGAGCATCGACCACCGGATCGAGGCACAACATGGGAACTCGAGCGCCATGTGCAAGCTGGAACCGGGGTGGGGATCATGTGAATGTGAGGCAAAGGTGCCGAGCGTGCCCAGTCTGTGTAGCTGGTGTCAATGTGCACGAGTGCACGTGTGGGTGGTGCGAGAGAGTGTCTAGGTGCGAGGAGGTGTATCGAGTGTCTCGGCGTAGATGTACTAGGGCGGCGTGTAGATGACAGCGTCGAAAACCCGATAGGGTCACGCCTAATGATGGTCGGCCTCGGCGGCGAGGAAGTCGAGGCGATCCGCTTCCCCTTCCATTTACCACATTTGGGTGAGTGCAGGGAAGTACGCTCCTGAACCTCCGATGCCGTATCTGTCTATAGAGCGATTGAATAATATGAGTCATGAAATATTATATTCAAACATAACAATATTACAAATGAATTCCATAAAAATAAACAAGTTATGAAAATAACCGACAAAATTAAAATATATTGTTTACACATTAATTTCTCAAATTGTAAAAATTAAACAATTTCAATCGCCGATGCGCCCACTCGATTTCGGCATCGTCTTGAGATCTTGATGGATTCTGCCACTTCTTCATTTAATTCTTCATCCCCATCTACATCTTCATATGTGATTGGATTGTCACGTAGTCGAGTAATGGGTTCCACTTCATTTACTCGTTGACGTGAGACATCTAAATCAACTTGATAAGCCACTTCTTCCTGTGTATCATGCGCTAATCGACCCGTGGTTTTATCTTTGTGCGACACACCAACCTTGTTTGTCCCTTGAGTTGATGGATAAGGGACATAATACACTTGTCTTACATGTTGTGCCATGATAAGCGGATCAAACATTTGGTATCTTACCTTTCGTGTGTATGTCAGCGGTTATTATATTTTGATCCACTCTTGTGCCTCTATTTGATGGATCAAACCAATTACAATAAAATAGCACTATTTTTTAGTATAGTCTAAAAGTATTGTCGTCCAGTTCATATATATGTTGAATCACCTTGTAAAAGTCATCTTCACCTCCATCTGTGGCACCTTTTACATAAACCATTGATAGCTGTTTTCCCCTCTGTTTTTAGTGGGTTTTGGAATTTGTATCCATTTACAAAGAATGTGTGTCATTCTTTTACCGTGATTTAGGACCATGAGATAAATTTCTCAAGTGTTGGATTTTAGGGGATTACGCCTGCGCTATACACTGTGTACACACCATGTGCAAACAAATTATAGTTCCTATTTTCAAACAATATTTTTGTATTTTCAAACAATAAATAATAATAATATATATATGGCGACTCAAAAACATACCTGGTTCCTAAACCACGTTGGGAAATATTCATGAATATAAGCGGAAGAGTCTTTATGCGCTTGTGGGCTTAGTTAACAAGAATGCCCGATCAAGTCATTATCAAACAAATGATCGAAAGCAATTGTGGATTAAAGAAATTGAAAGTGGTCAAAATGATACATCGTTAGATCACGGTGATATACGCACGGTTGATCAACCTTGCGTGAGCGTGGTGACTGACTTCCACACTTCTCCGTTATCGGTTATCCACCTCCTTTCCACCATGGCGGCCAGGAAGGCAAAATCTTGCGATAAGGCGGCGGGTGTCTTTCACTTTCAATTTCTACTTCATTCCTACTATTTGTTGGTGTCAACATGAAGTTAAGTAAAATATAGGAGCAGAAATGGATTGTCTCACGGTGTAAGTAAGTTGCCTGAAATAGATCCTTGAACCCTGGCCTTATTTTTCACCGACGTTTTGAGTCACCCATAAATCTAAAAAATAACTGCGTTGATGATAAAAATTGATACATTTAACCCTTCAAATAAATATTTATTTTAGAGAATACTTTATTATAGTACCTTTCGAATGGATACATCCATCTGTATTGAGCAGGTCCACGAAGCCTAGCCATTCATGTGCAAGATACCTTGCTAGATGCTCCATAGAATCAAAAAGCGGGGGAAATATTCTCTCAACTTACAAAGAATGAGTGGTATGTTCTGTTCCATCCTTATGAGATCATCCTCTCTCGATGTCGCGAACACAAATCTTTAAAGAATTGGTGAGTTGATCAGTGGATTTAAAACATTTGTGTGAGGAACTAAATGCAATAGGAAGTAAACACTCCATGAATACATGACAATCATGGCTTTTCATCCCAATCATGGTTCCTTTGTTCACATCGGCACATCTTGCCAAATTAGAAGAATAACCATCTGGCATCAGAAGTTCTTTTATCCACCAAGCAGGCCCGACTTGGCTTCACTCGTGATTAAAAAGTAACAGAGCTTTGGGTTTGGGAAGTCTTCCCATCCGGTAGGGTCGTCAAATGCAAGTCCTTTAAGCCTCTGATAAAGTGGTAAGTCTAGTCTGGCCTTCTCATTGTCTTTTGTTTTCCTCTGGCGTTCATCAGCGTGAGAAAAACATTGTCAAAAGTTCTTCTCAATGTGCATAACATCAAGGTTGTGTCTCAATAAATTATCTCTCGATTATGGCGGAGATCCCAAAAAATACTTCTTTTTGTCCAATTATGCCATTGTCCATATCCTTCAAATCGATCAATTTGCCAAAATACGTGATTTTAGGCGAGTTCCATAACCCTTTCCCGAGATCACATTGCAAAGGCGTCGACCTTGAGGGGCGAACCATCTAATTCAACTTCCCCCTTCTTGAAAGCGTTCTTATTCCGTCTAAATGCATGATCATTCGGGTAAAAACCTTGCGATGTGAGTCAAACCAGAACTCTTCCCCCAAATTTCAAGGTAAAGGCCTTTGTATGCTCCATGCAATGCGGACATGTCATTTACCATAGTACCCCAAGGACAACATGCCATATGCGGGGAAGTCATTAATAGTCCCACATCAGCGCTGCCTCATTGTAAAATTCCTCTTTAGTGCAATATAAATGCGTCACAACACCATTCCACAACCTTTTGAGATCGTCAATAGAGGCTCTAAATAGATGTCAATACCATCTGTCGGATTATCTGGACCGTTATAACGGCTCAAGAACATATAAGGCTTAGACATGCACATTTCGGAGGAAGATTGTATGGGAGTAACGATAAGCGGCCAACAAGAATAAGGTTTGGCCGTGGATTGAAACATCACGGGTAAAACCATCGAGCATAAGCCAAATGCATTACATTCGTGGATCTCTTTGCCAAAATCGGGATGCACGATCAAAGTGCTTCAAGCTTCACCATCGGAAGGAGTGGCGCAACATACACAAGTGCTTCTATTCTCATAGTGCCATGTCATTTTGTCTGCGATGCGTGGTGATGCAAACATTCTCTGCGACCTTGGAATAATTGGCAAATAAAACATTGCCTTCACCAGGAACTAGTTTTTGTCTGCCGTCAGATTATTAGTATGTGACATATACCTAGGCTCACCACAAAATTTGCATTCAGCTAGCGCACCATCGTTTTACCAAACTCATTGTCGTAATACAACATACACCCTCTCACACAACAATCAATCCTTTTAGATTCCAGCCCCAACTTGGACACTAAAGCTTTTAGCCTCGTAATAACTTTTTGGCAAACCATCTTTGATAGGTGGCGAGTCCAACATCATTTTAGTTCACGAGATCAAGCACACTTGAGTAGCACCACGGTTGGACTTAAGAGCTAAGAGCCTCACACACATTGATAACTTAGAGTCAGCAGACCCTTCAAACAACGGCTTGTTTGTTTCTAACATGAGTTATAAAATTTTTGTCTTGTCTCATTTGGAAGTTCATCTGTGTCATCATCGCATTGCTCATCGAATAACACGTTCACCCCAAGGCATCCTGAGCCATATCTTGCATCGATTCAATCTGCTCACCACATCCGAATCTCGTAAGCTTGAAGCACCTTAGCAATTATCAACCCTAAATCAACGTTGAGGCAACTTTTCACCATAGTGTAGTCAAATCCGAGTAATTAAGCCTAAATCCAGCTGAATACGGGTGGTGCGTGACCTCACTTGGGCTCTTAATCATACGCAATGTAATTAAAGCACGGACATCTAATCCCTCAGTCCATTAGTTTTGAAATCTTTATGTGCCATTGCGACTTGGACAAAAATCACATAACCATCAAAAATCGGTTTCAAACCCCCTCTCCCCGGATACAACCTATCGTACATCCAACTACGACTCGAAAGAAAATATTCCATCTTCTGCATGTCAAAAAAAATCACAATTTCAGCGACACAGCGTTCTTACAGCTCTCTTTCTTTATATGGTATGACCCTATCCCATTCGAGAAAAAACTTTTGAGAACTTCGTATAATAATCATTCCTTAATTCATCGTATCTTATACTTGACAAAATTTATTGACATTTCCCATTGGTCTCACGAGTACACACAAAATGAACCTTGATTATGAACACATAATCAAGTATGCACTTGAGAACAAAGGAAATGAATCGGCAGAAATTTCATCAAATATAAAGATCACGAGAATTAAGCAACAACTATTATACGAGGTAAAAAGAAAAAGTTTTTCCCAGTACATCAGACTTGGACAATTCAAGGTTCAATATACAATGAGCACATGGTACCTAAAAGAGTATATGCACTCAATAATATATTAAACCTCAAGCGGGAGCTAAGGCTTCTCTCAGATACTAATAACAAATATCAAACATCCATTCGATCAATGATTAACATAACAATTAGACAAGCGAAGTGACAAGGGTAGAATTAGTTTTATTATTTATATATATATATATATATATAAATAATAAAAAAATATTTATTTTCCTTTTTCATTTAATTTTTATATGATAATTTTAATGTTGTTATTTTTATTTCTTTTATTGAAATTTTTAACTCTTCTCTTCTTGAGATCTTTTTTCATTTTGTTATATCATATTTTTAACGATTGTTTCCCTTGTTTCTCTTTTTTTAATTTTGCTCATACATTAATTATTTTTACAATTCTGTTTTTTCAATCCGTCTAGTTTTTTTAATTATATTATTTTTCAATTGTATCTCATTTCGTTTTGTTATTCTCTTCTTTCTTCTTTAAAATCTGCTTTTTTATTCTATTGTTCTTAAAAATTCTGCTTTTTAATTATTTTTATTT